>CM053585.1:121960560-122016416 GCA_028646515.1 Pseudochirops corinnae | reverse complement strand
AGGACACTATAAAACAGATCCAAACAAATGAAAAAATAGAAGGCAATGTGAAATATCTCCTTGAAAAAACCACTGCCCTGGAAAATAGATCTAGGTGAGACAATTTAAAAATTATTGGACTACTTGAAAGCCATGATCAAAAAAAGAACCTAGAAAGCATCCTTCAAGAAATTCTCCAGGAAAATTGCCCTGATATTTTAGAACCAGAGGGCAAACTAGAACTTGAAAGAATTCACTGATCACCTCTTGAAAAAGATCCCAAAAAGAAAACTCCTAGGAATGTTATGGCCAGGTTCCGGAGTTCCCGGATCAAGGAGAAAATATTACAAGCTGCCAAGAAGAAACAATTTGAATACTGTAGAAACTCAATTAGGATAACCCGGGATCTATCAGCTTCTACATTAAGGGATCGATGGGCCTGGAATATGATATTGTGGAGATCAAGGGAGCAAGGATTAAAACCAAGAATTACCTACCCAGAAAAATTGAGTATAGTGTTCCAGGGGAAAATATGGTCATTCAATGAGATGGAGGACTTCCAAGCATTCTTGATGAAAAAACCAGAACTGAATAGAAAATTTGACGTTCAAATACATGAAGCATGAGAAGATAAACATGGAAAAGAATTCATAAGGAACTTATCAAAGTTGAACAACTTACATGCCAATGTGGAAAAACAATAATTGTAACTTATGAAACTTTTCTCATTATGAGGATAGTTGCAGGGAATATAAATGTATATATATACATTCATATATGTCTATATAGGAGGGTATATATGCATAGAAAAACATATGTGAGTATGTGTATATATGTGTACATAGACAGAGGGCACAGGATCAATTGAATAGGATGGGTTAATATTTCAAAAGGTGAAATTGAGAGGTGGGAGAGGAATAGTATGAGAGGAGACAGGGAGAGACAGAATGGGATTAATCCTCTCACATAGAAGAGGCAGGGGATAACTGTTACAATGAAGGGGAAGAACAGGAAGACAAAAAGAAATGGATTAACCTTACTCCCATTGAATTTGGTTTAGGGAAGGAATGACACACTCTAAATTGGGTATCTTGGCCTACAGGAGAGTAGGGGGGAAGGGGATGGGAGGGGGGACGATGGAAGGGAGGGGAGGGTTGTTAGAAGCACTCACTTCTGTAAAGGGACAGGGACAAAGTAGAGAATAGAACAAGTAGGGGGTGGAATAGAAAGGAGGGAAATATAGTCAGTCTCTCATAATATGTCTGTTGTGGAGATGTTCTGCATAACTACACATGTACAATCTGTATTGAATCGCTTGTATTTCCAGTGGGAGGTGGGCAATGAGGGAGAAAGAGAAAGAATATAGAACTTAAAGTTTTAAAATCAAATGTTAGAAATATATATGTATATGTGTGTGTATGTGTGTGGGTATTATTATCATTATTCTTATTTACATGCAACTGGGAAATAAGATATACAGGTACTGGAGTAGGGAGATTCATCTTGCCCTACTGGAAAGTCAGAGGGGTGATGGGGGAGGATAGGAGAGAGCAGATTGGGGGAGGGAGTACAGATTGAGGGAGGGAGTATATAGTGTCACCGCTCTTTTGGGGGGGGAGGGGAAAGACGGGGAGAAAATTTGTAACTCAAAATCTCATGGAAATGAATGATGTAATCTAAAAAGAAACAAAAGCTTTTAAAAAATGAAATGATGAACAGATAGACCTCAGAAAAACCTGAAAAGACTTATATGAACTAATGCTAAATGCAGTAAGCACAACAAGGAGAACGTTGTACGCAGTAAGAGCCACATTGTGTGATGACTAACTGTGATGGACTTAACTCTTCTTAGCAATGCAAGGATCTAAGACAACTCCAAATGACTCATGACGGAAAATGCCATCCACACCTGGAAAAAGAACTTTGGACTCTGACTGCAGATGGAAGCAGACTGTTTGCTCTCTTTTTGTTGCTGTTCTTTAGTTTCTTCTTTCTCATGGTTCCTCCCATTTGTTCTAATTCTTCTTTACAACATGACTAATGTGATAATATGTTTAATATGAATGTATATGCAGGGGCTATATCAGATTGCATGCCATCTTGGGGAGGAGAGCAAATTTAGAACTCAAAATATTGTGGAAGTGAATGTTGAAAACTGAAGATAAATTAATAATTTAAAAAAAAAAAAAACATCCCTTGGGAATCTTGAACTACATCTTTCATAGACAACTCAAATTCAAACATGTCCAAGACAAGACAAGCTTTCCCCAAAAAATGTTACCCTCTTCTCTATCACTCTTAAGGGAAGCATCATCCTCTCAGTAACCCAGGTTTGTAATATTCACGTCACCTTCAATTCCTCGATTGCATTCACCATACATATCCAATCCATTGCCAAGTTTTGTAATTTCTTTTTGTGCAGTCATTTTCAGGTATGTTCCACTTTTCATGACCCCATTTGGGATTTTCTTGGCAAAGATACTGGAGTGGTTTGCCATTTCCTCCTCAAACTCATTTTGCAAATGAGGAACTGAGGCAAATATGGTTAAGCAACTTGCCTAGGGTCACATAGCTAATAAGAGTCTGAGACTGAAATTGAACTTATGAAGACTTCATGATTCCAATAACCAGTGCTCTATCCACTGCACCACTTAGCATTCTCTAGGGCCTAGCTGTAATTTCTATCTTCTCAATAGGTCTTGTACTGGTGTGTATGTGTATGTGTGTGTGTGTGTTTTTTATATATATATATATATATATATATATATATATATGTATATTTATATATATATATATACACACATATATACGTGTTTGAATGACATACAGAAATATACATACATCTGTATATGCATATATGTATGTATATCCAAATATGTGTGTATATGAATATAGGGAGAAGGAAACAGACGGTGACAGAAAGACACATCCCTTTCTCTCCACTCATATAGTCACCACCCTGCTACAGGCCCTCATCACTTCACATATGGATTACTCAAATAATCTTTTATTTGGTCTCCCTGACTCAAGTTTCTGATCACTACAATCCATCTGCCACTCTGCTACCAATATAATCATCCCAAAGCATGTATCTGACCATGTCACTCCTCTATTAAACAAATTCTGTTTAGTATTTTATTTTCCCCAGTTACATGTAAAAAACAATTTTTAACATTCATTTTTAATAGTTTGAGTTCCAAATACTCAACAAATTGTAATGGTTCCCTATCACCTCTAGAACCAAATATAAAAACTCCTTTTTGGAGTCCTTAGCCCCCTATTCCCTTTCTACCTTTCCAATTTGCTTACACTTTACTCCTCATACTCTGGATGCAGCAACCAAGGCCTTCCTGCTATTGCTCAGAATCTATCTACCCTGTGCCTTTTCACTGGCTGGCCCGGGTACCTGGAATGCACTCCCTCCTAGTTCCACCTCTTGGTTTCACTGGCTTCCTTCAAGACTAAGCTCAAATTCTAACTTTTACAGGAGGCCTTTCCCAGTTACCACTTGCTAGTAATTTCCCTCTGAGATTATCTCCCATTTTCACTATATGTGTGTATGTGTGTATATATGTATATGCATACATACATATCTTATACGTACAAAGTAATTTGCAGGTTGTGTCCCCAATAATAATGTGATCTCCTTGAACGCAAGGACTGTTCTTGCCTTTCTTTTATCTCCAGTGATTAACACAATGCCTGGCACATAGTAAATGTGTAATAAATGCTTATTGACTGACCAGCTATCCCCACAGAACCTTCTTTATCTTAGATTTCCTGACTGGTATTTATGACTCTTCCCCCAACCACCAACCCTGTTTTCTCTTAGGGTTCTTTCCCTCCTTCTCAGTGCTGCTCTCCGTCTTTTCTTTAATCTATTGATTTAGCCTTAATCTCTCTATCATATCTCTGTGCTTCCCCTGTTATTGTAAATTGCAAATAACTCAGAGGGCAGCTAAGTGGCACAGTGGGTAGAGTGGTGAACCTGGCGTCAGGAAGGCTCATCTTGATTTCAAATCTGGCTTCAGACACTTTTATCTGTGTGATCCTGAGCAAGTCTCCTAACCCTGTTTGCCTCGGTTTCCTCATATGTAAAATAAGCTGGAGAAGGAAATGGCAAACTGTTCCAGTGTCTTTGCCAAGGAAATGCCAAATGGGGTTACAAAGAGTTGAACACAACTCAAAACAAATGAACAACAACAAAAAAAAAAAACCTCAAAATTACTGATACAAAGAAACTAGTATATCACACTGGTAAAGCAGCACCAGACTAAGAGATGGGAAATAGGTTGAATTCTACAGGACTTGTTAGCTCTATAACCTTCCATTGAAGCATTACAGATTTATCATAAGGAAAGAAAGCACTATGTATGTGAACTGTTACCATCATATTCATCACCAACTCTCCCACTGCATCCAGGGCCATCTCCAGTCTCCTGATCTATATATTGCCACTGAACCCAGATGATTCTGGAGGAAAGAGTAAGGCTGGTGACTTTGTACAGCCCTTCCTCACTTACACTGAATTAACTTCCATGTCATGGCATCACCTCCCTGATGTCATGGTCCTCACTGAGGACAAAGGACAAACAATTCATCACTATCTGCCTCTGATGCATACTAACTAAGGGGCCCTGAGCAAGACATTAAGTAATTGAACTTCAGCTCCGTATCTTTACAATGAGCTGGTGGAATCAGATGGTCTGAGGATTAGATGCACCCTTGCTCCTGGATTTGGCTGCCTCCTCTACTGACCATTTGTTCCTGGTTATTGGATACCCCTTAGTGTCCACTTGCAATATTGCCCCACTTCAACCACATGTTAATCTAGTGTAAACTCATAGCATTATAGCTTTAGAGTTGGGGATGACTCTGGAGATCATTTAGTCCATTTTACAAATATTTTACAAATAAGTAGCATGAGGCCCAAAGAAACCAAATAACTTGCCTTCATTCACACTGATGCTAAGAAGCAGACATGGGATTTCATGTAAAGAAACAATATACTAGATATGAGTAGGACAAGAATTTAACTGTTTGATGCTCATGAAAATTGGAGCACTTGGAACAGACCTTTATACTAGTAATCTGTGTGTGTGTGTGCACACACATGTGACAGCTAAGCCAAATGAAGTGTACAGTATCTAAGTAACCAAGAAACAAAAGCAGAAATTTACACAAAGCTTATATAAGCAGAATAGAAAAGTTCATTTTCAAGACAGAGCCAAATAAGAGCAGTCCTCTGATTACAGAAAGCAACTCTCCATTGGATGGCGTCTGACCTGTCTTGAAAGCACTCCAATCTCCTTTCTTTTTTCTCTCTGTAAGAGAAGATGAAAAGAGGTTTTGACAAGCTATTTTGTAACTGTTCCTCAGCCAGAATAACTAAATTGTAAATAACTCAAAATTATTGACACAGAGAAAAAACCAGAATCACTCTGTGCCTGCCAGGAAGGACAAAAACTTATTTTTCCCTGGTCAGATCTTTTTCTGTGATATGTAAATTGAAGCTGATTTCTGAAAAATTGCTCCTAGCTCCAGGCCTGATCTCTGTGTTTTTACCACCAAGTTCCTGAGTGACTGCCAGTCTTCTTGCTGTCCTAGATAAACTCATTCATTCATTCAACAAACATCTATTAAGAACCCACTATGTGCTAAACATAGTATAAGGTGCTATGTGGAATTCAAAGTCATTGGTAGTAAGACTTTTGACTTACTCTCCCATAGAAGGGCTGCCTAAATCTCTCCCTCAGGATTCTAGGGGCGCCCCAAATGGTTAATTATCCTTCTTTTATGCTATTATATGTATTCCTGGTGTTATTTGTCCCCTTTAACTAGTACCTCAGTTCTATATAACGAATTAACATCAATCAGCTTTTAGACAGTGATATTTACTGCCAAGATATAGCAAGAGCAGAAGTTATAAACATTTTCCCCAAAATCTACAGACATAACTCTCAGCAACATCACCTCGGTCCCTGGGTTAAGTGTGCTGAAACTTAATGCAGCTTCTGCATAGCATCTGCCTCACCAACTTCGCTTCCAAATTGATATGACAGATGGGTAAATGAGTCTGCTTCTCTGTTACTCCTGAACTGGACCAGAAAGTTGATGTGGTACTTTACTCCTTACCTTCTGAGTCCCATCAAACCCCAACATGGGCTATAATTCCTGCACTCAGGCAGCATTCTCTCCTAACCTTTCAAAGCTCACAAGGTTGTGGATATCTCCAGTCTCCTTTTCCTAAAATAAGAAAGAACAAATATAAAGAGTCAAAAGACAAATATCTCTATTCAGAGGACACATTTAGGCCTCAGATAAGGCAGGGTCTGAGTCATCCCCTTTAAAGCATTGTCTCTCTTGACAAAATGCAGCCAGGTAAGAAAAAGCTACAGCCACAAACAAGGCCCTGCTTGCCTTGTGCTTTTTGAATGCATCCTAGTTGTGGTTACTCAGCCAATCAAAAAGGTTCTTCATTGCATAGATAGCCAATGGGAACCAGTTATGGAATATTGGTGCTTGCTTTAGATCAGGGAGTAAAAATTTCTGTTACACATCGTGTGCCTTCCCAAAAGCAGACTCCCTGGCCTCTTACACATTGCTTTACCCACCTATGCATATGCTCCCTGCTCTCAAGTAATTTACAATCTAGTAGAATTAAGAAGGTAGATGTACAAATATTTACAATGCAATGCAGCAATGGTTAATGATACATGCTACTGGCCATGAAACCTAAGGTTAGAAAGGTAGTGTTAGAGGCCAAGGTCTTTGAAGCATAACTTAAAGGAAGGTAAAGGAAAAGGCCTCATTCAGAAATTTCGGGCACATAACAGTCAACTGTGTCCAAGACATTCAGAGCAACACTGATTCATTCCTGTGGTTCCTACTTGACTCTGGGTGCATAACTGTTTTGCTTCCCTACACATCCAAGGCTGCTGAGACAGGGGGCACTTCTGGAACCATTCTTGGGGAAACAGACACACACACAAAAAAATAAATCATCCCTCACCAACAGAGGGTACACTACAGAGGACCACAGAAAACTTATTCTCAAGGAAAGGAAGTCAAGAGGCCCAACTTCAGGCCCGCTGGGATCATGTCACATCAGTTATAAAATAAATTGCTCCCAACTCTTCCTTAGACACTAACCTCTCTTTTGATTGACACTGCAGAAATGAGTGACGATAGGAGGAAAGAGTAAGGATAACTATGGGCAAAGTTACCAGAAGAGGTATTTTGAGAGAAGAGAAATTTGAGCTGGACTTTAGCGGGTAAGCAGAATTTCACCAAGCAAAGATGGGAGAATAAACATAAAAATAGAGTGAAATGTATAACAAAAGACAAGTTAATACACTACAAATTTGGGGAATGGCAATTAGTATAGACTGGCTGAGGCATAAGATTTATGTAATGAATAGTAGGACATAAGGCTGGAAAAGCTTGGTCAGAGACCACGGTCTCCAAAGCAGGCATGCATTTGGGGCAAGGTGAAGGGAAAGGCCTGATTCAGAAGTTGTAGACACAGCATGAACAGCTGCAGCCAAGACAGAGAGAGCATCACTGAATTATTCCCATAATTCCTGATTTTCCCTAGTACTTGACTTACTTTTCTTCACATGCCAAGTTGACAAGATACAGGGCACTTCTGCAACTATTCCTGGGGAAACACACAAATGAATCATCCCTCATTAGCTGAGGGTACAATAAAGAGAACCACAAAAAATCTTCTTTTCCCAAGGCCCACTGGGACCATGTCAGCTCACTTACAAGATATATTACTCCCAACTTCCCTTTACAGTCTGCCACTGCAGAATAACTTTGTTCACTGTAATAAAGCCAGCAATTTTCCACCACCAAAGACTGACTTTAGTAACTGATATTTAATTACTGCCCCCAGTGGAGCAGAATTTCAAGGTAGTACTAGCTGGAATTGGTGCCTTTGCATTTGTTCTTTGCTCTACTTATGCTGAAGTGTGATATAAACGTTTCTGGCCCCTGAACCCCAGGCCATGAAGAATAGATGACCTATGTGGGCCAGTCCCTGAAGCATACACAGACATTCCCTGTCTGATTTCAGTACAAGCAAGCACAACCATGACTCAAGGGTTTATACCATGTGAGGGTAAATTCTTCTAATTGTCTGCAGAGCCAAAGGAGAACTGATGACATAAGAGTTGCTGATCTGGGCAAAACCACCCCTTCATCACTCTCTTTCCTTTATGACCATGATGAAGTCATTGTTGTTGTTCATCCTTTGTACTCAAAAAGGACCAAAATGACATCACAATGTTGGGATCAAAGTATGTTGTGTTCAACTGTGGTTGATCAGTCCAAAATGAGCTGGAAAAAGCTCTAATATAGTTTAAGTACAAATATTCCTTTGAATATTTATGATTGACATGTCTCCAGATTTGCACATCTTATTTGTTCTCCTGTGATTCTGTGTTACTTAAAGAACACAGCATCTTTTCTTATGTAAGCATGTCATGCTGGGTGGTCCTCTGCCAGTGTCTCCCATGTCTCACAATTGATACTAAAACTCTTCAGAAATACCTTGAGAGTGTCCTTGTACCATTTATTCTGACTTCTGTGTGAATGCTTCCCTTGTGCAAGTATTCCATAAAATAGTCTTTTACATAAATATACACTTGGCATTTGAATGACATGGCCAGGCCATGAGAGTTGCACTCTGTACAGTAGGGTTTGAATGCTTGGTAGCTCAGCTTAAGAGAGGACTTCAGTATAGTACCTTATCTTGCCAGGTGATCTTCAGAATCTTCCTAAGACAATTCAAATGGAAGTGATTCATTTTTCTGGCATAGTGCTGGTAGATTGTCCAGGTTTCACAGGCCTACAACAATGAGGTCAACCCAATGGCTCTATAGATCTTAAGTTTTGTAGACAATCTAATATCTCTTCTCTCCCACACTTTCTTTTGGAACCTCACAAATTCCAAACTAGCTCTGACAATGCATGTGTCAAACTCACCATCTATGTGAACACTGCCAATGTGAGTGAACTTATCCACAGCATTCAAAATTTCCCCATTTGCTATAACCATTGGTTCCACGTATGGATGGTACAATGCTGGCTGGTGGAGAATGTCTTTTTTCTTGGTGTTGATTATGTTGTATCTCAGCCTCAGAGGCTGCACTGAGTGCACATTCATCTGTGAACAAACCCAACTCTCCCTCTACTGTATTCTTGACTTGTAACTTTTTCAAGTTACATAGTTTACTGTCAGTGCAATAGCTGATCTTGATGCCAGTTTCATCCTTGTTAAAGGCATCTGACAACACTGCTGAAAACATCATGCTAAAAAGCGTGGGAGCAAGCACATGGCCCTGCTTCACTCCACTGGTGACTGGAAAAGCATAAGACCACTATCTTTTATTCAGAACCTGTGCAAGTATGCCATCACAAAACTGGAGCACAATACCGAACTTCTCCAGGCAACCAAATTTCGCCATGATCTTTGAAAAGCCTTCTTGACTGATAGTATCAAAGGTCTTGTTCAGGTCAATGAATGTTGTGAAGATCTAGACCTCTGTTCTGTTTCTGGCATTTCTACTGGAATTGTCAGGCAGCAGACATCATGTCAAATATTTCTCAGCCTTTTCTGAAGACACATTGACTCTCAGATTAATAACCATCTTCCAAGTAAAGAATCAGCCAATTAAGGAGTATTCTGGCAAGAATCTTTCTAGCAATGGTGAATAATGAGACCCCACTTCCACCCTTGCATGATTGTCACAGGACCACATCCTTCCTTTTCCTTTAATAGAGATAGACAATGGACGCATTGTTGATCTTTTGGAGGACAGCCTCCTTTTGCTATATAATCCAGAAAATTTCAGGCAACTTATATATGAACAGTGACACTCCCCACCCCCACCTCGTAGGTCTCAGTTAGGATGAAATCAGCACCAGGCACTTTGCCACACAAGAGGATCCTAATGTCATACCTCTTCTTCAATTGAAAATTTGGCTAGAAAAGGATTGACTTTAAACTGAGGTGTACAGTCAATGGCTTCAGCATTGGTTGATGACATTCTGTTGAGAAGACTATAGAAGTGTTAAGCCCATATCTCCAGGATAATGTTTTTATCCCTGATCAGTGTAGCTAATGGACCATTAGTTAAGATGCACCAGAGGTCTTTGTCCCATAAATAGTCTTCAGGACATCATAGAAGTACTTTGGATTGTTGCTATCAGTGTAAAACTAAATCTTATCTGCCTTCTTACTGAGCTGAGAAGCCTGCATCTCTCTAAGCCTCACTTGCACTTTACTTTTGATGGAATTAAATGCTGCCTTCTTAGAAGAGGACAAACTGTCCTGCTGGTAAACCCTGTGAAGTTCTTGTTTTTCACTTAGGAGCTTCTGAATTTCTCCATCACTTTTGTGAAACCAATTTTGATGTTTGCTAATATTCTGGCCCAGGTGAGTAAATGCAGTACTGTACACCAAGTTTCTGAAAGCCGACCACTCCTTTTCTGCTCCACTGTTGTTAACTGTGTGCTGACTCAACTTTCCCTCCAGGTCAGCAATAAACTGTTCAGATACATGGAGAAGCACTCTAGTCTGTCAACATTGAGTCTCCTAATACTCACCTTGCCTTGGGGCTGCCACTTTCATTGAATGTGAATGTTTAGCTTGGAGAGGATGAGTCTATGATTGGTCCAGCACTCTGCACCACACATCACCATCAGCACTCTCACATCCTGACCGTATCTTCTCCTTACAATGATGTAGTCTATTAAATGCCAATCTTTTCTGTAAGGGTACATCCACAACATTTTATTGCATTTAGGTAAATGGAAAACAGTGTTGGTAAAGAGAAGGTCATGAGATGCACAAGTGATTCCTGCTATTGTTACTGTTGCTATTTCTGATTCCATTCCTCTGAAGGACTTCTTGCTATGTTTGTGCTTCCTCTGGTCCCTCTTTTGATGATCATTGATGATGATGGTTTGTAGGCCTTCATAAAATTTTTCTTTGACCCAATCAGGTTCACCATGTGGGAACATACACACTTATGATGGTGGCATGGCACTTTCCTACAAGTGGCAATAGCATTGTCATGAGCCTGTCATTCATTTCATTTGGAAGGCATACAAACTTGCTGACTAGATTAGATTTGATTGTCAAATATACACCAGTTTTCATGGTGCTCCTCATCACAGCAAGCCCTCAGAAAAATGTGTATACATCTCCAGCTTCAGTAAGCTGGCCTTCATTTGCCAGCCTTGTTTTGCTCAGGGTTGCTATTTGGATGCAGTACCTGCTGAGCTCTCTTGCAACAAAAGCTGTTCATCTTACAGGTCTACTAAATTTTGTGTTGTCCATGAGCATGCACACATTCTACATATCTACATACCAATGGTGAGTAGAATCTTCTTCACAAAAATGTTTGTACTTCTTTTGTACAACTGCCTGATAGGATCCCCACCTGTCTCAGTAAGCAGGCCAGAGCTGAGTGAAGCAGAAAATTTTAGAGCAGCTTTTCTAGCCCTTTCCTCATGCCAGGAGGTGAGCAGTGTAGTCCTTTTAAAAAAGATGCTCATACACCCAAGGGGCTGTTGAGTCCCAGTACTGTTTCAGTCCAGTGAGAAGATGACCCTATGCCCTGGGTCACCCATGTGCAGAGTTGTAACAACCTCCACTGTATCCATACCTAGTGCTTAGTCACTCACCTGTTGTCATAGGATTTCAAGGTAGGTAAAATAGTAAGACAGTAAAATAACATAATAAACAGCAAAATGGTAGGTGATGTGTGGTATCTTGACTTGCTCATGAATTGGATTTAAGTGAGACAAAGTTATGCAAAGTCATCAGCCTCACTCTCTCTTCCAGAGTCATCAATGTCCAGTGGCAAGACAAAAGAAATGGCAGCTGCTGATGGTTCAGGATGCAGTGGATGACCTTGGTGTCTCCAATGTCTGACCAAGTTCTAAGTACTCCACACTACTTGCATCCACCCATTTCCCCAGGAAAATCTTTATATTCTTAGGGTAGGCACCCTCCTAATTCACTGACAGATTTTTAGGACAGTTAGTTATCCTCACCCTCATTTAGCCTGTCTGCCAAGACAGTTTTACTGGGGTGTGGCCACCACACATACTACAGCTTCTTGGAGCCACAGGTAAGAATTGGGTGACAGATGGATGCCAGAAGTGGATGAGCAGCTCTGTGGCAAGTCCTCACAATTGAGGTGATTGTCCTCCTTGAACACCTTATACACCCCAACAACCCCAGGATAAAACAGGATCAATTACCTTTTAAAAGCTAGGTGAGAGAAAGGACTGCCCAATGTCTTGCTCAGCCAGTGGCAACTGTAATCACATGACCTCTCTCTATTTTCTGATTGTTCTTTCTTAATTATAAGTTAATGATTATTTTGAGATGGAAGAATCTAGGTGACCTTGGAAGTTTGGGAAATTTAGAGGTCTTATCAGAGATCCAAAAGAGGGGCAAAACTAAATGGTGGCAATAATAATAGTCATCAGAGTGGTAATGGATTAGGAAAGATAGTCACCTGAGGATAGCAGCAGAGTCAAGGAACATGATCCCTTGTACCAAAGAAGGACAGCTATGGACTTTAGAAAGGCACAAACCATGGGAACTTGGTTAAGCAGCTTACCCAGACTTCTAAGGAGAACTTCATGAGTATCCCCCACAAATGGAGTAAAGACTTTCCAGGGCCGAGGGGTTGAGAGGTATCCCTTTGCACACATGTTCTCCATGTGTATTCCTCATTACCTTTGTACTTAAAAGTTTATACCCACTCTCCTCCAGGGACCTCCCTTGACCATATGTTCAAGGGCAGAAGGTACACCATTATGGCAGGAATATTTTATATCAACTAGTCATACCTCCCTTTCTCAGTAAACACACTGATAGGGTTTAGAAACCCAGATCCTGAGGGTTATTGCTAGGACCCTGAGGGGGATGGTTGATAGTCAGCCCTCTAGGGACTTATAAGCAAGTGTGCCTAGTTAAGGGATAGTCCCAGAGGGGACGCTACAGTTGGCTATAGTCAGATCTTAGAGGGCGTGAACATAGAAAATGGCTCTTTGCTGAAAAGTTTTTGAAATATTTGCCAAAGGAGGGACATGAACAGAACTGTGTTTTAGGATATTTAATATGGCAGCAGAACATACAACACACTGGAGGGAAGATGAAACTGAAAGCAATGAGAATATAGTCCATTAACAGGTATTACAATGTTCTAGGAACAAGGTATCAAAGGGTTGACCCTGGGTGATGGCAATAGAAAAGGATAAGAATAGACAGGTGGAAGAAAAACTGAAAAATTAATAAGTGACAGGATTTAGGGAAATGACACTATGATTTCATACCTGAGCAACTAGGAAAATGAACAGAAATTGATAGAACAAGGAGTTAGAAGGTGATTTTAAAAAGAACTTACAGTGTTACTGGTTCACCTAGGGAAAGATGTCCATTAGGGATGGAGTTTTAAAAAAATCATACCTTGTGGGTTTTTTGGGGGGAGGGGAGGGGGTCTTTTCAGTTTATTACATTGAATGAGTTATCAGTCCAAGTTAAACAGCAGTCTCCAAATGTTTACATTATGTAGTCTATGAGGTTTTTAAACCTATGACAAGGAACAGAAGGCAATTTATCTACTCATTGCAAGGAAATCCTCACTTAAGCTTCAGTGAACCACAAGTACATAAAACACATGAACCTTCAGCTGGTTGTCCTTAGCCAATCCAATCTCTGTAAGAAACTGACTTAAGTTTTTATGCTGGTCTCCCTGTAGCTAAATTACTTATAGTACCATTGGAACTTAGGAGATATTGATTGGGGACTCATTCTCATAGAGATCATAGGACGTAGATCTGGAGCTAGATGACACCTTAGAAGCCATCCAGATAAAACTCTCATTTTACTTATGAGGAGAAGTGAAAGGACCTGCACACAAATCTTCAGGTAAAATGCACACACATATACATGTATGTGTGTGTGTTTGTATATATATATATATATGTATGTATGTATGTATGTATGTATGTATGTATGTATGTGTATGTATATGTGGGTGTATATATATATACATATATATGTATATATATGCAAATTCCCAGCCCTCATATCAACGCATACCATCCCCAGCTAAAAATCCTATTATTCCTATATTTTAAGGCATGGTTCAGAAATACAAATCCAGTTCTCAGCAGCTATCTTCTTAACCAGGCATTCAATCAATTAACAAACATGTATTAAGTGGTTATTATGTGTCAGGCACTATGCTAAGCCACTAAGGATACAAAAACAAAAAGAGCCCCTACCCTCAAGGAGAATAAACTCTAATGGGGAGATAACATATAAATAAGCAGGTAAATACAAGATACATATACAATAAATTAAAACTGACCTTAAAGGAAAAATCTCTAGCAACTGGGGGAACAAAGAAGGAAGGCTTCCAGCAAAAAGTGACATTTGAGCTGTCTCTGAGAAAACCAAGTATTCCAAGAGGCAGAGGTGAGGAGGCAGAGCATTCTAGGCATGAGGGATAGTCATCAAGTGAGGAGGCTTTTTTTCAAGTTTGGGTTTTTTTTTTAATGATAGTAAAAACAAGGGCACAGAAGCAGGAAAGGAGCCAATAGATAGGAGGAGACTGAGATTGAAATCACTTTTTTCTTCTGAATCCCTTACCTTCAATTGGCAGCACAATGAAATATTTCCATGCATCTCTAATGTCTTCAGATGAGTAACTTCTTATAAAATAAATGAATAACTGTGATTGTTGAGTCTAACATATTAACTATCCTTCCTATCATTACATAAACCATAAACTTGATAAGACATGCCATCTAGGTGTTTATCTAAGTAATTTTTTTTAATGTCAACCATGACAGGATGAAGAGCAAAGTCACTGGATATCTACCTCAAAATTGATAATAATCTGTTTTCTGCTTTTTGCTTTCACAAAGGAGCAATAAGTAATAGTAGTCATTCATAAATCCAAAGATAGGCCCATGTCTTTTGTTAGAGATGAGATCTTTCTAGAAAAAGAAATGTATGTTTTCTAGAACTTTTCTCCTAATTTCTACCCAGAGGACAGAATTTACCATAAGCAAAAAGCAAAGAAAGGTGATCTTTGGTACCATCTACCTTCCATGCCCTAATGCTGCCTAAAATTTTCTCATTCTCCCTGGGATTTCAGGAAGTTTCAAGGCTCTGTAATTTTTCATCCCCCTTTCCCATTAAAGCCTTCTCTATACTCCCAGTCACTTGGAAGCCAATCATTTAATTTACACAAAAGTCTCACTGACTCAGAACAACTTAAAGTGTGACTCCTAGGCGCATGTGTGTTTTAACTGAAAAGATTAAGATGCAGACATGAGCACATTGCGGGAAGAGAGTTGGTGGGGGGAATGCCTTTTGAACCCCTCCAGCTATACTACATGGGCTGAGCCCAGCTCCCTGTCAGGTGTTCACCTCTATCACACTCCTTTGTCCAGGATTCCACGGCATAAGAGCTACAGACCTAAAGACTCAACAGACCAGAAGCAATGTTCACAAGCAGCTGATTTAACCTAAGTAACTGTGATCTTAAATTGTCCCACCGGGGAATTCCTAAGGCAGAAACAAACAAACACACAAGGACAACTGATCTGGCCTGCCAAAATCCTGCTACTTTTTGTTTCCAAAGGGCCCTGGTAAATTTAACTGCTTTACATTGACTGGCACTTGGTCTCAAACTCATTCCCTTTGCTGTGTTGTTGTTAGTGAGCCCAGCAACCCAAGCATTAAGATGCAAATCAAGGCAGTGCTAATACTGTATGGGTGAGCCAGAACCATAGAAATAAACAAAAAAAGAAAAAAAAGCTATCTCCTAAACTCTGCTGATTCACAACTAGCACCTGACCCCAGTTGAAGGCTAGGTGTATTCTACTATTATTTGGTCCCAAGAAATTGCTGATGCTGCCTTTTTGCTTCAGATGCAAGCCAGGGACACTAATTATCTTAGAGTAGTATCCCCAGTATAGTCCTAGTTGGCACTACTATTTACAGTTAATTCAATGTATTTGTGACAGATGTGATAGGACAGAAAGAACCATGATCTTGGGAATCAGGAAACTTCCATTCTAGTCCCAACTTTGCCACTTATTATAGCTGTGTGCCCTTGGGAAAGTCCTATCATCTCCATACTGGGGGTCTTGGAGGTGCAGCCCACTGGGTTGTTACAACTTCCACGGGGAAGAGGCTGGAGAATCTGCTTCTGGAAAGGCATGATGATTTATAACAGAAGAACTTAGAACTTGCTTTGGAGCATGTGCTGACACTCTGCTCTTGTCCACTTACCATAGAGAGAAAAGGAGCCATTTTGACTGGCTATCTAGCTGGAATTGGCACCAACCAAAAGATACTCTCTTAAATGCTGTAAATGTCTGGAAAAGGTCCTCCTCATCCTAGGTTTGATATGCGCTCTGTGAAGAGAGGTCACCATTCTTTCCATCTTTGTATTTGTTCTTTCCTATTTTAGGTGAAGGAATGTTAGAGATAGGAATGACCTTGTAAGATTTGAAAGGTTAGAATGGTGAGGCACCAGAAGTCCAGTAACCAGAGTCCATGCAGATTTTTTTCAAAGAGAAGTCCCAAAGGGCCTATTTGACCCAGCACAGATCAAAGGAAGCCAACAGAAGGCTACATTCCTTCATTAAACATCTATGCCAAATTTGGTGGTACAAATGTTATGTAGAAACTTCTCTGACTTTGAGAAAACAAAATGGTGTAAGGGAAAGTGTCCCCTCAGGTATTGGTGGGAAGGTTCTTATATCTCTCTTCTTACTATAACTTCAAAGGTAATATCCCTTTACAAAAGTTAATTGATCTAATTGGTTAAATTAGAATTGTGTGGCTAATCATTATCATCTAACAAGGGAAGCAACATACTAGAATGGAGGCTTGAGCTGATAACATTAGTGAATGACACCTTCTGCATCCTTATGGGGTACCCTAGAGCTCTCAGAGAAAGATCTAGCCAGCCCTCCTATGGGAGCCTGACCCACTGGTGTGTGTCTGAGAGATAGGAGGAGGGGAGGAGGGTTGGAAGACTAGATCCAGAGCATTGCTATACCTCTCTGCATGCCTTCCTTGTGGCAAAATCACAATTATACACCCAACCTGCTTCACAAGATTATTGTGATGCATAAATGGGATGATGTATACAAAGTCTTTTTTAATTGTCACATGTTTACTCTCTTGGCCTCAACTTTCTCCTGTATAAAATGAGGGAGATGGCATAGATGTTTTCCAAGATTCCTTCTGGGTCTATTATTCTTTGAGTGTGATAGTAGCTCACACAAGGAACATGAATCCTGTATGGGCCCTTCTTTTACAGTGTTTAACACCACTTGGTCACCTAATACACTCTGAATCAGCTACAAACTTCTGATCAATAGATAAAGCAAGTCATTAAGCTTGCTTCCTGAACCACAGACTTCCCATCTTGATCTCAGCTAGCCATGCTACAAAATCCAAAGCACTGGTAATAAGTGGACCAGGTCAGAAGGATGAATAATAGCTGTGGAAAAAAGAGTTATTAGAGTAAGGAGACCTAAGTTCTAGAGCGGCTCTGCTCCTTGCTAGCTATGTGACTTTAGATAAGTCATTTAAATCCTCTGAGCCCCAGTTTCCTCATCTATAAAATGAGATGATATTATTTGTACTCTCTAAGGTCACATATTTAAAATTTGAAGGGCCCTTTGCAGTCCCTCATTTAAATGTAATGAGCACCACCTACCACCAGAGGGCACTCTGAGGTAGCCACCAAGTTTCCTACTCCTCTGCTGCTCAGAGAAATGGATTGTAACTCTTAGTCTTTGGTCACATCAGTCTTCTGGATGATACCAGTCTGCGTTTTGTGTCTGCATCCACCAATCAAATCACATGGCTCCTAGGTTCTGAGTCAACTAGTCACTCTCATTCAACCTCTATCTGCATTTAAAATTGCTTACAAAGTGCATACCCATATAAATTCCTTTATCAAAGTGGTAGAAATAAGTCATTCCAAGGTAATACTTGTGCACCCGACAGGCACAATTCTAGCCTTTGATCCTTCAGTCTCTGCATCAAACACTCATGCAATAGGTAAAGTAAAATCCAAGAAATTCAATTTTCCATCCCTCCTAGCTGGAAGCTTTCACTCACAAACATGGAGATAGATCTGCTTTGCCCTCTTGCTGTGCTGGAACTGAGCATCCTGGGGATCTCCCAAAAGCAACACATATTAAACAAATAAGGCGGCATCAAGTATTAGTTGAAGTCATATTTACATTCCCCAACCTTGAAATCCTTTCTCATCCTTCTATAAAATATTTTAGTTTCTATTATCTCCCTCCCCTTAATATTGGACACAATATTACACACACACACACACACACACACACACACACACACATTCTCCATGGTATACACTGCCTGACCATCAAAATTCTAGCAAGCAGAGGGAGAGGGGGACAGACATCCCATCAAGAGCCTGAACATCATTTCTCCAATATCTTCCATCCCATTCAAACTCATTCTTCTCTTTAAATCCCCTTACATGATTTTCCTCATTACTCCTACCTGACTTTGCCTATGCTCAGCCATGCTTGCTACCAGAGCTATATAGAAGAGGCATGAACACTACTTATAGATGAGGAAACTGAAACACAGAGAGATTAAATGACTTGCCAGAAGTCTCATAGGTTCCAAATGGCAGAGCCAAGATTCAAACCCTGATCCTGTGATTGAAATCAGTACTTCCAGACTGATAAAGATCTATTAACCAAACCACCTTCTTCCCCCATCAAAAGGATAGAGTAGCAGTAACTGTTACCCCCATACCATCTGCAATATTTATAAAGCATTTTGAAACCATAAGAGGTGATATAAATTTGATCAATACCTAACCTGGATGAGAAGGGAAATGGGAAATTTTACCATGTAGAATTTTACCTACCATATTTTTTAATGAAATAAATATGAGGATGAGAGGAAGCCCAAATGGTCCTTCAGTGATAGTGGTTTGCCAGTGAGATTTAGAACCAGGGACAGTAAAAGTGAGATTAAAGAGACTGTACCTGTCACCCACTGTGGGCTGAAAGACAACTATCTCATCTCTGGAATGAGAATAGAAACAGACAGATAAGCAAAGCTTCAAGCAGAGGTTGGAGGAACCCAGATAATATCTGGCAATTCCCTAAAGCACTTTCATTAGAGGACTCCTAAAGGACTTGACCATAATAGCCCTGGGAGGCACCAATTAATCTGAGCTTCCATCCTTATTTAAAAAGCCTCTTAGTGGTTTTAAGAGGTCTTTTGGATCACTAACAAACCATAGGAGGAAAGTAGAAGAGAATAGATGATCCCATTTTACAGTCAAACCAAAGCTTAGAACAGGCCAAATGAATTCAAGCCTGTGATATTCCTGCCTTCCAGCAATGCCTCAGTGGGGTATTCTTACCTTTAAAAAAAATTACTGTTAGGTTGTCTTACCTGGTGCAACCCAGGTAATTTTGATATCACAATGCATGGGTTAAAGTTATATATTGTTCTAGGTCCTAAAACGGGGATCAGTTGCAGATTTGGCCCTTTTTGGTCAGAGATCAACAGAGCTAAGAGCAGATCTGGGTCTCTAGAAGAAAAAGGCTGTAGGTATCCACAATCTCCCCCACCAGAAGCTGCTAACCACTCACTTGTAGCAGGGAGTTCCAGAGCCCTACATTCTGAAATTAAGCTTGGAATCAAGAGAAAGGGTAGTCTCAGAACATTTCCCCTGTCTTAGACAAATGAAAACCGTTGGTCTAGACTAGAGAGAGAAAATGGTTAGGTACTAGGCAATACTAGTCTCCTGGGAGAAATGGGATCATGGCCCCAGCAATTGGAAGACCAGTTGCTTACTCTATGCATTTATTATGGATTATTTACACAGGAAGAGGAATTACCTCTCTAATGAGCCCATTTTCTTTGCAAGAAGTATCCAATCTCCCCATCCCCAAAGTAGTACTATGGGGCTGAATGCCTATAGAGGTCTTTCAAAGTGGGGCATACTAGAATATCAGGGGATTGTCTACATATAAGCCTAATTGTAAGCCTCAGAATAGTACCACCAGTCTGGACATATGTAACAATCTGGTTATTAAGTGCCTACCATGTGCCAAGTACCGTGCTAAAGGCTGGTGATACAAAGAAAATCAAAACACAGTCCTTGCTCTTGAGGATCTCACAGGCTGATGGGGAAGGCAACATGTAAAAAAAAAAAAGTACATAGAGATGAGGTATAGACAGGATAAACTGGAGATCATCAACAGAAAGAAGGTGATATAGAATTAAGGGAGATCAGTAAAATCTTCCTGTAGAAGATAACATTTTAGCTGGGTCTTGAAGAAAGCCAGGGAATCCAGATGAGGAAGAAGAGCATTCCAAGCATAGGAGACAGGTCAGGGAAAATGCTCAGAATTAGGAAATGGATTGGCTTGTTCAAGGAACAGCAAAGAGACCAATGTCATAAGATCATAAAGCATGTGGTAGAGGAGAAAGTGTAAGAAGATTGAAAAGTTGGGGTGGTTAGTGAATAGAGCACCAGTCCTGGAGTCAGTAGGACCTGAGTTCAAATCCAGCCTCAGACACTTGACACTTACTAACCATGTAACCTTGGGCAAGTTACTTAATGCCAATTGCCCCACATTCTCCCCTCCAAAAAGGAAAAGAAAGAAAGAGGAGGAGGAGGAGGAGGAGGAAGAGGAGGAGAAAGAGGAGGAGGAGAAGGAGGAGAAGGAGGAGGAGGAGAAGAGGAGGAGAAGAAGAGAAGAAGAAGAGAAGAAAAGAAGAACAAGAAGAACAAGAACAAGAAGAAGAAGAAGAATATTGAAAAGTTGTGGGAGAAGGGGTGTCAAGTTATAAATGACTTTCAATACCAAACAGAGCATTTTATATTTGATCCTAGAGGTAATAGATAGGGAGCCACTGCAGTTTTTTGAGTAGAGGGAGCAGAGGGAGGATGTAATACTATCAGACTTGTGATTTAGGAAATTTACTTTTGCAGATAAGTGGAGAACAAACTGGAGTGGAGACAGATGTACAACTTTTGTAATAGTCCAGGGATGAGGTGATGGAGTTCTGATGAAGGTGATATCAATGTCAGAGAAGAGAAGAGACATGAGAGAGATGTTAGAAAGCTAAAATTGACAGGCATGACAGCAGATTGGATGGGGCTTGGGAGTAGTGAGGAGCCAAGGATAACACCCAGGTTGCAAGCCTGGGTGATGAGAAAGATGGTGGTACCTTCAACAGTAATAGGAAAGTTAGGATGAAAGGAGCATTTTGGGGGAAAGATTTCACTTTGGACATGTTAAAATGTCTACAGGATATACAGTTCAAGATGTCTGAAAGGGAGTTGGAGATGTGAGACTGGAGGTCAGCAGAAAGGTTAGTGATAGATAAGTAGATTTAAAAATCATGGACATAGAGATGATCATTTAATCCACGGGACCTGATAAGATCACCAAGTGAAATGGTATAGAGAGAAAATAGAAGAAGATGCAGAGCCCTGTGGAATACCTACAATGAGTGGTCATGACATGAATGAAAATCCAGCAAAGGAGACAAGAAGGATCAGTCAGAGAGGTAGGAGGAGATCCAGGAGTGAGATAAAACAAAAACCTGGAGAGAAGAATCAAGGAGAAAAGGATGATAGTGTCAAAGGTTTCAGATGATAAAGTTTCAGGAAAAGGTTTAAGGATAAAGATTCAGACCCACTGTGAAAAAAAAAGGGAATTACAACAATTATTTGTGGGTTCTGTAAGCCTTTTATAATTTGGAAAGTAGAAGAAAAGCTGTACTGTACCTCATATGGACACTGTTCCCTTGAATGCTTGCTTAGGAGCTAGGACCCCTTTTACTGATTTTTGTCGAAACTTAGACATGAGCTATATTCCAAGTTTCTCCTAGGATTTCCCAGAAGAAACATGCAAAATAAATTAAAGAGATATGGTTTGAGGGTCTACCACAAAGACTAAACACAGCCCAGAACTTCGAACATAGGAGAGAGTACAGAAAAAGAAGTACTTATTCAGTGATTTGATACCACAGAAGCAGAGGTTTTTCAGAATAGTCTAGAGGTCCTCTATATGGAAAAAGTCCTTTGACTATACTTCATAAAGTGCATCTTTTCTACCCTATAATAGTCACAATCAATGAGCAATCAAGAAGGACTTGGTATTCAGAGGTATTGAAGGAATATCTTCATCAAAAAGTATCTATTAAAGTTTTACTCAACACAAACCAGCTAAGTCACAATGAAAGCCCATGTATGATTTGGCAGCTAGATGGTCTTCTTTGTCCCCTACTTGCATTCTGGAGGAGATACTGGTAAATGGTAAAGTGGTCAATGGGAAAGAGAAGCTAGAGCAGAGAGAAGAAACAATTTGCCATGATTCCTTTATTTACTGAGTCATCACTAAAGCCTCTCTCTGGTGATATTAAGGTTATCCTGAGTGTATACAGGGAATACAAGTTCTGATACCATTCAAGTTGGGTTCAGTGATGATCATGGAATTGCATCTATTTTCTAAGAACTAGTTTATTCAGTGTGGAAATGTTCATCACTAGGAGACTAGTCATCAAGTGATGACTTTTTTTTTAAGACAAAGCAAGATATTATCAACTAAGGCATGGAGGGAACTATAAGCTACATTGGTAGATAGATTTCCCACACCAGATCCTTTGAAATATTGAAGCAATTGATTAAAAAGCAAAGTGATTTAGTGGGGGGGGGGGGTGACATTAGTCCAAATTTTACCATTAACCAGCTATGTGACCTTCAACAATTAACATCTACTCTAAATTACCCAATGTGTTATGGTCTAGAAATAGTTAAGAAATATTTTCTGAAGTTAGTGGTCAGCCTGGTGAAAGTCTATGGTATACAGCCAAGTGAAACTCTATGATAATTAGCCAAGTGAAACTCTATGAACCTGGGAAGCCTCCCTAGAGTGATTTATCTGTACCTGGGAGGCTGGGAAGCCTCCCTAAACCAATTTCTCTGTACCTGGGAGGCTGACCTAGGATAATCTATCTTTCCCTTAGCTTATCCCCTCCATTTTCCTTTGTAACCACTTGTTTGCATCTATATGACAAATTGCTTAGCAACAAATGATGTTAGGTAGATACACAAACCTAATGAAATGTATAAAATATTCTACATCTCTGAACTCGGGGCTGCTCCCCCTTTAATTGGCATGGAGTAGGCCCAGCTGGTAAATTAAAGCTCCTTAAAACTTTTTAATTCGGACTCTGTGGTCACTTTGTTAAGACTCATCAAGTCATGTCATTTCAAACGCAGTTTCCTCAACTTAAAGTGAAGGTTTGGGACTAGATCATGTCAAGGTGCATTCTCAGTCAAAGCATTATATGAGACTTTATGAAAGCTCACCCCCCCACATCTCTGAGGTTTGGGAAGTGGAAAAAATAAGGTATAAAAATGGTCAGCAAACCACAAGGAGAATTTTCTTAAGAGTGGATATACTCTGTTTATTCTGTAGGAAGGCATTTTAAAATCTTATCCATCTTCCTCAGATCATATATTCATCAAAGCGTTCCTGAAGATCCATCCCAAAGGACAAGCAATCTAAACACAAACTTTTATTCTTTTTATTTCCCTCTTCCAGGTCACAAGATCCTATTAGATCTCCATATGAGAACAGATAACTTTCCCCAAACAAGCAAGGCAAATTCCTCAAAGTCCATTACACACCAGATAGTTTCTACGGATGGTTTAGCATTCACCTGGACTAGTATTCAAGACACCTGACTTCATATTAAGATGCCTACATCTACATTGAATATTTGGGGCTAGTTTTGAACTCAAGTGTTCCTAATTCTAGGTCTATAACTCTAACTATTGTACAACCTAGCATCATCATCATCATCATCACCTTCATCATCATTATCACTGTCATTGTCATATTATCTACAGGTGACCACAGAGATTTCTGGGCGCCAAATTAATTGCACTTTGTGTTGATCAAACCCTGTTCACAATTTAGCTTCAATGGAAATAATATAGAAGAGCTACCTAAAGAGTGAATTTGAATGTACCTGTGTTCACCTGAATTAATGCATCCTTATTGAGCTTTTTTATGACTGAGTAAACTACTCTTTGCTAATTATTTTCATTTCTTTCCAATCTTGAACCTAAACATTGGACTGACCTTAATTAAGCCTGGACTAGAATGCTATGAAAGGAACATTTGTTAGAATTGTGTTCTATGTGCCTTTTAAGTACCAAACCTCCAGACCTCAGATGGTTGCCCATCAATAACATTTGTTAATATAACATTGATGCAGTTCAAGTACCAACTTCTACATGGAGCTAATAACTTCTCTATACCAAACTACCTTATATTTAGTTTTGCATTTGTTTGTATTTATTCTTTATATTAATTCTACATGTATTGATATATTTCCTTGCTTTCTCCACCATTTGAGTGGGGATTTTTGTTCTTGTTTTTGTATCCCTAGTTTTTGTATCCCCCAGCACAGAGGTCAACACCTAGTAGCTTCTTGATTGACTGACTGATAGATGTGTTTGATGATTCTGTTCTATTACTTATGCATTATATACAAGCCCAAGCAAATCATTTAATTCCTTGGTGCTCTGAGAAATCTCTCTAAATCTGTAAGATTCAGAGAAAATGTCAACCCAAAATAGTAGAGGGAATTTTTCAATCTGGAAGTTCTCTAGACTAATGAAATTACAGGTTCAATCTCTATCTACATGCTGCATTCAAGCATCAGAATGGTTAAAGGCTTCAAGTTCATGCCATACAAGCAAGGATTAGCTGAATCAAATAGGGATATTTAACGTGGAGAAGAAAGGAGTAGGTGGGAAAGCACCTTAATAATTGTCTCCATGCAGTAAAGGATCTTCACATAGAAGAGAAGTCAGACAGAGGAACAATAGGTAGCAATTGCAAAGAGGACAGTGTAGACTTCCTGAAGTGTATAGACTTTCTTGAAAAATTGCTTCATAATTAAGCACACCCCAAAATAGAAAAAGTTACTTTGAGAAGACTTCATTCAAAGATAGCATAGCAACTTGTAGGTTGTATTTTAAAAAAACTTGTATTTTAAAGGGGAATCCATTTTATGTATAGAGTTGGATTAGATGGCTTCTCATATCTTTTCAAATCCTGATTAATTCAGTGATCTCTAATAGTCACCAACTTGATTTACTAGTGTATTAGGTAGTAACTCCTTTAGTGACCCCTTGACAATTGTCCATGTGACCTTACTGTTTTCTGGATATGTATTTTTAGCATGATCTATATCAGCTTTAGTGCTTCCAGTCTCAATGTATAAATTGTATAAAATGTATACATTCCTTCCTAGTTTTAACAGCTGTCCAAAATTATCTTCCTGACTTCTGGACTTTCTCTACCATCACCTCTAAACTACTTACACTGGAAATATCCTCTACTCTGTGACATCTTCTTCCAACTAATAATAATAATAATAGCTAAAATTTGTATAGTATTTACTATATGCCATGTATGACTGGTTCCTAGAATCTCCACTTGAAGGAAGATGTCCAGGCCAGCCATGTCTTCATTTCATTCCAGGCTATACTACTGACTTCCAAGTCTTTCTCTACTATTTTCCTTGTCAGGTATTCGCCCTCCCTCCTCATCCTTTTCGACTTTCTGTTATGTTTTATCTT
The DNA here is from genome assembly GCA_028646515.1 of Pseudochirops corinnae. Lineage (NCBI taxonomy): Eukaryota > Metazoa > Chordata > Mammalia > Diprotodontia > Pseudocheiridae > Pseudochirops > Pseudochirops corinnae. The sequence goes on along the minus strand of CM053585.1, from coordinate 121,990,701 downwards.
CTCCAATTAGAATGTAAGCTCCCTATGGGCAGAGGGAACTATCTTTTTCTCTGCTTATATTGATAATCTTAGCATGTAGCACAGTCCCCTTCACATAGTAAATATGATAAATAGTTTTTGTCAACTTAAATGAAAACCAAAATTCAAGAGTGGGGAGTTATTGTGGGAAGGGAGAATGGGAAGAAAGGAAGGAAGGGGGGAAAGGAAATGGATGTCTGTATTGCCAAAAAAAACAATAAACAAAAAAAAAAATCCACCCTAAACCATCCAAGGACATCCACACAGTGTGAATCTGGCAAAAAGTACTAGACTTGGGAGTTAGGGCACCTAAGTTCTAACAATATCTCTGCCACTAGCTTTGTAACTTTGGAAAAAGCATTTTACCTCTGCATTAGTGCCCCCTAATTATAAAATAAATTGGATGAAATAACGTCTGAAGTCCAGCACTGAAATCTCATCTTCCAATGATCCCTTATTTTGAGAATATTTCTCTGAAACCCACGCTCCTCTAGGTGGGCCAAAAACATTCTCCCATTTTAAGCAAATATTTAATCCAAAAGAAGGGGAAATGTTGATTCTGAGTCATGCCTCACTGCAGCACCAGAACTCTCCAGAGGCGGCCTGAGCATCCCAAAGTGGACAAGATTCCGTGGAGATGAAGGCTGTCAGATCAGACAGAAATAAGTGTGCCCCATTTCTATCCATGCTGCCTTTGGTCACAGCATGCTCTGACAGAAATTATCCCAGGGGAAAAAGATAACTCTTGATTGCAATTCTGAAAGTCCAAGTCCCCCTGGTGGGGATGGCATCTTGTCCCCCTTCTTTAGAAAAAAGCAACAGTTCTTCCAAGGTTAGTCAGTACACTCAGATGAACCAAGAGAGGCTCAGATTGTTCCTAATCAGTTGAGAAAGCTGTAACCGCATAACTCAAATCTAAAGATGAACCAAACTCATTTTGAATTCTTATTGATCAGTTCAGAGGACAGCACTAAAACTATGTGTTTACAGTTGCTTCCCTTCTACTTTTGGTGGGATTTGTGGTTCAAAGTGCTAAAACTAATGGCAAAATCGTTATACTAATTTACAAGGAAGATCTAAGTGAAAACGAGCTGATGGTGTAAGGTGATCTAAGAGAAAGGCTGATGGACAGCAGCCATGAGCTGCATAATGAAGCCTACATTTCAATGATCTCTTGTAGCCAGCCCCATAGCTCCTTTCTGCCAGTCTCCAATACATTTAACCAAAGAGTGCCCAGTACACTCCCCTTTTCTTCTTTGGCCTCTAAATGGCAGAATCACTTTTAAGTCAGCTAACTCCTCCTGCTTTATACCTAGAGTGGTAGAAGAGAATGAAAGGTGTATGGAACAAAAAAGGCAAATACCACCCATATATGAAGGTCTAGAAGTATTAAAAAGCAATACAAGACAAGGGATACCAATAATCAACATGTAATTCAATGTCAAATGCATCTAGTTATGAGTTTGAGAGGTAAGAGTCATCCCTGGGAGGTATAGTGGTCAGCAATTACAAGACTGGTTTTGAAAGGATTAATGTGAGTATGTATGTGTGTGTGTATATGTGTGTGTACATATACATATAACATACATGCACATGCATTTAATGGATCATATGCTAAGTCATGAAGTATCATAGTTTGAGGAAAGGTTTTCTGGTGCAGAACAAAGAACATTGAACTAAGAGTGAAGACATTTAAGGCAGCAAGGGGAAACAATAGCTAGATCACCAGCTCCGGGGTCAAGAAGCCTTGAGTTCAAAGTTGGTCTTGAAGATTTACTAGCTAGGCAAGTCACTTAACTGCTTTTACCTTCAGTTTCCTCATCAGTAAAATGGGGATGATAATAATAATACCTACCTCCCAGGGTCGTTGTAAGGATTAAATAAGATAATAATTATAAAACACTTAGCACGTTACCTGGCACATAGTAGGTGCTATGTAAATGTTAGCTGCTATCATTATTATTACCACTACTACTCTTATTACCTGATACTACCTTGTAGACTAAGACAAGTGATTTAAACTCTCTGGGTAATTCTCTTTTTATGTAGAGAGAGCATCAATTTTGCTGCCAGCAAAAATACAGGGCAAAGATTACCAATTTTACCCCATCCCACCACTAGTCTTCCTAAATGTGTGCTTGGGAATAATTTGCATTTTCCCATTGCTGGCAGTCAGTTGCATATTGGAAATTTAAAAGAATTTTATTAATCTAATCCAAATATAAGGCAGACTGGAGAGAGTCATAAGAAGAAAAGTAAAGGTATACAGACTTGACCTAAGACTCAAGGATTTTGCTGGCTAGAGGAATATGATTATGGGTCTGAATCACAAATTATCTGCAACAGCCCTAATGTTTTGGGCTAGGTGCGCAAGAGCTGTTAAAATTGTTCTATGAGGAACAAGAACATTATAGCTCAAATTTCATTATGAAACCAAAAAATAGCAGAAGCAACTCAGTATAGAACCAGAAGAAAATAACCATCAACTTCTTCTTCACTATACATTATCATTCAGAAACAAGATCTCCATGAATTTAAACAATATGTGAACAAAGAAGCAACCCATAAATGACAGGGGTATCCTGTTTTATTTATACAACAAAGAAGGTTATATGATAATGATTCAGAATCAGGTCATTGCCATAAGAAGTTGTAGAAAGGTTATATCCTTCAGGTACCCAGATATGTTAATCAACATCAATTTTGGTATTAAATGGTAAAAACTGGGAAATATTTCACTGAAAATTATAAAAATTTCCCAAGACACAACCTAGTGATTAGAGTTATTCACCAGAAACCTGATATTTTTCATAAATTAACAAATGATAAATTCCTATATGACAATAAAGATCTCAAAATATTCTCAAAAATTCAACCAATAAACTGAATTGTCACCAATCTATTATCTCAGATGGAACTTTTTTCCCATAACTGACCAGAAATAAGATTTATTCACAAAATTTCCTATTGCATTTTAATAGGTATTATAGCAAATTAAGTTAGAAAGTATTGAATATGAATCCTCCCTTAGACAGTTACTAACTGTGTTGTTATCCTGGACAAGTCTTTCCTCCTCAGTTTCCTTATCTTTAAAAATGGTGAAAATAATAGTATCATCTTTTAAATGGGGATTATAATAATAGTACCTACTTTACCTACTACTGTTAAGATCAAGTAATAGAAATTATACATATAACATAAGCACATTATGTGTATATTTTATATATGTAAAGTTCTTTGCAAACTTTTAAAGTGTTATGTAAATGTTATCCATTATTATTTTTATTATAATCTCTTAGCTAAATGGAATGAAAAGCTTTCAAAATATAGAGACAGAGCCAAAGGAAATAAAATCATGTGGAATAAGGGACCTCCATCATTTTCATTGTCCTGTTGCCTACTGAGGTTGCCTTTGCCATGTTTTCAGTGAGCCCAGAAGGCAAGCTTGTATCTCAATACTGTAATTCAACTTTAAAAAGCAGTGTTTTTCATCTACCTATGAAATAGTCTGAAGAATACTAAATATAAAATAATAATAATAGTAGGACAGAGTTTTCCCAGTGTCATTTCTGACTTCCATCAAACAAAATTAGAACAAGATTAACAACACCAACATTAATAATGATAATGGACATTTATAGAGCCTGAAAGTTTGCAAAGTACTTTACATACATCTTCTCATTTGTGCCAGGTAAATTCGTGAACTAAAATTCAGCAAAGAACCAAGATACAGCAACATAGCATAGAAGAGAGTTTAGCAGAGAAAGTGACTTATAGCTCAGTTTAAAAAAAAAAAACCAGTACAGCAGGTGACAACAGCAGCTATGTGAGAAAGCATCAAATGCGTCAAGTCACATTCCAAGAATTTCACATCACTCATAAATATGACAAGTCTTCTATGTGACTTTGGGCAAATCGTTTCCCTTCTCTGATCCTTAGTTTCCTCATCTATAAAAAAGAGGAATTAGACTGAGTAATCTTTAAAGTTCCTTTGAGTTCTAAGAGCTCAAAAGATATTTGAGGTCTTATCACCATCTTTCCATTCATCAATGTTTATCCCCAACACTTCATAATCTTTCATCTCCCCTAACCAAGCAATAACAAAATCTGATCTGTTCTACCTCCATACTGTCCTTCAGATTCATCCTATTCTTTCTATAAACATAGCCACCAAACTAGTCCAGGCCGTCATCCCCTCTCACCTACACTATTAGTTTCCCTACTTCTAGGATCTCCCACCTCCAATCTTTCACAGAGCCACAAATATAATCTGAAAGCACAGATAACCATATCTTCCCCTTATGTGAGGAGCTCCAGGAACTGCCTATTGCCTTTAGGATAAAATACAAGTTATAGTTTGTCATTTAAAGCCCTTTACAGCCTGTCTTCCTTGCTATTCCAGGCTTATCCCACAAGAATCCACTTTGTGGACTATATTTCAGGCAAACCAGCCTGCTTGATAATGCCCAAACAATATTTAATATCTTGTCCCCATGCTTTTGTATAGACAATACAATAGAGTAAACATTTATTAAGTATCTACTGTATAGCAGGCTCTATGCTAAACACTTGGTGATACAAATATGAAAAAGGAAGACAGTCTCTGACCTCAAGAAACTTACAATCTAGTAAGGAAAAACAATGCACAAAAGGAAGCAGAAAAGTGAGGAGGTGAGGTATGCCAACAGGTGCCCAGGATAGGGATATGATGATGGTGGAATCAAAACCAAGCAGAACAGCCGGTGGAAAAAGAAGGGACTAGAACGCACTCCATCCTCACTTCTGCCTTTTAGAACCCTAAGTGGCACCCACTCTTACCCTGGCAAGTTGGGTCATCCAAGGGTGGCTGATTACTCCTCCCTTCAAGATTCCAGGGGTAACTCTGAGGGGTTGGGTCTCTAATATTATTACTCATAAGCCCCTATTCACTGTGATCCTCCAATATTGATCAAGCAGTTGACATTGGTTAGCTTTTAAAAAAGGAATATTTCCTGAGAAAGTTTAACAAGGATAAAAGTTCCAAAAATATTTCCCAAACCACAGGTTCACTGTCCCCTCATACCTACTCAGATCCTTGAGAGAGTAAGCCCAGATTTAAAAGACAAATGTAGTAGTGACATGCGCTGAGGACATACGAGGTCAAGGGGTAGCTTGCAATTCTAAGTCTTTTTTTCCCTCTGAGGAGTATCTTGGCCAAGAGTTCAATCCTGTGCTGGGCTGCATCAAGTAAGTTGTTCCTCAAGGCTGGCAAATAACTCAACTACTCAACTTTAGTGACCGCTGCTCCTAACTACCTATGAAGGGGAATTCTGATGGCTCTTCTGATCATTCCAAAATCATATGGTTGTAACTTCAGGCATTCCATCTCTGGATATTCATTCACCTAAGATCAGAAAACAGCAAAAACAAAAGAAATAGGTACCATATGTACATAGATACATGTGGGGGAGGGGGGGAGGATAAAGCCTTCTGTTGCCATCCTCCTCCCCACCTGGAAGCACACAGCAGTCCTCCTCACTCAAAAGCTACCAGAGATGAGAGGGAGAGAGCAACTAGATGAATCAATTGTATGCACCCTCAGTTCTGACTCCTTAACTAATTATCAGCTGGTTGATTATCACAGTGCCAATCATGTCAATCATGACCAGAAGAAAGCTCACTAACCTTCTATGTGTTAGTTAGAATGGATTCTCATTAGCCAGTCTCCCTATTATACTTAGAAGGTTCAATTATCTACCAACTTCTTCCTGCCAAGTGTTTTTCCAGTGAGAGAACACAGAAATTGCTGTAAGAGCAGACGCCTTGGGACTTTCCCTCAACTGACATGTGGCTAATGAATATGGTCCTGAGTTCTTTGTCTCCTTCAGTCTTTCATTTCAGGTGAAAGAGATTGAAGGATCCAACCCTACGAGGTTTGAAAAATAGTTTGAAAAAGATTTTATTTGGACATGAACTGAGTATACTTTGTAGAAACAGAGCTAAATTTGAGCCCATTCTCCCCAAAGAGCAAAATGTTATAGGGGAAAGTGTGACCTTCCAGAGGTTTGATGGGAACAATGATTATTCAATGTAAATACCACTTTGTAAAAGCTTGAGAGGGTGGGTAGGAAGGGCATCAATTCAACTGCCACTTCCTACAAGGAATCTCTCCTGGATTTCCCTTGTTGTTACTTCCTCAAACTGCCTATTTTGTGAATGTTGTATTTCCCTCTTCCTCTTCTCCCCCAGCCCCACCCAGAATGCAAGTTCCTATGAACTACATTTCATTCTTTGTGTCCAAGCTCTTGGCACAGCACCTTATACAGAGTGGTAACTCAATAAATGCTTACTAAATTTGAATGAAAATGAAAAGCTATCAAGAAAGAAGTTCTGAAGGAGAGTATCCATTATTTTTAAGTATAATATTAACAGTTACACACTGAATTTGATTCATCCCATTGAGCCTAAAGTCTTATAAAAAATGACATCTCATTTATTTTGAAAAAGATACCTGTGATTAAAATATTCAAAGTATAGCTTGAGAAATTATCACAAAAAGGTTAACGGACTTTACCAAATGCTCACAGTGACCTGGGGGAAGAGTTTAATTTTAACCTCACCTGGATTTCTGTCAAAAGATCTTATTTTACTGGTCTAAGGACACAGTGAATGAAGGCTAAACGACAGTGCCTTTTCCAGGATATTAACTCCTACTTCTGATTCCTGAGGAGCCAATAAAGTGGAAACTCCAACCCTATATCTTCATCTAGGAAGTATTCAGTTATGAACTGGAACAGAGGAGGAAGACAGGTGTTCAGGGATAGGCCTGTAGGTTTACCCATTAATAAGGTCCTACAATATCTAATAGGCAACTTTAAGTAATAAAAGGCATAGTTCTGCTTAAGAAAGAGATGTTCAGGGTTCCATTGCACCAATATGCACATCTCTCTGAATGGCATCTTTTTAATGAATCTCAGAAAAGAATCATGAGATTTAAAGCTAGGTGGGACCTCAGAGATCATTTATTCCAACCCCCTTCAATTTACAGGTGAAGAAACTGAAACTTAGGAAATGACATGCCTGTTGAAGATCACATAGAGAGTTAGTAACAGAGCCCAAGTTTGAACACAGATCTACTGACTTTTAACAACCAGAGGAGTAGGTAGGTAGTTTAGGCAGTGCCAGAAATGAAAATTGATTCAGTTTTTTAACTCCTCCAGCCTCACTAGTGTCAGATAACTGTGTAGATTCAACTGGTTTATGCAGCAATATATCCTCTCCTCCTACAATTAGAGGGGAAGCTAGGTGGCACAGTGGGTCAAGAATTGGTCTTGGAATGAGAAAGATTTCATCTTTATGAGTTCAAATATGGCCTCAGATACTTACTACCTGTGTGACCCTGGGCAAGTCAGGTCCTCATCTATAAAATGAACTGGAAAAGGAAATGGCAAACTGCTCCAGTACATTTGCCAAGAAAAGAAAAGGAAAGGAAAGGAAAGGAAAGGAAAGGAAAGGAAAGGAAAGGAAAGGAAAGGAAAGGAAAGGAAAGGAAAGGAAAGGAAAGGAAAGGAAAGGAAAGGAAAGGAAAACCCAAATGGAGTCACAAAAAGTCAGATGTCTGAACAAGATCAACCACCTACAATTGGGCTTAGTGAAATAATCATGTAATACAAAGAAATGAGGAAAGAAGGAAGGAAGGAAAGATGGAAGGAAGGAAGGAAGGAAGGAAGGAAGGAAGGAAGGCAGGAAGGAAGGAAGGAAGGAAGGGACTAGGAATGAAGAAGCTTTGCTGTACTCAACTCTCTTAATCCAAGATTTTCTCATTTGGATCTCATTCCTTTTGTCCATATTGCCCCTGATCTCTGCTCATTTCCAATAATCTGTTCAATTGATTTTGTTTTTTCTATTGCTAATGATGATAGATTAGAAACTCCTTGAGAACAGTGACTGCCTTTTGATTCTTTGTAGCCCCAGTGCTTAGCACAATGCCTGGAACATAATAGGTACTTAGTAAATGTTTATTGATTGGTTATTTTATTCAAGATCCATGTTATAGACAGATCAACACCATGCTGGCTATGTAGTTTATCGATAATATAGTGAAATACTCAGACCAAGCAATTCAAAACCCATCTATGCCATCTTCTCCTATATAATTCATGTCTGTATTCTCTCATAGATACTCCAGAAAAGATTCATTCAACATGACTTTTGGGTCCTTTTGCATTTCATTGATACCAGTGAAGTGATAGTTCTCTGTCCTTCTGTTGTTGCTCTCCTCACATGACCCTTTTCAATCTTACATATCCTCAATTATCTCTCCCTTTGATTTCTTGTGACTATGATATGCCAAGATTATAAACTATATAGCAAGACTGAGAGAATAGTTGTGTTTAAAATGTGAGTCTTTGTGCCAAGAACAGCTTGGGATTGTTAAAAGCATTGACCAATTCCCCAAGGCGATTTAGAAAGGCCAAAGTCACTCACTGCATCCTGGGCCATTGCCAGTCATCTTGACTTATGTTTTGTCACTGGACTTTGATGACTCTGCAGAATAGAGTGAGGCTGATGATTTTGTCCAGCTCTGCCTCATTTAAATCTAATTAGACATTACCCTTGTGATGTCATTGATCCTCTTTGAGAATGAAGAACAAACAGCAACAATGAACACAGTTTCCCAAGTGTGAACCAGTCTACTCTCCTATTCACTTCCAGGCCCAACCTATTGTCCATCTGAAGTATCTACACCATATATTTGTATTGATATATCAGTGCAGTTTTCTGGTCATCCTATAGCAGGAATGAAAAATGCCTGTTATTAAGACTATGGAGGAAGAGACTTAATCTTACTCATCTTTACATTTCTACTAGAGCTCAATATGGTATCAATAATAGGTGCTTAGTAAATATTAGATAAATGAATGGGAGAGCAAAATAGACAAAATCATGAAAGAAATATAAATATATACATACATATATATATATATATGTATATATATGCCATGAGAATATATATGTGTATGTGTGTATGTGTGTATATAGATATGTATGTATATACACACACATATACACATATATACATATATATTTTCATGGCCTGTATTGAAGGACTAGTGAAACATACTACCAGTCACTCTGAGTAAGAAGCATTAGGAACATAACTAGTGCCTGTATAGTTCATTTTCTGGTATTTAAAATCAGAGTTTAAAATCACTGGCTTATATGATACATTTGGCTCATATGGCACAGAAGTACCATACATGCAATGGAGAACCATGGCTAGAACAGTTAGAGATTCCTCCAATGGACATAATATGATTCTCAGAATTTGGTCCTACTTGAACTTTTCAACAAAGGAAATTCTTAATAAAAATGCTATTAGCAAAATGTATGGAAACCTAGGCAGCAGGGAGCTAATGCCAAACATGAGAAGGTACTTTTCCAGCTCTGTAGGGGGAATGCAGATACTTCTCCCACAACACCTCAACATATCATATCATAATTACAGCACCAGGGCAACATAACAATCTTTTGCTATGTACTAGAAGTAGTCTTGTTCCTGAAATCAGAGTAAACTAAATTGAAGGCTAACAGAATGGGTTTTTTCTTCTTTTTTCTGTATCTGTCCATCTTGCCCTGCAAACATGGCATGTTTCTTGAACTGTTTGAGATATCTCCCTTGATTCTGGGAGCTCAGGAAGCTGTAAAAGGACAGTTGAGTTGCAACCAATGACCACATAAAGTAAATGATGTTGATTTCTCCCTTTATTCCAACCCTTTCATGATTCCTTCCAACTCCTTGCACTCAGTTAAATGATTTTACCCACAGATAAAGTAGTAAAAAGCACAATAATAGTCATCATCACCATCATCATATTTATAGTCTACATATCTGGAAATATTAATATATTTATAGATGTAGAGACATATATATATATGATACACATATAGATATAAACTTATACTTGAAAGTTTAAAAATGACTTTGCTCACCACTCAGAACAAGCATCATTAATCCCATATAGGATTCAAATATTTGAAGAAGTCCTGGGAAATATCCCCTAGTAAGCAACAATTCACTGCATTCAGGCATCATGGGAGATATCATAAGAAAGAGGGATGTTCCTCTTATATGTTTGATAGGGAAGAACTGATTCTTAAATCCATACAAGGAGGCTTTACCTCCATAATGTAAGTCAAGAGATCCCAGAAGAAAACCTAGCAGTGAAGTGAGGGAGGATAAATCAGGACTTCTTTTAATTGGGGTATTCTTTTGGAATAAGGCAGCTAGGCAGAAAAGTAGATAGAGTGTTGGACCTAGAATCAGAAAGACCAGGGTTCAAATTCAGCCTTACATACTTACCAGTTGTGTGATTAGGAGCAAGTCACTTAACCTCTGTCTCAGTTTCTTCATCTGTAAATGGGGAGGAATATTAACATCTACCTCCCTGGGTTATTGTAAGGATTAAATGAGAAAATAGTTGTAAAGCATGTTATAAACCTAAAAATGTTATGTAAATGCTAGCTGTTGTTATAATAACTTGCTTATGTACCTTAAGAGATTAAATATGAAAATACAACAAAAATAAACATTTACTGGGCAATTGTCATGTTAGGCACCAAGGGAAAACAAAGTGTTTCCCATTCCACCTGTGCATGGATTCTCAGTCAATCAATTAATTAGCATTTATTAAGCTAAAAATAAAGTAGCATCATCAAGTTTGACAGAAAATGGGCAAGAAGATTGAAAAGAGAAAAAATATGTATGATGTCTCCTTCCCTTTAAGTAGCAAAAAGCAGCAAACTATGATAGTACTTATAATCAAGTTAGGTCAAGAAGCATATATTAAGCACCCCTTGTATATCCAATATGGTGCTAAGCAGCTGGGATTAAAAGAAAAGCAAAAACGTTGCCTGCCTTCCTAGGATTCACTATCTAATGGGGAAAACAATATGCAAACAGCTATGTATTAAACACCTACTGTGTGTCAGACCCCATGCTAACCCTTGGGCAAAGAAAGGCTAAGACCATCTCTGCCTTGAAGGAGATCATGATCTAATGGGGAAGATAATATGCAAACAATTGAGTACAAACAGGATCCATGCAGGATAAATTGGGAGTCATCTCAGAGGGAGGGCACAAAGATTAACAAAGTCTTGGAAAAGGCTTCTTAAAGAAGAATAAAACTTGAACTGAGGCTTGAAGGAAACTAGGGGGTGGAGATGGGGATGGAAGAGTTCCAAGCATGGAGGACAGCCTGTGAAAATATTAAGGGTGGGGAGATGAGTGTCATGTATGCTGAATAACAAGGAGGCCAGTGTCTCTGGATCACAGAAGTCATAGAGGGGAGTAAGGTGTAAAAAGACAGGAACATATGTGGAGAACATATATTCATCTCTAAGGCTCATAAAATGTAGACTCTATTGCCTTAGCAGGCAAATGATCAGAAATCAAATTGTGAAGCATTTAATTGAAAAGTACCAACTAAGCGCATAGAGGAAAATCAATACCATAAAAAATTCATTTGTAATCACTCATAAATCAATGGAAAATAATTCCATGCCCCTCCCCACCCACATACATACTCCTGTTACTGTTCTACTGAAAAAAGGGAAACCTAAGGGTTAGGAAGGAGTACTCATGAGCTGGAAGAGACATTTGAGGGAAGGCTGTCTTTTGTTGTTGCTGAAACCTGTCCAAAAAAGGCCTTCCTCCTAACATGATCAACACCTCACTGAGGCTGAAGAGGGAGATAGCAACCTTGAGTTGCTATTGGAATAGCTCTGAGCAAGTCTGAGTCCCGGATGGATGCTGCACTTGGCTTCATCTCTACTGCTGCCAAAACAATCATCTCCACCCCTACAGCCATTGTTCTCTCTCCTATTTATTGCTGTCCCAGGTTTATCTGATGCTGTTGGGAGAAGCAGAAAATTTCTATTTATCTGTGATTATGGAGAGCAGGGAAAGCTGTGGTCATTAAAATCTATTGACAACCCTTAGAATATATGTCAGCTAATAGTTACACTGCCCTCTGAAGCACCTTTTACGAGATCCTTTAAAGGGCAACAAAATTGATTGACATGAGTTTTATTTAGTTCCTCTTATTTCCTCTGTCCATCTTCTGTTAAAGTCACCAATGAGCTGTAAATGACCCAGAGGGAAAATGAACAAGGAGTGTGTGTGTGGACAGGAAAGAACCAAAGAAAAAGGAGAAAGGTCTGAAGGAAGAAAAACAAAGACACTAATTAAACACATAAACTGGATAATCACATTATTAACATCAGTCTGACTCCTAGTCCAACGTTCTATGCTACAATGCCTCTCTTTCCTTTGGAAGCAGTGAGATAGAAGGATTCATAAGATTTCTACCCTATTATCCCTACTGTATTTTGAATTTTGTATAGAAATGTTTTCTTATCCTGTTTCTAAACAATCATGAGTATTGAGAACTCAGTTAAGGAAACTTTCTTTAAAACCCCATAATAGTTTCAGGAGGAGTCTCTATAGAAATGCCTCCCCCCAAAAAAAAAAATCAGCAGAATAAGATAAAAAAAAACTAAGGCAGAGGGCTTTCCCAAACACTTGCAGATCTTTGCTTCAGCATACTGACAGTCTAGTGCCATCTCTCAGTCACCAAAGGACAAGATCTAGTAGTATCTAGGAGTTAACTTCAATTTAAAATATTTTGTCTCTTAGTCCGGGTTTGGTAGCAATCTCATTGCCGCCTGCCATTCTCAATTCATAAGTACTGAGAAATAAATCAAGCAACCCCCTCTGGAGTTGGTTCATTTGCACACAACCTACTAGGATATTGTTCCCTATTAGGCTGATGTCCTAAGAGAACTCTGTCCTCGTCTAGTCCTATTTCCTTAAAAGTGAAAGTCATACTCTTTCCAGATTTCCCCAAATGGCTCAAATTTGGTTTTTACCACAACACGAAGCTTTTACAACACATCCATCCATTAAATTCAATTATTTGGTATGTTTCTGTTCTTCTTATACCAATTAAGCAATCATCTCCAGACCCACTCTTCTCTTAGTCAAAGAAAACAGGAGCCTGTGTGGTATGGTTAGGGATGCTAAGGCCTCCTAGACCCAAAATACTTCTTCTCATGGAATGATTACCTTAGAAAGAGTTAGGATATAAAATCCAGCTTCCATTCCAGTCTGGGTTGTTTGGTTAACTTCTGAATATTCTGTGTAGAGGTAAAAGTGATTCCTGATTAGCTGAGAGAATGATGAGAGTGATTCAGCATACCTGCTACAAGGAGCTTCCTTTGTTTCATAGAATCTTGGGAGAGACATATGGAAAAAAATATTTTCTCAGAGGCAGTAGAGAGAGAACGACTTTGAATGGTAGACTGTAGCCTTCCAAGCTTTGAACATGGGTGGTAACTGGTGCCACTATGTTCTTGACTTCTAGAGCCTATAATTCCACAGGCTGCAGAGAGATGAATTCTCTTAGGTAAAATCATTCTCTCCTGGTTTGAGCAGAGATTATTATCTTATACTGAAATGAAGGGCTCATTTACCCTTGCATATTTCCTGGTACATTCTAATCTATAAAATTTTTCCACTTTCAGTTTGCTGTTTTCATGGAAAAATGGATCTGACCATGATTCACTATGTATAATGGTCTTTTGTATAACTGCTATTTGATGGGAACTAAATTGGCATGTGTAAGCTAGGGAAGCTAGCCTTCCTCTTAAGAATTATCAGGGAAGTAACTTTCCTTCTGAACTCAGACTGCTACCCTTAAACTAGAGATATCTGTGGAATGACAGATAGCTATAATTCTAGCATAATACCCTAAAGAGATATTTTCCATCCTCACCTATTCCAGACCTTTCCTATACTCCAGCTATCATGTTGAAGGTGCAAGCATGGCCATTCTCTTACTCTCTGCAAAGGTGAAACAGATCTCATATCTAGCAATATCCCCATGAACTGCCTGTAAATTCAGACAAGCAACATAAACATTTTATACATAGTTAGTAATAGCACCTACCAATGACCGTGATGCTTTCTTTATTAAATGAAATAACCTGTATAAAGCACTGTTTACATTAGTAGCTATTTTTATCAACCAAATAGAAGGTAAGATCCTTAAGGTCAGCAACTGTTTTATTTCTCTCTATGTATCTCAAATAGCTAGTATAGTGCCAGGTATACTTGACACATTAACTGAATATTAAACTGGAATGAATTAAGAGAGAGAAGTGTGATACAGTGGAAATAATGATGAATTTGGAGTCAGAGGTCTTGAGCTCAAATCCTAGCTCTTCTATGTACCATATTTTCTATTTACTGTATTTTGACCTTAGTCAAGTCACTTCACCCATCTTTGGTTCAGTTTCCTTATCTGTAAATTTATGGGATTGTATTAGGTGGTTTATAAGATCCCTTCCAGATCTATATCTATTATGACACTGCGAATTTAATTGAATGAAAATAAAGCTGGAATGGAGTTGTCTTGAGATCATACCAGAGGTACTTAACTTTTTTGTGCGAGGGACCAATTTTGCAATCTGCTGGAACTTTTTAAACTTGTCTTAGAATGTTTTTAAATGCATAAAATAAAATGTATAGGATTATAAAGGAAACCAGTTAGTTTGAAATATAGTTGTCAAAATATTTTTTAAGTATAGAAACCTCAAGTTAAAACCCTTAAGTACAGTCCTCTTTTTTTCTGTTAAGAAAAATGCTTTTCTTCTTCCTCTAAGATGCTATGTTGTGCTGAAATTGAATTTGACAGCAGTAGAACACTAAAGGTAAACTTTATTTGCTTCATAATTGTGCTTAGGGCCAACTCTAAGCTTACTACAATCATCCATCATCACCATCATCTCATATTTGTTTAGTACTTTAAGGCTTTGAAGCGCTTATTTGCATATATTACCTTAATTGACCCTCACAACCATCCTGTGAAGCAGGTACCATTATTATCCCCCCAAATAATAAAATTGCTTTGCACACTGGTTGAGTAGAGCACCCCCTGCCGTCATACCTGTGTCCAGAACTAAGGGAAACAGGGCCAGCTTGCTGTAGTGGCTGTTTTCTGAATAGATTGATCCCTCTAAATACATTCTCACCATAGACTTCAACATATAACCAAATTGAATGTGCTGGGATGACTAGCCTATCAAAAGGAAAGGTTGTAACAGCAAATCACTGTTGCTGGAATAAATTACCCACTCATGTGTCTGTGGGGAGCTACGTTTGCCACAGCGCTGTCTATGCTACTATGTACAAAGCAACTGAACTCGATGGAAAAAATGCTAAGCTCAGAGAAGGAAGATCCTCCACCCTTGATGTTCACCAACCAGTCTAGCAGGTACTGGGTTCTTCTGCCTCCCCATTTAAGTAACTATTAACTTTCTGCAAAAAAAAAAAAATTTTTTTTTTTTGGGACATCTTTTTTTAGGGACATCTTTTGGTGTCCCTGGAAGGTATCCAAGGAGATCCATAGATCTCTTGAGTAGTGGAGACAATAGAATAAGAAAGGAAACATCAGAAAGAAAGAAGAGAATTCTGGAATTTTTCCCCATGTTCTCTTCAAAAGAATCAACCAAGAAGAACAATCAAGAGATTGTAGGATGCTAGAAATTCCTCATCTGGACTGAGAAAATGGTAGAGGGAATAGGCACTATCAAGAATGACAAGAAATTAGCAAGAGGATGGTGAGGGGAAAAAATGCTGCAATGCCTTTTAACTAGTAGAGGTCAGTAAGCCAGGACAGGAGAACGAGCTAGAGTAGGGAAACTTGTAGCAGGCAGACTCACCAGTAAACTATTGCAAATTGTCCAATTGTGACATGATAAGGGCCTGTACTTGGGTAGTAGAAGTATCAGAAGGGAGAAAAGGGTGTATAAGAAAGATGTTGTAAAGGTAGAATGGACAGATTGGATATGGGAGATGGGAGAGAGTGAGAAGTCCAGAAGATACTTAGATTGTGATTAATTGCATTTCTCTTATTATTGGTGATTTTGTGCATTTTTCTTATGGTTGTTGGATTTCTTTATATTTATGTTTATTCTTTTTAAGGTACCATGATATTTTACTATATCAGTATACCATAATTTCAGTCATTCTCCAATGTTGGATATATAGTTTGTTTCCATTATTTTGCTTTTATAAATAAACAGAGCAGATGGATTTTGGTACAACTGTATATGTTTGCACATATAGTTCTGTTTATGAGATTCTCTTTATGTGAGAATCTCTTTATGAGATTCATGTACCATGCAGAGCCCCCATTCTGCAGGGCAAAATAAAGCTGTGTAAAAATCTTGTTGCTAAATTGAATATACATATAGTCTTGCCTACAAACATCATTCTCATTTAATCTCACTAAACTATGAAGAGATACTGATCTATAAATGAAACAATACAGATTAACTCAAATAACAATACTCCAAATTATCAGAAGAAAAACAAATCACTTTAAAATAATATTAATTAACTAAAACTACTTACAAATAATATTAATCTTAAATAAAGTGGAATAATTATTGAAGACAAGGAACAATTGGAGAAATTAGAATACAACATCTAACTTTGAGGAACTAGGTCACTATACACTGAGAATACCATGCCCATTCATCATTCTGTGCCCCTATAACAAGATATGTGATTTAGAGTGAGTTCAGTTCTAGAGAGCCTGACCTCTAATGATAGCAATTGGACTCACACCCTGATGTCATGGGAGTGAGTTGATTTATAGATCACATCTAGCTCCTTCTCCCAAAAGGTAAGATTAAAGAGATGATTGATGTGCAATATGAATCCAGTATGGGAAACATAATTAATTCTGAGATTCAATTGATTCTGTATCATTTTTATTGATCATCAAATTATTTAAATAATTTTGTCCCTTAATTGCAGAAGTTACAGTTCTTTGTCTCTAAACTTAGTTCAGAAATTCAACTGGCAGGTAATGAGTTAAGTTTAGAAATCAATTCTCTTGCTAATCACTGGTCTAGCTTTGCCTCAAGGAATTCTTTTATTCTTCAGGAATGCAGGTGGGCATTTGGGAGTCTAGTATCTTTACACCACTGATCTGTCCTTCAAGGATGTCTGGTTTGTTATCCAAAGAAGTCTGGCAGGTAGACACAATTAATTTTTCTTAGTCACAAGAGGCAAGGAGGGGATTGTTGCTAGCCCTTCATTCCAAACTTCCAACCTGTCATATTGTTCCCCATACCTCAGTTATATAACCAGTCATGTTGTCCAAAATCCCATGATGTCACAAACCCTATAACCAATTGTATTATTTCCTCACCTACCCTTTTCTTTTTTTCTTCTTTTTTTTGAGGGAGGAAGCCAAGGCAAGTAGGGTTAAGTGACTTGCCCAATGTCACACAGCTAGTAAGTGTCAAGTGTCTGAGGCTAGATTTGAACTCAGGTCCTCCTGACATCAGGGCTGATGCTCTATTCACTGCATCACCTCGCTGCCCCTCACCCACCTTTTTCTGTTCTTTATTCTAACTTTACAAAAATGAGTTGAGCCCCCCATCTTGGCATCTTTGGCCAAACTGAGGCAACCATTGACTGATTCTTGTTAACAAAATGTTATCTTGCTTGGAGAAAACATGCCTCAGTCTACCCTTTGTTAAATTTTATTCACAACAGTTCCTATACACATAAAAAATGTTAACTGTAAGAGACTAAGAAGCACATATTAATAGAACAGTAACTTAACATAAAACTTCTACAATCTGCTTGAATAAACCTTATCAGAACATAAAACCATTTGCAGAACTGCTAATGAGGCATTTTATATTTTATCTTAGTTTAGCAAAGACTCCTGATACATAAGTACTAGCAAAGTACACAAAGAACTCCTGATATATAACATAAGTACTAGTAAAGCATCCGGGTTGGGCCAAACCTCATGTCAATGTTTGTCCTATCTAATGATGATATGTTCCCTGCCACCAGCCTTTTCTTGACCGTGCTACTACCAATCACTCTTTTCTTTGCAGCAAGAACCTCCAGCCCTTCTGAATTCACAAGGTCAACTCCAATCCCAATTACTCTATATCAGGACAGCTCACTTCTCTATAGCACAGAAAGATTTGCAAAGTATATAGTAGACTTACATCATTCAATCTTCATCTTAGCCCTGTGAAATAGATGCTATTAGTATGCCCACTTTATGGATGAGGAAACTGAGGGAAACAAAAGTTAAGTGACTTGACCAGGGCCACATATTTACTAAGTGCCTGAGGTAGGATTTGAACTCAGATCTTCCTGACTCCAATACACCACCTACTTTTTTGTTTGCCACCTAAATACTTGTCTGTAAGATCAGGAAAGAGCAAACACAAAAAAAGAGGCAGCCAAAACCAGTTTCATGTTTATTGTGCTAATAACACGATGACCATAATAGATGTCCTCTGCCCTTAATTCAGAACCGTTCAGATATCCCAAGACTATTTCCTGTCTGCTTACCACAGAGTGAAAACAAAAAAAAAACTTTAGTTCTGGGTTCTGAGCCACAATGGGAAGTACAAACAAAAAACTCCAATGGGGGTGGGGGTGGGGGTGGGGGGAATGGCATTCTCTTTTCCCTGATTGTGAGCAAGGAAGAATTTCCTCTGAGCTTCCATATTCTTCTCAGCTGGGCCACCTAGAGGCTATGAAAAAATAGCTCCACCATTCCTTTGTTGCTATGTGTTTGTTCATTCTTACTCTTAGGTAAATGATTATCAAGATAGATTACGTGCAGCTGTGACCTCGTGAGCTTCAAAAGGTCTGATGATCCATCACAGAGAGGTCCAATTATGAAAGCCCATCCTAGATATTTTCATGGATGCTACAGAAAAGCCAAATGAGAAGCCAGCAAAGCCTGAAGGAGCAACTGAGGTGACAGACCAATACAAATCTATCCACTGGCCAAAATGTTATATTCTGAAGGCAAAGGAGTAGCTCATCTTGGGACTATGCCATACTGGGCAGGGAACTTGCTAGGGAAAAAGTTTTGTAGCAAGATACAATCTCATAAAGAATAAAAACACACCTATATATACAAAAATATACAGTTGTGCCAAAATCCATTTACTCTATTTATAAAAGCAAAATTATAGAAACATACTTTATATCCAACATTGGAGAATGGCTGAAATAATGGTATATTGATACAATAAAATATCATGGTACCTTAAAAAGAATAAACATAAATATACAGAAATACAACAACCATAAGAAAAATGCACCAAATTACTAATAATAAGAGAAATGCAATTAAAAATGACACGTTCTACCTCACACCTATCAGAAGAATTGGTCTTGTTGGCATATATACCTTGTAGTAGTATTGTTTGGTCAAAGGGTATGTGCAATTTAGTGACTATTTTTAACCTAATTCCAAATCACTTCCCAGAATTGCCGGACCAATTCATAGCTCCACCAAAAGGGAATTAGACTACTTGTATTCCCAAAGTCCTTTCAACAATTTTCCTTTTCCTTTTTTTTTCAAATCATGCTTGCCAATCTGATAGGTGTCATTTTAATTGCAAGAAAGGAGGAGGGAGGGGTGTTGAGATTTGTTTATTTATAGGAGAACTCTTTCTTTGTAACTACTAAAACCAAAGTAGATACCTGTCAGTTGGGGAATGGCTGAACAAATTATGGAAATGAATGGAATGGAATGTTACTGTATCAGAGGTAATGACCAAAATGGTGAATTCAGAGAAATCAGACTTTTATGAATTTGCATGATTCAAATAGCAACCAAGATAATAATTTATACAATGACTACAATAACATAAAGGAAAACAACTTTGAAACACTTAACAACTTTGATCAGTTCAATAACCAGTCATGACCACGGAAGACAAATAATGAATCATGCCTTCCACCACTTGACAGAGGTAATTAACTAAAGCAGCAGTTCTAAACTTGTGGGTTATGTTCAATTTGTAACAATGAAAATACATCCTGCATTTCAGATATTTACATTACGATTCATAACAGTAGCAAAATTACAGTTATGAAGTAGCAACAAAAATAATTTTATGGTTGGGGGTCACCACAACATGAGGAACTGTATTGAAGGGTCGTGGCATTAGGAAGGTTGAGAACCAATGAACTAGAGGCACAGATAAGACATACATTTTTAGATATGGCTAATGTATGAATTTGTTTTTCTTGACTATATTTATTGGTAAAACGTAGAGCTTTTATTTGGGGCTGACGTTGAACATTGGTGGGTGGTGCTAATGATATATACACACACAAAAAGAAAAGATCATCAATAAAAAAATTTTAAATACACAGAATAGAGCAAAACGAAATTAAGAAGGAAACAGATAAGCAGGGTAGTTTGAACTATTATGTTAATTTAATGTGGTTTTTTTATTACATAATAAAAGTTTCTCTCTCTGGCTGTGAGTGGCTCACTCAGCTTACCTACACCCACTTCGGGAGGTTGCTATGGCATCCCTAGGGACTAATCACACACCTACCACCCAGACTTTGTAGAGAAGATGTCCACCATCCCTACTATCACCAACTACTGACCAAATGCTTTTAATGTGATGGACAAGTCACTCTGAATGAAGAATTAAAGCACCTTGAAAAAGAAAGGGGAAATAGCAATAGTAGTTGTTAGTATTGTCGACCACCTTGACTACCACTTCCTATTAGACCCCAGTAGAAACAATCTAGCTCACTGAGCAAAAGAGCCCCAGGAATAACAATGACCCCCACACCCCAGTCCACTACTCTTCGGCTGTGCCCTTGCAACCATCATCCAGAGAACTAACCCTTGTGGGAGAAAATATCTACAATTCCTACCAACACCAACTGCTACAACTCTACCAGTAGTAGGCCTGTAAACCCAAGAGGCCATAAGCAAAAGAAAGCACGACAGTGCCTTTCTCTCTTCCTGACCCTCTGCTAGTTCTACTTCCAGGCGGGTCCCTATAGTCATAGGGCAGGGAAGCAACCCTTGTGGAGACAGAATCTGGAAACTACCTCTGTAGGTCTGGCCTTCTCAGCAGCCATGACCACTGAAAACCATAATTTTTTTTTAAAATTCACAGTTGTTATTGTTGTTGTTATTGTTCAAATTCAGAAAACAATCTGGTTTTATTAGTGAAAATGACACTGAGGAAAATACATCATCATCTGATTTGATGCTGCAACATAAGGACCATGGGGACCTTCTACCTTACAAACAGCTGAAACTTTCTCTAGTTGTTGTTTCCTCCAACTAAAATGTGAGCTTCTTGAGCATAGAAACTGCCTTGCTCTTCTATATGTATTCCCAACATTTAGCCTTTAATTGTAAGCTCCTTGAGGGCAAGGATTGTCTTTTGCCTCTGTTTATACAGTATGTGCTTAGCGTAGTACTTGGCATGTCGTAGGCACTTAATAAATGTTCATTGACTAATTGCAAGTAATAAGCTTTAATAAATTTTATTTATTATACATCTATATTTATATTATATTTATTATATTTATATTATACATCTATATTTATAATACTCTTTTATTCTTTGTATACTGAAATATTCATGTTTGCTGATGTTTTCCAAATTCATAATAGAAGATACTATCAAATCAAATAGAAGATACATCAAAGGCTCAGAGCAACCACGGTCAGATAAAGCTGCTCCATGAGTAGTGTTGTTGCCATGTCCAACATATAGGGATGGTATTTAACTAAGCTATCTAAAGAGAACAGAGGTCAACTGCTATCATAATTGATTTCAGAATCTGCATGACCCTATTACCTTTGGGAGTTTGGGGATTAACAAAGAAGAACACATCTGGGTTGTCTCTGGCCCCTCTGGTCACTGAAAAGGGTGCTTCTGAATCTGGGTAGATGACTTCACACCTTGTGGGTGGCAAATTGGATGTTCTGATCCATTAGGAAAGCAACTTGAGGTCAATTGTGATGTGTCTGTGTGTCTAACTTCTCTCTCCCAGGTATTTTGTACCAGTTGAATATGCTTGATACCTTTGGCTACGTGAGTGACCTAATTACCATGAAGACATGTCTGTGATGATGAGGTAATTCAGAAAGAGCCTAGGATACAGATAACAACAAAATTCACCTGGAAGAAGAAAAGGTCAGAAATATCAAGTGAATCAATGAAAAAAAAATTGAAGAAAAGCAGCCTAACAGTACCAGATTTCAGCCTATTTTACAAAGAAATAATCATGGAAACATGCATTGCCAGAGCTAGCTCAGTGTTTGGGAGATTTGAAGGGAAAGTGTGGGAGAGAAGAGGTATTAGACTGACTACCAAACTGAAGAAGGGCTACAGAGCCTTTGTGCTGACCTGGCTGTATGCCTCTGAAACCTGGACAGTCTACCGGCACCATGCCCGGAAACCGAATCACTTCTATTTGAATTATCTTTGGAAGATTCTAAAGATCACCTGGCAGGATAAGACACCAGACACTGAGGTCCTTTCTCAAACCAAACTGCCAAGCGTTCAAACTACATTTCTGAGAGTACAACTCTGATGGGCTGGCCATATTGTTTGAATGTAAAACATATGCTTACCAAAAAGACTATTTTATGGTGAACTCACACAGGGCAAGAATTCACATGGTGGTCAGAAGAAGTGATACAAGGACACTCCCAAGGTCTCTCTTAAGAACTTTGGAGTTGCGTAATATGGGAGACACTGGCACAGGACCACTCAGCATGGTGTGTCCACATCAGAAAAGGTGCTGTGCTCTATGAGCAAGGCAGAATTGAAGTAGCTCAAAAGAAATGTGAAATGCACAAATTTAGAGAATCCACCCCAAATGTTCACATGGACTATTTGTGCCTGATCTGTGGTAGAACATTCCAAGCTCATATTGATCTGATGAGTCACAGTCAGATACACTGTAACTTGACACTAGCATAGTGATGTGATATCGGTCCTCTTCAAGAACAAAGGACAACAACCAGGATCCAAACAAGCCAAACAAGCTGCCTCATGTCCATCCAATGAACTGTTTATGAGGCTATTTGTTATAGATAAAAGAGGCCCAGTCTCTAGTGTTTTAATGAGATTATAACTAGCCATGTAGGTGTGTTGGACTTGTCTTGAGAATGCTATGAGATACACAGTTCATAGAAATGGCCACCATCGAAGTTATCACTGGTCTTCTCATAGATAAATCCAGTAGCAATTTGGAACCAGACCAGTGCAGCCTTTCAGGTGTGAACAAGGAGACTATGATTATGATACAAGAGAAATCCCTTGATAAAGCAAGGTAGTTGCAATCTGGTAGAAATTCCTAAAGGTACTTTCAGCCGTTGTGACTGTTTCTTTGTTTCCCATTAAAGCTCTCTGTTACGCTGTTTCTTTAGACTCTGATCTAAATTGCCCAATTTCCTTTATGGACTAGTATTCACATGAAAGCTGAAAGCTCTGGGGAGTGAAT
This sequence comes from Pseudochirops corinnae, assembly GCA_028646515.1. Lineage (NCBI taxonomy): Eukaryota > Metazoa > Chordata > Mammalia > Diprotodontia > Pseudocheiridae > Pseudochirops > Pseudochirops corinnae. The sequence goes on along the minus strand of CM053585.1, from coordinate 121,967,309 downwards.
CACACATTTCTTTAATGGAGGAAGACGCCAAGTTCCCCATAATGGAGTGAGTTTAATTGTACCTTCTGTGCTGGCTGGGCTTTTATGGAAACATATTTACTCTTTGTTCCTAGATTTCAAGTTAAGCCTTGTTAACAAACATGTGAAAATGCAACTAACCTTTCAAAGTCTTCATTCCAGCTGTATACTCAGTCCCAGATCAATGATTAAAAGGTGTGACTGATGTTCTAAAAGAAAAACTGTGTTTATCACCGTGCCTGAGTCTAGAAGCAGAACCTGCAAGAAACTTCTTTTTACACACATATTCAATTCTTTCTCTCCTGTTAAAATTGACGAACATTCCACTTTCTTATGTCAGCAGTTCAGGTGTGCACACCTGATTTAGCAGGCTCAAGACTTCTTATACAACCTAAACATTATCACCTGCAAGCACTATAAATAGGCTATGAGATGAACCCCCCCCCCCTCCAAAAAAAAAGTCTTTTCATTTAACACTGCTATGAATCAAACCAATAACTGATTACCTATCTACAGATGGCCATCAATACTCTGTAGAACCAGCAAATGGGTTCCATCCTTGCTGATGATCCTCTCCATACTTCTGGACAGGGACAGGAAGCACTAAAGTCTATAACTCATTGTGCCTAGGTTCAATCTTGCTCCTGAAACATGGGATGTGTGAGCCTTAGCATGTAACTTAACTTCTTTGTGCCTCAGTTTTCATATCTGTAAAAGAGGTATAAGGAAATACCTATAGTACCTACCTCATAAACAAGTTGATTCAATCATACCTAGTTCAGAGTTGTCATGAGACTTAAGTGAAATCATTTTTATAAAACACTTCACAAATCTTAAAATCTGCATAAATAGCAGTTATTATTATTATCATTTTTAATGATATTTTTCCTCTGTGTTTTCTGCCAAGAGTCAGCAATTTGGCTAATACCTCACAATGAGAATATTTTGTTCACATTCCCTCATGAACATAGAACCAATTAAAAAAAAAAAACCTGATGTTTGTGCTGTCAAAAACAAAAAGTCTGTAAGGATTAATCTTAGGTTTGGAAGGTCCACTAGTACATACTGATGGTATATCAGGAGAATAGGTTCATAGACTTTTGTCAGAGAAAGAAATATCTAAGTCTTCACCTTTCATAGTAGTCAGGAACATACTGGGAAAGTCTGGCAGAGTTAGTCTTCCACTGTCAACTCATGCCACTGGTAGGAAGCCAGAATTGGATCCTAGATCATAGGCATACAATTTGAGTTGTATTCCCCTGAAAACCCTCCCCTAAAATTTTTTCTCTGATCAATCAATGGAAACATTCCTCTCCCCATTTAAAGAGAAGCTGAATATATATCAATCCTGAAAAAGATATAGATATAGATAGATATACATATGTACCTCACATCCTAGCCTGGGTGTGTACTGTATTTGATTTGCTAAGCCATTTTTTTTCTTCTAGAATGAAAGCCCACTAGAATTCTCTTAGATACCAGAGGAGACAAAATTGAGGTGTAAGAAAGGAATGATCAGGATGGAAGGAGATATCTACAATCAGAGAAAGATGTAAAAAGAACAGAGTTTAAATGGAGAGTGAAGCAATCTACATGCTATTGTTCTTTTCCATGTTTGGTTTTCTTTCGTCTTTCCCATTGTTCACTCCATTGGTTACAGCCCCTCTATGCAACCAGAGTAATGTCCAATGTGAAAGTATTTGCAGATCCTATACTTGACTGCATGCCACCATGTGGAGGGTTGGGGAGGAGAAAGGGAGGGAAGAAAATTTGAAACTCAAGGAATTGTGGAATTAAATTTTGTAAACTAAAAGTAAATAAACAAATCAATTAAAAAATTTAAAAAGAAAGGAATGAAAAAAGAGAGGTTATCACTAGTGTTCCGTACACTCCTCTTCTCCCCCTCCCCCTTTACCTAGATTGATTAATTTGTTCTTCTGTGTTTTTGTTCTTCTGGATAGATTTACATATCCTACTCCCATTTCTGTTTCTGCTAGCAAGTGAGAAATTTCCTCTTGGTTCCCACTCAGAAAGAGAAACAGATTCTTATGGCCTAGGTTTAGCATTAAATACTCCACCAAATGCCAGAATTCAGGAGACAGATGATTTCAAGCGTGGGGAGCAGCCTCTGCAAAAGCATGGAGTGCAGAGATAAATTGTGATACATTGGAGAGAGCAAATTGTCATTTTCTATGAAATATCTAGAATGTATAAGAACAAATAGTGTGATATAACTCTGAAAATAGAGCTTGGAAAACACTTGTGAAGAGCTTTAAATGCCAGAAGAGTGTATTTTATCTAAGAAGCAATAGGGTGCCACTAAACATTTTAGAGTGACATAGTAAGAAATATTATTATCAATATCAATAAATAAATACAAATATATTCAAAATATCACTAAGTGGGTGAAGGAAGGATTGGAGAAGAAAGAAGCCAGAAGGCAGGGAGATCAATTAAAATGCCATTGCAGTAGTTTAGGGAAAAGATGATGAGAAACTGAACTAGGGTTGTGACCATGGGAGTGGAGAGAAGGTAGTGCATGCCAGGGATGCTATGGAGGTAAAACTGATAAGACCTAGCCACTTATTGGGAGGATGTGTGAGAAGCACATGTAAGGAACTGGTTCCATGGTGGTGTAGTGTATGGTGACTGTCCTCGATTTCAAGTACACTTGGATTTGCATGTACTGTCCTGCAGTCATGTAGTTAGATTTGTTTCTTTCAGTATAGACTAATACAACTGTACTAACCAGCTCTATTTCCACTAAGTATAGACACATGCACTACGTAATAAATTATAGGAATTCTCTTATTGTTTTTAAAAGACAACTCTACCATTGATAACAATTGCTATAGATTTAGGCATCTCAGGTAAAGAAAAATGATAGGACCTGGCTTTTTAACTTGAGTTCAGAATATAGTCACAGGCTGTATAAGGTGTCTAAATCATAAATATATTCACTCACAAGAATAATAGAAAGGTTGATGGAGTTTTTGGTTCAAAACATGTAAATCACAAAAATGAAACAAAACAAATCCTACTTAGGGGATCAAGCAGCTAGTAAAATGTATTTCAATTCCCACTGGTCTTTTTATGAACACATATAGATTATGAAAATATTGGTATGAAATGATTGTTCTATGGATAATCCATTACTGTGTACCATTTTAGTTCAAATTTTCAGAATTAAAATTGTTTTATAGGCCCAATGGTGCTTGTTACCAAAGTACTAGAATGGGCAACATTACTTTTGTGTTATTTTAATTCTGTTTACAACCCAGACCACTCAATCATTGAAACTGGCCATGTTCAATAGCGCCCTGGAGCATTCACTTTAAAAGTAATACTTTTTTAAGTAAAAAAAAAGACAAAATAATTGGAAAACTTTTTTGGGTAAACTACTTATTACTAATTGGGTAATAGATGGAGTCAAGTAGAAAATCTTTTATAATTTAGATATACCAGTATGTAAAAAGGTACATATGAGTGTTCAGATGTGTAAGTGACAAAAGGAATAAATTATCCCCGAGTGACCATACTAGATGCTTTTTCTTTTGTAAATCCATTTAAATTTAAAATGGCAATACTTTAACCTCATGAAGAAAATTTCAAATTTAGTGAAGAATCATTAATTGGTAAAGGAATTTCTGTGGGTTTGCCAGAGTTTTGCAAGTAAAACTGAACTTAACAGCGTACAAGTATGGAAGAAACAGCTGGCTTTCCAAGGAGCTTTAGGGTAATAATCGTGTATCTGTTACTTATAACTGATGCCATCCAGACATTTCCTAGTATAGAGATTTTTTTTACTTGGGATCCTGAGTGTTGCATGCAGAATACCTTTTGGAAAAACAAAAAACAAAAACAAAACTCTTTTCAGTACTAGCCAGTTTGAGGTTATTTAAACTCAAAAGAATTCTTCAAACCTCCTGCTGTATCACTGAACAGCATACATAAACAAGATCAGATATTGTTTGTATCTTTCTATTATCTGATTCACATATACTGGCTTGTCTGTGATTAATGGAAATGGTGTGAGATGTTGGAATTTATTCTGACCAATGAATACAGTTGACTCAAGGGAGTAAAATCTCTTGCAAAGTAATAGAACAAACCCAATATGCATAAAACAAATACAAATCACTAGGCTTTAGCTGATAGAACCAACTACCTGTGTAATAGCAAAGTGGCAGAAACTATTTCTTGTGTGGCTGCATAGACTATATATTATGTCTGATCTCTAATATAACTTTACTGGTGTTGCTTTTCTTAACTAAAGTTGAGTCTTTTTTTTTTAAGTAGTAAATTGGGAGAGGCACTGACTTGGATAACATTCTGAACTATACAAAGATGAAATCATATTGTTTGATTTAAATAAATAAATTTTATTGGATTATTTTTTAAAAAAGACTTGACTACTGATTGAACAGGAGGGGCAAATTCACGGAAAGAATCAAAGATGACTCGGATTTTTTTCAATATGAGTGACTCTAAAAATAAGGGTTTCTTCAATAGAAGTTGAAGATGTCAGTTACACATCTGAAACAGTAAAGTTTAGGGAAAGCAATGGATTTGGGAGGGAATATATTAGTTCTTTTCTATACATGTTGAGTTTGTGATGCCTACAGAACATCCACATAGAGATTTCCAGCAGGTAGTCAGTGATATGAGACTGCAACTCACAAGAGAGAGGAGTCATCTGCAGAGAAGTGATCATTGAACTTATGGGAACTAATGAGACAGACAGAGAGAGAAAGAGAGAGACAGAGAGAGAGAGAGAGAGAATGAATATGAGAATATTTTATACCCATGTACATGATAATAATCGATCTAAGAGGACTGAAAAGAGTGGTTAAATAAGTCAGGGAACAAGAGACGATCTCTTGAAAACACATGGAAGAGAGAATAACCAGGAGGAGTTAGTAGTCAATAGCAACAGATACTGCAAAGATTAAGATTTGGACCAAATGGGAAAGGTGAAGACTGAAAAAAAAGGTTATTGAATTTAGCACTTAAAACAGTGGTTCTAAACCTTCCTAATGCCGCGACCCTTTAATACTTGTATGTGGGCGTATCTGCATGTGGGTGGACCCGCCTGGAGAAGGATAAAGGAGCAGTGTCTCGATTCCTAAGACCATAGGAAATATGTGTTTTCTGATGGTCTTAGGCGACTCTTGTGGCTCCTGTGAAAAGGTCGTTTGACCCCCAAAGGGGTCATGACCCACAGGTTGAGAACCACTGACTTAGAAGATAACCCTAGAGAAACTAGTTTCAGGTAATTAGAAGAATGGAAAACTACATGGCATAGTCATGAGAAGTGGTAGATAATGTACAGGCAACAAGTATGGATGCTTTTTTTCTAGAAATTAACTGTGACAGAAAAGAGATAAAGGACAACAGTTTCAGTGGATGGTAGGGTCAAGTCAAGTTAGATTTGTTTAAGAATGAGTGAGATCTCCACATATTTGTAGCCATAAATGAATCAGTAGATGAAAAGAGATTGAGAATGAGGTGAAAGGAGGAAATAATCACAGGGGCAAATTCCTGGAGGAGATGCTCACAACTAGAGTGGTTGGCTTTGGCAAGGGGACAAGCCACTTCACTGCCAAAGACTAGAGCAAATGAAGAAAAGGGAGATAAAATTAAAAGAATTTGGGAGTATGTAACTGGCGGGGGAGAGAATGAAATTTGCAATTGATGGTCTCCATCTTCTAGGTGGTAGTGGTTGTTGTCCTTTATTCTCAAAAAAGACCAAAATGACATCACTGTCAAGGTACAGCATGTCTGACTGTGGCTGATGAGATGCATATTAGCTTGGAACACTATACCACAGTGTAATGCCAAGCAAAGGCAACTTCCAAGGTTGAGATTACCAGCATAGTAAACCCCATTTATTCAGCAAACATTCACAGAACAGAGAAAGTCAAAATACAGTGTAACTTGTTCCTTTAGCAAGTAAGTTCTCAATTCAATTCAGGTACTACTCCACCCCTAGACAGTACATTCATTTAGTCGGTCAAAAGTCTCTTCTCAAATGGAGATTAGTCTCCAACCATAAACAAAGTACACTCATTTGGTCAATCACTCAAAGGCTTCCCACCCCTGAATCTCAAAAGGGGCAGGAGAACACAAAAGGCCATCCACCGTTAGGTTAACAAGGTTAAACTCAGCATTGAATACCCAAGGAGAGGTCCTTCTTTCATCTTCACTGGAGGCAAGCCCTCAGCAATCTCAGTTCCTGGGGAGACAAGACTCAAAAAAGCCATAGCCAGTGTCCTCATCAAGTCACTCTCTGCTTGTAGAACAGTCTCAGAACCCCCCAAAACATCGGCAAGGCCCTCTTGCAGGATTTCTGTGCAGGCACCACAAGAAAATCCTCCTTCAGGGCTTCTAAACCAACAGCCAGGTTCCAGGACCTCTACAACAGCAGCACTGTCCTTCACCATCAGGTGAATCTGGCAAAACAACATCAAAACAGACAGACAAAATACCAGCATCACAGCCATGCCTCCTCAGTCCTTGGCAGTTCTGGGTGGCAGTTCCAATGGCTCTTAGCAGTCTTTCTCTCAGCAACTCAGGCTCCACGATACTGGATACTACTCTCCCAAAAGTCCTTCTGGCCTTGTCTAGGCTTGGGCCTCTCTCCCAATTCATGGCTCCTCCCAGTTCAGCCCTCTCTCTTTACCTCAACAAGTCCATCCCACAAGTGGGATTCACAAGCTCTGGGTTTTAAC
>CM053585.1:121942133-121960460 GCA_028646515.1 Pseudochirops corinnae | reverse complement strand
TGGAGTCGAGATGTCTCTAAATTTGCACATCTCATGTTTCTTTTGAGCTACTACAATTTTTCCATGTAACTCTTCTAGCTAAAGTATGAGGCAAGGTCCTGTGCTGATAGGTAGTACAGAGAGGTGGTATAGGTGATTTAAAGAGAGGAGAAAAAAATGTTTGTAGTAGATGTTATGAAGAGTGTGAAGTCAATCAGGGAAAAGGGAAGGATTGCCTTTGCTGCAATGAAAACCCAGCTGAGATCAATAATAAAAATTTGTTGTAGACCTAATCATCATAGTTATATCACTTCTTTGAGTACTATATACTAAAACAAAAATTGGAATGGAGAAAGTAGATAATGGGGGTAAACCAAGACTAGGGTTTAGAAAAGAATGAGCATTGATAAGACAAGGGTACAAAGAATTTGAGGATAGATCATTTTGCAGAATTGAACTAGTTCATTATCAGGTCAAGGTTACAAAGAAAAGAAAGGCCAGAGTATGGATAATAAGATTGGAAAAGATATTTACATAATATTTCTATTTTTTGCAAAAAGGTATTTACAAAAATATAAATTGCTTAGATTAAGAGAAGAAGAAAGAAAATACTTAAATAAGGGCATTTCAAAAAACAGAAAGTTGAACAAGCCATAAATGAACTTCCTAAGAAAAAATCTCTAGGAAAAGATAGATTTACAAGTGAATTCTGCTAAGCATTTAAAAACCAATTAATTCCAATACTCTATAAACTATTTGGAAAAATAGACAAAGAAGGAGTCCTACCAAATTCTTTTTATGACACAAATATGGTGCTGATGCCTAACCTGGGAAGAACCACAACAGAGAAAGAAAATTATGGACCAATTTCCCTAATCAATAGGGATACAAAATTTTTAAATAAAATATTATCAAAGAGATTATAGCAACTTATGACAAGAATAATGCACTATGACCAGGTGAGATTTATACCCAGAATGCAGGGCTGGTTCAATATTAGGAAAACTATCAGCATAACTGACCATATCTATAACAAAATTAACAAAAATCATGATTATCTCAATAGATGCAGAAAAAGTTTTTGACAAAATACAACACCCACTCCTATTAAAAACACTAGAGAGCATAGGAATAAATAGAGTTTTTCATAAAATGATAAGTAACATCTATCTAAAACCACCAGCAAGCATTATATGTAATGAGGATAAGCTAGAAGCATTTCCAATCAGGGATGAAACAAGGATGTCCATTATCACCACTGTTATTCAATATTGTACTAGAAATGTTAGCTTTAGCAATAAGAAAAGAGAAAGAAATTGAAGAAATTAGGATAGACAAAGAAGAAACAAGGCTATCACTCTTTGCAGATGATATGATGGTATACTTAGAGAATCCTAGAGAATGAAGTAAAAAAAAAACCACTTTAAAAGATAAACAATTTTCACAGAGTTGCAAGATATAAAATAAACCCACATAAATCCTCAGTAATATATATATATATATATATATATATATATATATATATTACTTACAAAGTCCAACAGTAAGAGATAGAAAGAGAAATTCCATGTAAAGATATTATAGATATTATTAAAAAATTTTGGACTCTACCTGCCAAAATAAATCCAGAACTATAAGAACATAATTACAAAACATTTTTCACACAAATAAAGTTAAATCTAAATAATTGGGGGAAAATATCAGTTAATCATGGGGAGGCCAAGCTAATATAATAAAAATGACAATTCTACCTAAATCAATTTACTTATTCAGTGCTATACAAATCAAACTAGGAAAAAATTACTTTGAAAAGTTAGGAAAAAATAATAACAAAATTCATCTAGAAGAAAGAAAAAGGTCCAGAATATCAAAGGAATTAATGAAAAGAAATGCAAGGGAAAGTGACCTACCCATACCAGATCTTGAATTGTATTATAAAGCAGCAATCATCAAAACTACTTGATTCTGGCTAAGAAATAGAGCGGTAGATCAGTGGAATAGGTTAGGTACACAAAGCACAATTGTCAATGACTATAGTAATCTATCTTTAATAAACCCAAAGACTCCAGCCTCTGGGATAAGAACTTACTATTTAACAAAAACTTCTGGGGAGAACTGGAAAACTGTATGGCAGAAACTAAGCATAGACCAACATCTTACACCACATACCAAGATAAGGTCAAAATGAATACACAATTTATATATAAAAGCTCATACTATAAGCAAACTAGGAAAGCAAGAAATAGTTTACCTGTCAGACTTAAGAAGAAGGGAAGAATTTATGACCAAACAAGAGATAGAGAACATTACAAAATGCAAAATGGATGCAAAATTAAATTGAAAAGGTTTTGTACAATGTCAATGCAACCAAGATTAGAAGGGAAGCAGAAAGCTGGTATCTCTGATAAAGGTCTCATTTCTAAAATATATAGAGAACTGTGTCAAATTTATAAGAATACAAGTCATTTTTCCAGTTGATAAATGGTGAAAGGACATGAACAGGCAGTTTTCAGATGAAGAAATTAAAGTTATCTATAGTCATATGAAAAAGTGCTCTAAATCACAATTGATTAAAGAAATGCTAACTAAAACATCTCTGAGGTACCACATCATACCTATCAGATTGGCTAACATGACAAAACAGGAAATTTATAAATGCTGGAGAAGGTGTGGGAAAATTATAAAACTAATGCATCATTGATGGAGTGGTGAACTGATCCAACCTTTCTGGAGAGCAATTGGGAACTATGACCAAAGGGCTATAAAATTGGGCTTACCTTTTGACAAAGCAATACCACTACTAGGTCTATATCCCAAAGAGATCATAAAAAAAGGAAAAAGGACCCACATGTACAAAAATAGTTATAGCAACTCTTTTTGTGGTGGCAAAGAATTAGAAATTGAGAGGATGTCCATCAGTTGGGGGATGGCTGAACAAGTTGTGACATTTGAATGTAATGGAATACTATTATTGTTCCATATAAATAATGAGCAGGCAGATTTCAGAAAAACCTGGAAAGACTTGCATGAACTGAGGCAGAGTGAAGTGAGCAGAACCAGGAGAACATTGTACACATTAACAACAGCATTGTGTGATGACAGATTTGGATGCATTTAGCTCTTCTCAACAATGCAATGATCTAAGTCAACTCCAAAATACTCATGATGGAAAATTCTATACAGGTCTAGAGAAAAAAACTATGGAGTCTGAATGCAGATTGAAGTGTACTATTTTCTCTTTTTGTTGTTTTTTTGTTTTTTCTTTCTTGTGGTTTTTCTCTCTTGTCCTTATTCTTCTCTCACAACATGACTAATGTGGAAATCTGTTTAATATGATTGTACATGTAAAGCCTGTATCAGATTGCATGCCATTTTGGGGAGGGAAGTAAGGAGGGAGGGAAGAAAAATTTAGAACTCAAAGTCTTTTAAAAAATAAATGCTAAAAGCTAAAAATAAAGAAATATATTTTAAAAAGAATAAAAAGTTTTAAAAGGGTAAATGAATAGAGATTGCAAAGAGACAGGTAATACCCAGAAGAGGATTGGGGGAGTCACCAGGGAAAGGTGAAAGGATAGAAGGTTGGCATCTGATAGAGGAACTTCACCACTCTGTAACACAGAGGAAGAACTTAAGTGCTTAATAACTTCTTTTTATTCATTCATTCATGATTTTTCCCTAATACAACCTACAGACCAGAATGAGTTAATGAATTTGGGCAAGGCTTTTGGTTGTATATATCAGCCATAAAAGACTGATTAAGGTCCTTGTGAAATACAAAGAGGTTGGGGGTGGGGAGGGTGTTTGGGGGGAAGGGTGTGAATCTAGAATAGCCAGTCATATACTCCTTCTATAAATTCATCAAACACAAAGCTATATTGTGCTCTACTCTAAAAGAATAAGAACAATACAATGTAACCTCAACTCATCCTCCAAAACAAAACAGCAGCTTTAATTTCCAATGTTTCAAAGCTTTTTCAATTATGTGTTCAGGCCATTTTCAGTTCTTATCCTTTCTCCAGTTTGAGCTAAGAACTCAGTAGGGACCAACTGACATCCTTTGTCATCTGTGTTATGTATCTTATCAGGCGATCTTTTTAGAGGGATTTGAGCAATGTAATTATATTCTCTGAGCAAAGTTATTTGGACAGACAAAAGTATTTATTCATCTCTTTTTTTAAAACATCCTCTGTCTGCTTCCTACCTCTATAGGCCACTGCACCCTGAAGCAAGCACAGACCCAGAAGGTTACTGTACTGGTAACCAATAAATAAAGCTGCCTCTAGTGGATTCCAGAAGGCTGAGAGGAAGAGGCTGTTCCTTTCTCCTTTTGAGGCAGAAAGAGGCAGGCTTTTTATCATTTGGGTTTTTCTTGTCATTCTGATGATGTCAGCTCCCCCACTTCTATGAGTCTATCCCATGATAATATGGGTCTTCTGTCTATGGAGTAAATTTCTACTACAGCTTTTATGTCCTCCTCTGCCTTCTTCCTTGGTTTGCCTCCAACATCAAGAAATGGCTAATTTCCTCAAGTCTAAACACTGGTTTTTCTTAAAGCTGCAATCCTTTATACTCTCTGATCTCTCTTTCCTCTGAATTCCAATCATACCTTGTACCTCATTTTTGGAGCTCAGTAGATCCAAGCTTTTACTACTGCTATTCTTGTTATCTCTCATCACTCTTAGTAGACTATAGGCTTCTTGAAGGTAGGGATGATATCTAATTTATCTCTCTGTGCTGTTTATCTTTAAAACAGGGTCTTGCATATACTAAGCACTCAGGAAACATTTGCTTAATTGAACAAATTCATACTGAGTATCACTATCGTGTGAAGCACAGAGATAGCATATTACAGTGGTTTTTTAGCCAGAGACACCTGGGATCAAATCTGGTTTCTGACATTTTCTGATTTACTGTAGGTAAGTCACTTAACCTCTGTGACCCTCAAATTCCCTAGGACTTAACTATTAATTCATGGATGGGTTACAATATGCACTGGTAGATATAGTTTCTTCACTGGAGTTCCCCATGCTGACAAAATCTTACATCATTTGAACATTCATACACACATACACAGGATTTATTGAATTTATCACAGGGCTCTTATAACATATTTTCTTGGTCTAGTCTAGGGCCTTGTGTGAATGCTGAATTGGAATACTACAGTGCTTTTCCCCAAGTCAAACAAAGATGGAAGGGTTTGGTTTTATTTTCCCTAAATAGAAGCTGGCTACATTGTTACTATGGCCCAAACCTATGATGTCTTTTTTACAAAGGACTCCAGGTGAGGAAACTTCTACTGACACAAATCAAAAACTTTTCCGTCTTGTAGTCTTAAAGGATTGCCTGAGGTACTGCCAAGATAGCCCATGGTCAGACAGTTATTGTAACATACTTCAGAATCAGGCCCTAAAACCTTAATTCCATATAACTCTAAGGCTGGCTCTCCATCCACCATTTCATACTGCCTCTCTCTACTAATAAACAGAAAAACAAATTATATTGGGAAAATCCATCTGGTACTTCTTCCAAATAAAGTTAAATGCCCAAAACATCTCTTTTAGAAGTGGTCTTACCTAAAAGGCAATCACCTACTGTGCACTACAAGAGTAGTATCATAAGACTCCAAGTAATTAAACTAATTCTTTCAGACAGCTAGGCAATGTAGTAGAGAGAAAGTTGTACTTGTAGTCAAGAAAAGCTGAGTTCAAATGCTGCTTCATATACTCCCTAGCTGTATAACCCTGGGCAAGTAACTTGAAGTCAGTTAACTATTCTCAGTCAGTTTCATCATTTGCAAAATGAGAGTTGGACATTGTGGCTTCTAAGGTCTCTTTCAGCTCTAAATACTTTAATTTTGTCTAAATAAGAAGCAACCACCTCATAGACTAGACATTAAGAGAAAAGAAGCCTCATCTTTTGATTACCAGTTGCTCATCACCATTAGAGCAAGCATTTCATGCAAAGATGAGTAATAGCTCACATTTGCGTAGTCTTATTCACAAAAAATACTGTGAACAGAGCACATAGGAGCTAGGAATCCAAGCTTTTGAAACAAATTCAGGTGAGGGAAGAAGTGGGGAGTGCCAGCGGTATTTCCTATTGGTAGCATAGAAAGAAAATTGATTGTAGGTGCAATCACACCAAAAGGAGAGTGGTCCAACCCCTAAAGAATCCAGTCCTCACCCCTGTGGAGGTTCAGGAAACAGGAAGGTCCAAGAAAGAGGCACCACAGGAAGTGGGACCCTGGGTGTGGCATCCCAGGAGCAACTGAACTACACAACATTGAGATCCATTGGAGAACCATGACATGGGGTGGGGGATGGCATTTGCTTTGGCGGGGGAGGAGGGATAAGAATATGACTTTCAAGTAATTAGAACAAATATTATGTTCCTATTTTATAGATGAGAAAACTGAAGGTCAAAAAGAAGGAATGACTTACCTGAAATTCAAAGTAACTATCAGAGCAAGAATTTGAACAGAGCTCTTTAAAGTCCAAACTAAATCCTCTTTCTGCTACATTATCTCCATAACTGACCACTGTGGCTAAGTAATCCTCGTGTAATATTGTGACTGATTTTCCTGATATTCTACACTGAGCTTAACTCAGATCAGTCCCCTACCAGTTTCAGTTCAATATTGGAACAAATGAGATATTTTCAAGTCACTCAACAGTTAATAAAAGGAGATTTACTTAGCCAAGAGCAGGAGATGAATATTCAACAGATAGGCATTGTGAATCAACATTGAAGTTGATTCACCTGAGCAAAGCTCCCTTACAATCATGATCAACCAGCCAAACTTCCTTTAGTCTCCCCTACATCTAGATCTGTATTGCTTCTTTATACTCATGTAACAAGGAATTGACATCAACAGTTTGACCTTTTGGTCCCCTGAGCCAACCAAGTCTTTAGGAATGTCTCAATATCTGAATGTATAACAAAGCTTGCCTTTCAAACATGCCCAGATCACCTAACATGGAGGCACTTTGCATCTCCTCCCATTTATATGCGCATAGCCTCCTTTAATTGGCTTCAGCTGGAAAGTCTGCATCTTTAAAATTAGTGAGCCTGAGACAGTCTTTCTTTCTGGTTCATGATCTTCCTTTCTGGCTCATTTTCTCTTTCCTACACACTCTTTCCTGATCCATTCAGAAGGTAAAGTTTACCCATAGTGCAGACAACCACAAACTGAACCAATAAGGAAGAAGGACTTCTTTCCCCTGCTCTTCCTCTCTTATACTTTGACTCTGAGATATGGGTGTAGGGGTGTCTTGTTTTACTTGTCCTTTTCATCCTCAAGTGTCTGAGAATAATTGGACCAAGAGTTAAAACTATGGCAAACTTGGAGCCAAGATTTCAGGTGGAATGGTGTAACCAATCAGCCCAGCAGAGAAGCCAGGGTCTATGGGACTCAAGCCCCAAGTGGACTCTGGACTTGGAAATGGGACTGTGCTGTATAGAGTTAAGCTATGAACCTGATCCCCTTCCCCTCCCCAGAGACTGGGGTGGTACAAAATGGGTAGGGAGGATTTTGCCTCTTATGTGTAGGAGAGTATTCATATATTTGTGATTATACCATTTTAAGCAAATATTTCTTTGTAAAACCTAATTTGATTGTTAGTGTCTAAATGGAACTGAGGTTCAGGGAACTGAACCCCTATACTTCAGGGAGCACCACCAGTGGGGACTAGAGAGAGCATAAATACCCCAAACCTCATTAAGGGTACTTGGAAACCCAGGAGGGAGGGGTGAAATGTAGCATCACTGGCCTTCAGGGGGGAGAAGGGACAGGATAATCAGTAAAATATAAGGAAAAACTAATCTAACATGCATGGGAGGTGGGGTTAAGATATCAATCCTATCCTACCTGCCTTTGTAGTGCTGACAATGAGGTGGGCTTTTTTTTTTTTTTTTTTTTAGTTTACTAGGTAATGCCCTACTAAGAGAGCTCCTAGAACATCCCTTATCCAGGCCAGTGGATTGTTAAGCCCTAGCCAAAGCACAGAACATATATACTCACACAATGGAAAAATAGGATGAGATGACAGATACCATAAGAAGCAGATAATTCTCCAAGAGCCCAGAAGTTGGCCTAGTCACAGAAGGAATTACTACCAGAAGCTATTCAAGGTTCTTGAACTAGAAAACCCCAAGTGGGAGATCATTTATCAAAGATAATAACCAAGGAAGCTCACAGCTCATAGCATTTGGTATCTTGTGGAGGAATGGTAGGGAAGCAGTATGCAGAATTATTTATCTCCATTGACTGTTTCTATAAAGGGAGAGGAGTCATATTCTTCTAATATAGCATAAATTCAGAGAAGGCTCTTCCCATATGCCATAATTCCCAGTCTTTCTGCCAATCTCTGGGTCACAGTATGACCAATTACTATAATAATCACAATACTACACACCACTTACAGAATTCTTTATACTATAAAAGGCTTCTCTTTAGAGTATTACACAAGCAGCATGGCATGGTAGATAGTAAATGGGACCTGGCGTCAGGAAGACTTAGAATTAAATACAGCCTCTGCCAGCAGCCTGGTGACCTCCAACAATCCATTTAACTTCTCTGAGCCTGAGGCAACTCTCTAAGACTAAGTTATAGAAGTTTGTTATATGCACTGGACAGGGAGTTCCTGCTCTGATGAAACCACAGGTCCTCAATGTCTTGATATATTATAGCAGAATATAATGTACTGTGAGTTAGAGAGAACATAAGCCTGTGATGTCTATCACTTGACAATGCTCCCCAAACCTACAAAAAAGCTCAGTAAAACCAAATGCAACCTTAAAGTCTCTCCTTAAATGTTTCCCATGCACATGTTAAAGTCAAAGAAGACACAATACTATGAAACATGTATCCACTGAGATAATTATTACGACAATCCACAATCAAACTTTTTTTGTTGTTCAGTCATTTTTTCAGTCATAGCTAACTCTCCATGATTCCATTTGGGGTTTTCTTGGCAAAAATACTGGAGTAGTTTGTCATTTCTGCAACTCATTTTACAGATAGGGAAGTGAGGCAAAGAGGGTTAAGTGACTTGCCCGGGGTCACACAGCTAGGAAGTATCTGAGGCCAGATTTGAACTCAGGAAAATTAATGAATCAACTACACCACCTAGCTGCCTCAGTAAATTTCATTAATAAATGCAAATTTTATTAATGCTTGATTTAACAGAAGACAACTAGACTCTCATATTTGTTTCTGCATTTAGCCTATTGCAATATGTTGTTTTGGTTGAAGTATATAAAGAAAATCTGGCCTCACACAGATATATAATCAGAAAATGAAGTACTTTAATAGGCAAATAATGTCTTAGCATTATTATAAAATAGTTTTGATTTGATAGACTCTCTTTAAAGGATCTCAGGGATCCCCAAGAATCCTCAGACTGCACTTATGAACCACTGACATAAGGTGTCATGGAGGATCTACTGTGTAAAACCTTAATAGAAGAGGGATTTCCAGTGACAAGGAGGTCCTCTAGATGTTCCTCTCTGCAGATGGTATTGTGTTTTCTCAATGTTCCCACAAACTGCATAGCCATTGAAAAGAGGTATCCTCATTATCTTAACTAGAAAAGTCAAGTGGACAACAAATGCATATTGCCCATGTTACAACATATGGTCAAATGGGTAGCCGACTGAATTAGTCCATACATACATATATATTGGACAGTAACTAACAATGGATAATGAACCAAGTCAAGAACTGAATAGGAAGAAAGCAGGTTGAATCTCATTGAGTAAACTGTATGGTGTTTCCAGTGATCCTAGGATATCAAATATTGCAAAAGTCAATCATTTAACACAGATATTCTCCTGGCAACACTCAAAAATTACAAATCACAATATACCAGGAGCTCAGTAAAAGCAAAATATCAAATATCCTCAAGGCAAAAAAAAATAAAAATCAATTTTAAAATATTTATTAAGTATCTACTATATGCAAGTCAGTGTATTTGGTCTTGAAGATAAGAAGGGAAAAATGAAAAAGATTCTACCTTCAAGAAGTATATAAACTACTGGACAATAGTGATGTAACAATGACAACTTGAGTGCAAGAAGTGGTGAAGAAAATATTATTAAGAATATCTATAGGGTGGCACAGTGAACTGGCCCTGAAGTCAGGAGGACCTGAGTTCAAATCTAGCCTCAGACACTTAACACTTACTAGCTGTATGACCTTGGGCAAGTCACTTTACCCCAATTGCCCTGCTTTCTCCCCTCCAAAAAAGCAAAAAAAAAAAAAAGGATCTATGACCATAAAAGGAGGTAAGCCACTTATGTGGTTAGAGTAGGATAAAAGATGGATAGATGGAGTGCTGTACAACTATTTTTGAAAAATTAAAAGAATTTAAGAAAGTTTTCCACATGTTGAGTAGATTTTCAGTAGAGACTTTATTGAAAGACATGGATGAGAATGTTTTGGAACTTGACTCTGCCATTTAAAATGATGAATATAATGAATATAGAGAAGCATAGAAAAACCATAACAGATGTGAAATGATACAGAAATAAGAAAGCATTATATATAAAGAATAATATAAGTATAAAAAATAATCAAAAGCAAATATGGTGAAGGAAAAATAGCCAAGATTGACCCCAAAGAAGCAATAGCAGATGGGGCTTTTCCTTCTTTCTTTGAAAAAGGGGGGAACAACAACACTGTCACAAACATACTTTTTTGATATGCTGGTTAGTTTTGCCAAGCTGAAATTTTTGCATCTTTTTTCCCTCTCTATTATAAGAGATAGGAAGGGGGTAGAAAAACTTTGGGAAATATTGATATTTTAAAAAATATTTCAATAAAAAATATTTTTAAATGAAAGACATGGACAAGAATCACTTGGATAATAAGGTTGGGGAAGCTTGCCTTCTGATTTTATGACCTTGGCTAAGAAACTTAAACTTTCCATTTCTCCATCTACAGAAGGCAATCTCATTTCATAGATTCTCAGCACAGCCTTATAATAAAGCTCCAGTATATCTTTGGCAAGTGAAGAAAAAAATGCCCCTTTCTATCAACACTTATGACTATGAACTTAAAAGAAGTATGATGAAATTAAATTGGAAAATATATGTAGATGTAAGTGTTTTAAGATGTCCTTTGAAAGCAAGATGCCATCTCTTCTCCCAAAATATTAAAGTTGGCCTTAATCAATCAACCCTTCCACTTTCTTCTATCTATCTAGGGTTATTTAGGCATAGTTGTTTTTGTTTTTTGTTTTTTCCTTTTCTCCTGGAGCCAAAAGCTAAACAAATATGAAACAAGGAAGGTTTATTACCTAAGTAAGAAATTCCCTCATAATAAAGTTAAACTCATGCCATATCATGAACCCCAAGGACTCTATACAGGAAGCCAGGATCTAGAGGTACCAGATAGAATTCTTTCAGAATTCCTTCCACCCCAGCATCCCAAGGCCCCCATTTCATGTAAAAATGTGAAAGTCATAATAAAGCACTTTCTCCCTGAGCTTCATCCACCCAATGTTTGTCTTTCCAAAGTGAGAGAAAGAGGAGAGAAAAGACAAGGGAAATATATGGACTGTTCTGGGTAACAGTCCAGCAAAGAGATCAAGATTGAGAAGGGGCCTAACTTATCAGAAAACCAGGCCCAGGGACACTGAGTGGCTCTGGTCTAGCTACAAGAAAAGAGAGCAAAAATCCTGATGCTTCTTCACTGTAGTCCCCCAACTACATTTGGTCTTATTATAACACATGCAGAATGGCCTATCAAAAATCACCTCCCCAGCAAACTCTCTTTTGCTCTCTCTCTTTTGTGTTTTGTTTTGTTTCATTCCTTCTTTCTCATCGTTCACTCCATTGGTTATAATTCTTCTTTACAACTTGACTAATGTTTAATGTGAAGGTATTTGTAGAACCTATATTAGATTGCATACTGCCATGAGCAAGGAGAGGGGAGGAAAGAGAGGGAGAGAAAAATTGGAAATCAAGGGATTATAGAACTGAATGTTGTAAACTAAAAGCAAATAAATAAATTTTTTAAAAAATAAAATAAAAATCACCTTCCCCTTGCTCAAAGATTATAATTGGATACAAATTTGGATTTTCTGTATTTCAAGCCTTGTGCAAGATTTGGGAGTAGCTGGCTTTGCTAGGGCATACTGGCTTTATTTAAGGGACAGATCAGTTTTTAATCAGAAGGATCTAGTCCTATAGAAAGCCACCTTTTCAATCCAGTTGCATGGTCCATTTAATAGCCTTTTAAAATAATATTTGATTTTTCCCTAGTTACATTTAAAGACAATTTCTTACATTCATTTTTTAAAATTTTTGAGTTCCAAAATTTCTTTCTCCCTCCATCACCTCCCCTTTCCCTGAAACAGTAAGCAATTTTATATAGGTTATACATGTTCAATCATGCAAAACATATTACCATATTAGTTGTGTTGTGAAAGACACAAACCCAAAGGAGGTAAAAAAAAAAAAAGTGAAAAATAGTATGTTTCAATCTATATTGTAATTCCATCAGTTCTTTCTCCCAATTGATGGACATCTCCTCAATTTCCAATTCTTTGCCACTACAGAAAGAGCTGCTGTAAAATATTTTTGTGCAAATAGGTCTTTTCCCCTTGTTTTTATTCTTTGGGATGCAGACCTAGTAATGGTATTTCTGGATCAAAGGGTATGCACAACCTTATAGCCTTTGGGCATAGTTCCAAATTGCTCTCCAGAATAATTGGATCAGTTCACAATTCCACCAACAGTACATTAGTGTCACAGTTTTCCCACATTGCCTCTGATACTCTTTTTTTTACAACATGTTGTTCTAGCAACAGTTGTGGATTCAGGGTTTGGTGTCCACTATATTCTTGTTTTATTACTATTAGTGAGTAAGTGGAGGAAGAGACAGATGTTTCAGTTTATTGTGAACTAGCTTTCAAAGAGTTAGAACATACTAAGGTATTAATTGATCATAATCATATTTGTTGCTTTCCAGTCGTTTTCAGTTGTGTCTGACTCTTCATGATCCCATTCATGGTTTTCTTGGCATAGATACTGAAGTGGTTCACTATTTTCTTGTCTAGCTCATTTTACAGTTGAAGATACTAAGGCAAACAGGGTTAAGTGACTTGCCCAGGTTCACACAGCTACTAAGTGGCTGAGGCCAGATTTGAATTCTTCCTGTCTCCACTGTGCTGCCTATCTGCCCCTGTGATTATAAATACTCATATTTAATGTCCCCAAACTTTAGCATTAAGTTAATTCTTCCATTGGCATATGGCCCTTTCCTTTGGAGAGAGATGGGGCTTTAGAAGTCTCCCACAGAGGAAACTTCCCGGAGGAAACTTCATTGTCATTTGGCCCAGCTCATTCAATTCAAAAGAAAAAAAACCTTTCATTCACCGGGAACTGACATCAAGGCCTCTGGGGTGAAGCCTTCATTTGTTGAAATATTCAAAAGAAAACTGAATCCCTGTTTCCTTACATAGACCTGTCAACACATTGATATATGGAAACCACTTTTGTTTCTATGCAACTCTCCTCTTCTTCACATTGATTTTCATGATACATAGGGCTCACCCATGAGAATAAAGAAAAGAAGACATGTAACAGCAAGGGACTAACCAAAACACTAGCCCCTCCTGCAGATGGTAGGATAGAAACAGCAAAACAGTATAGAGTGGGTATGGACTGAAAGAACAAATTAAAATGGAACCAGCACCAGAAGATGCCCACTTCTTACAAAGACTGAATGATAGCACGTGCCAAATCAGACCCCGTAGAGCACAACTATATATAAGATGCGTCTCTGCTATATTATCTGGCTTTAGGTCAAACAGCAATTCTGTCTCCAATGCCATGATGCAATCAATATAATACCCTCAATACGCTACCATCAATACAATCATAGCTTTATTGTATCACAAAACTAGTAGAAGCCAAACAGAGGATTCGAGGCCAGAAAATGCAAATAATAATACCAATATGGAAAAGTCTAGTTGAAAGAAGGAAAAGGCATTTGTCTTTAAGCTCAGAAAATATTAGTATTGAAAACAATGCTGCTGATAAAACAGAATAACATGCAAGTATTATGCAAGTATAAGATTATCATTAATCCATAAACCTGGAGTGCAAACTCCCGCCACCACAATCTCTAACTTTTGAAGTCCTGTCCTTTCTTCAAGACCCAGTTTAGATATAAGTTCTTCAACAAAGCCCTCCCCAGCCTCCCCTATAAAAAAAAGGGCACTCTTTATCTTTTAAAATTTATCATACGCTTTGACTAGTCTCCTCCCACGTGTCTAATACACTATTTCTAAGTTTATTTTTGCATATACATTTCTCCTCTTAGATGAATTATAATCTCTTTAAGAGCCCAGTCTATAATAATTACAACTAGTAGTACTAATATCCCCTCAATTCCAACCCATCATTTATGCCATGACGTAAGGTAAGCCTAGAAAGATTGCTGAAATGGGAGCCTACAGGATTTTATAATGCCACTAGGTGGGTCAGGAATCCAGGTAGGGAGATGAAATTACTCTTACAAACCCAAGAAATAGATGGAGGTAGCATAGGGTTGAAAGATGGCTTGGATAATCAGTTTCTCGTAGGAGAACGGTGAAGCAAACAACACTTCTTTGTGTCCTAGCCCCACGAAGAAGCAAGATACGTCAGAACAAAATCAAAACCACCAGTACACCATCCAGCTACTGGAAATGATTCCATTTAGACAGTGCTGACCACTGAAATGGGTGCAGCAAAGCTCTCATCTTATTCTCCCTGAGTGAGATGTCTTGCCTTCAGGACTCTGGAGGGTACCCCTGCAGGGTTGGAGGAGTCTCCTTTCCAATATCATGGCTCTCTAGTCCCCATTGTAGTGCATCTCTTAAAAACTTGTAATTAACTTCCAAATTGTATTTAATCAATTAGCATAAATTATCTTTTAAAAAGGAATGTTGATTTTTAAATACAGCAGGAACAAGAAGTTAAAAATATTTCTCCACAACCTCTGGGGACGCACTCTTCCCTATACCATCTCAGTCTGGGAGAATATGCTCAGAAACTCAGTTTCTACATAGCATTCACCACATCAAGTTCATTACTAAATATAACATAGCTACTGGAAGAGTATCTCACCTATGAATGGATAAGATCCCAAAGGTCACTCTTCCTTGAAGTCTCAATGCTAGATTGACTAACTTCAAAACCTGGTCTGGGCTCCATTCCCAGACCTACCAGTGGCTTGTTCTCCTGAACTTTTGAAGCTCACAAGGTCATAGCCATCTCTAAGAAGTACACAAAGAATGAACCCAACAAAGGCAGAAGCAATGGCAGAAGCATACATTCTTGGCTTTATGCCAGCTGTGGGTAATAAAGAGAGCCCAAGGTTTCTCCCTTCCCTGGAGGCCCTTAGCAACTTCAGTCTCCAATTGCAGCAAATTCAGAAAGAGTCCATGCAAAGGCAACTGACTCTCACTAGTGTCCTCTTCAATGAGCTCCATTTCTGGCCCCATAGCCAATCAAAGATTCTTCTCTTCACCGTGTGGTTAGCTGCAGTTAGAACTAGTTATAGAATATTTGTGCATTATCCAGATCTAAGACAGTCTGATTATACATCAAGCCTGTCTGGAGGGAGGCTGCCCAGTCTCTTCAATGTGGGGGATTAAATTAGCAACCCGTCCCTTTTCCATGGGCAAACCATGAGTATTCATGAAATGGACTGAGGACTTTCATTCTATGCCAATTTATAGCATAACAAAATTTTAAACATCTACGCAGTTAATGTCAGGCAAGAACTTCATACTACCTTTTTGTCACTAGTACTCTCAGTTCCAAGCCACACAGTTATACATTGCCAATCAGTGCAAGGCAATAAAAAGAAAATTATTTATCCCTATATCTAGATTATATGAGGATAGTTGGACTATGAGCAATTTATGTCTCTATTATCTACTCGATACTTTTGTGACTATGTTAATGGAGATTCAGGGTCAAAGACCAACTACCCCCCTGCAATTAAAAGAAAAAAGAGATAAATCAAGGAGTAAAGCTACAATAATAATAATAATGGCAATTATTATAGCATTTTTCTAGTGTCTTCAGGGTGCCAAAAGCTTTACATATTATTTAATTTGTTCAGCACAACAACCTGGTGAGGTAAATATTATTATTATCATTTTTTTTATAAATGAGGCAAGTGATACTGAAAAAACAATGAGTAATCTGTCCATGGTTAAACAGTTAGCAAGTATCTGAGGCAAGATTTGAATTCAGGTCTCCTGACTATCTGATCTACATTCATCTGTTATGCTATCAAGAGTCAAAAAGCATAAGATCATTGAAAGACTTTTTTAGTGCAACTTGGAGAAATCATCCCTAATAATATGTCACTAATCCCTCAGTGATTTTGCAAAGCAAGTGGGCATTCTTAAACTGGAATTCCAAAAAGACTTTTTTTAAAGTTTAATGGTATGAATCCAAACAATAAACCAATTATAACAAAACAGAATAATTCCATAAAATCTGTTAAATTCTATAACCGTTATGGAAAAATGTAGTCTCCAATAGCATCTGCCAAAAAGTACAAAAAGTTCAGAATCTTCACATAGTAGTATTTGTGTCAAATGTTTCCATGGTAAGAACCAGAGGGATAAAAGTAACACTTCCAAGGAATACCCTGAAAGACAAGCATTAACCACCATGGCAGAAGGGACTTAAGAAAGCTAAAGAGGATCTATAAAATAAAATTGGAAGATTGCATCAATATCCAGTTGGTACACACAGTAGAAAGCTTAAAATGCCTAACTGGGCAGCTAGAGTGGCAGTGGATAGAGGGCAGGGCCTAGAATCAGAAAGATTTCTACTCCAGTATCCTTACCAAGAAAGCCCCAAATGAGATCACAAAGAGTCAGACACAACTAAAATTAATTGAATACTGCCACATTACAGGAAATGAAAAAAAATACGTGGAAACGAAGGGGAGGGGAGGAGATAGTTAGCAATTCTAGAGGAGCTTAATTGGCAATTACAAATAAGTGTAGAAAGGATAACATGATGCAAAGAAGCAGCTAAGGGGTTTAGCAAATAGGAAGACAGGAAGACCAGAGTTCAAATCCTGCCTCGGAAATGAATTGTATAACTCTCCACAAGTCACAACTTCTCTCAGCCTCAGTTTTCTCACATGTAAAATGAAGGGATGGGACTTGGTGGCCTCTAAGGGCCTTTCCTAGCTCTAAAGCTATGATCATATGTTAAGTCAAAGGAGCAAAAAAGAATAGAATAACTACTTCACTATCAATTTAAAAAAAAATACTACAAAAGACTTAAGAAATAAAGAAATAAGAAGTGAGTCCCAAAGAAAGACAATGGAGAAATTTTCTGATCATCTGTACAATCACAAGAAGTCCAACATACCAATCCAGAAACCAAAAATTTGCATACCATTAATATGAGAGAATACTTAGGGGAAGCAGCTGAAACTCTTGAATCTATGCAAAGTAGAAAGGTAGTGGGGCTGGATAAGACCCATAATTATTGGTTTAAATGCTTCACAGTGATAAATGAATAGCACTTTAGAGCATAAAGATCAAAGCACTCTGTTTCCTGCCAGATGCAAGCATGTTGCAACCTTTCTTTTTATTTAATTTTTTTATTAACAAAAATTTATTTTCTCTCTTTCTTCCCCTTCATAACTATTGAAAAAAGAAAAAGAAAAGAAAAACAAAACTCTTTTAACAGATGTGTGAAATTAAGCAAAACAAATTCTCACATCAGCCATATTCAAAAATGTGTTTCATTCTGCATATTTAGTCCATCAGCTCTCCATCAAGGGGTGGGTAGCATTTTACATCATGGGTCCTCTAAAATCATGGCTGGTTATAGCATTGATCTGAATTCTTACGTCTTTCAGTTTTATCTTCACAATATTGCTGTTATTTTATAATTGATCTCCTGGTTCTATTCATTCTACTCTGCATAAGTTCATACAAATGTTCCCATACATCTTGGAAACTACCCCCTTCATCATTTTTTATGGCACAGTAGTATTCTATTACATTCATATACCATCATTTTTTCTGCCCTTATTTACCCCCAATTGATGGGTACTTACTTGGTTTTGAAATCCTTGTCACTACAAAAAGAATTACTATAAATATTTTGTACATATGAGTTCTTTGAACTGTTCTTTGAACTCTTTGAAGTATAATTCTAGGAGAGGGCATCACATATTGTTATGGGAATCTAAAGATCTTCCCTGCCCCTAGGCCCTTTGCTAATGTGGCTACATGACTCTGAGGACCCTTGGATATTGGAAAGTATACTCTGTTCCTTAATAGGCTGAATGTGGTCACATGGAGCCTGTGGCGC
>CM053585.1:121877315-121934457 GCA_028646515.1 Pseudochirops corinnae | reverse complement strand
ATTATTATTATTATTATTATTATTATTATTATTATTATTTTACATGCAACTTAGAAATAAGATGTACAGGAGATCTATCTTGCCCTATCAGAAAGTGGGAGGAGGGATGGGGGAGGATATAGGGCAGAATAGATTGGGGGAGGGAGTATAGTGGGATTGCTGTTTTGGGGTGGGGGTTAGGGGAAAAATGGGGAGAAAATCTGTAACTCAAAATCTTGTGGAAATGAATGATGTAAACTAAAAATAAACATAAAATTTAATTTTTAAAAAATAGAGGACCAATGATATCCTAGGGTGATATCTTGATTTGCACATGAATCAGATTGAAGCTAGAGAGAGCTACCCAAAGTCATCAGCCTAGAGCAATGGATGGAAGATACAGTAGCCAATAGAGGCTGGACATCAGGACCCACTCTTCAAACATTAGAGCCATCCTGAAGTATAATGGGCTGCTTGCTGAATGGTGGGTCCCCTTCCTTGGAAGCATTCGAGCAGACACCGCAGGAGAATTTGGCAGGGAGGTATATATAATATTTTATATTATATTATACCATATAATATTATATTATGCAATATAAATTATAATATTATGAGATATATTATATAATTGTATTTTATATATATGTGTGTGTATATATGTATATATATATATATATATATTAATATAGTCCTACTAAAAAAAACAAAAGAACAGTGGAAAGATCTGTATGGGATTAAGGAGTTGTAAATAGCCTTAGTTGAGCCAAAAGTGACAGTGAAAGGAGTTAAGCAGTTTAGGTGGATCCAGAGCCACTGTGGAATGATTGTCATACTAGTGACCTAGGAGTGGAGGGTCTGTGTATTTTCTGATGATTGAATAGTGAATGATGAAGGATGATTGATTGACTAAATGATTGTACTTAGTGATTGATGACTGAATAAGTGACTGATTGTGTTAACTTAGTGTGCCCTTTGAGTGGAGAATTGTGACTATTGTACTTTGTGTCCCTTTAGGAGGCAAACCTCCCTAAGGATGATTGAATGATTAAGATGATAGAATGATTGAGTTACTACTTGATTGTTCTTTGTTCAAAAATTTGTGACCACTGTAGTGGAAACTATGTGGCCATTTTCTATGATAAGTTGTTGCGAATGCTGTATTTTAATTATCTGTAATAAATAGTAATATTGTGAATGCTGTACCTTGATTTCTGTGAATGTTTTGCTCTGATTTGTTGTGGAATATAGTGTTCACTCTACTGTGTAACCAGAACCTTAAAAGCTGTTCACAATAGCATTCTTCTGAAAAGCTGCTGGTGCTTGGCGTTATGTTATGGCTATCATGTATCTAGCTATCAAGGTGGGCTGGAATGGGCCAGATGCCTCCAGGCAAGAAACCAATGATCTGGGCAGCTGAAATGTGTGGGAAAATTCAGGGACTGGATTACTTTCAAAGACATGGTCTTTTCTTTTTAGGGGTCTAAGTCCCATCATCCCTTCAGAAAGGCTAACTCATGACATTTTTGATGTGGAGCTCCCAATCTTCCCTTCAGTCTTCACAATACCAGACTCAGTCTGGAAAACAAGCCCAAGTTTTCTCTGGGCTTTGTCCTGAAGAAGCTTTGGAAACCCTAGAGAATGATGAGTGGAAAATATCTGGTGTGTTCAGTTGACCTTAAGTTCAACAGAGGCAACATAACATAGTAGCTGGAGTAGTAGTTGTGGGATCAGGACAACATGGGTTCAAGTACGGTCTCTGGCAAATTGGTCATGTTACCCTGACAAGTCACTTAACATCAGGGGCCAAGGAAACTCTTAGAGATTCCTAGTTGCAAAAGAAGTGATGGTCTACATTGGTAAAATGGGGTTCCTTATCAGGAGTTTGGTCAATGGACTTGGAGTCAGAAAGACATGGGTTCAAGTTCCCTCTCACTTACTAACTCATATACCCTTGACAAGTCACTTAATGTCTCTGTTCTTCAATTTCCTCATCTGTAAAATGAAGGTGTTGGACTCAATGGTCTCTAAGGTCCCTTCCACTTCACATCTATAATCCCATGAGTTCCTTGTGCCAATCACAAATGCAATCCAAAAAGGGAAGAGGGATAAATATAATGCAAAATTGTGGCAAGACTACTTAAAAAGTTAGTACAGCTTTAGGCCATCTTATTTATAGATAAATAGCACCTGGATTAAAAAAAGATTCTTGTCCCCCTTGTTCTTTTGGGAACATGTTTTAGAGTAGAGCACATTTAGAATAAATTTGAGGAAGCTAAGTGTAGTGGAGTCAGGAAGACTTAAATTTGAATGTGGCCACAGACACTTACCAGTTGTGTGACTCTGAGCAAGTCACTCAACCTCTGTTTGCCTCAGTTTTCTTGACTGTAAAATTAGGATATTAATATCACCTATCTCACAGGGTTATTGTAAGGATTGAGGGAGGTATTTTTTTAATTGTTGGCACACAGTAAGCACTATATAAATGTTTATTCCTTTCTCTAAACTATTGTGTTCAGTGCCAGGCATCACATTTTAAGAGCGATGTTGCAAACTAAATGCAACCAGAATCAGACAATCAGGATAGCAAAAAGTCTAGAAAGTATTCTATATGAAGAAGTATAAAAGGAATTGGGGGTGAAAAGACTAAGACAAGATGTGATAGCACTCTTAAAATATCTGAAGACATGCATATGAAAGAAGAAACATCATTATCATTCCAGAGAGAGGAAGCAGGATAAAGTTAGAAAGCTACAGGGGGCCAGATTCTGGCTCAAAGTGATGGAGAGTCTTGTATGCAGTAAGCATCAAAATATATTTCCTGAATTTTAAGAACATTATGATAACTAGAGCTATTAAACAATAGAATGGATTGATTTATCAGACAGGGAGCTCTCTGTCACTGGAAAGGCTCAAACAGATACTGGATAACTAGTTATCTACCAGAAGTGCTTTAGAGAAATCCCTGACTTTGATGAAAATGGATGATTTGGAAGATTCCATCTCACTCCAAGACTCTATGTATATATAATTGCTAACATTCAAGCTGCTGCCCAGAGAGCATTGCCATAGAACAGGAGTCCTTAACTTTTTTGTGTGTTGTAAACTCCTTTAGAAGATTGGTGAAGCCTATGGACTCTTTCTTAGAATAATGCTTCTAAATACATAAAAGATATAGCATTACAAAAGTAACCAATTATATTGAAATATAGTTATCAAAATATTTTTAAACATCAATAGTATTATGTGTGCTTCACTATTAATGACTTAAAAAAAGGATAATACATTTAAAATACAGGCAAGCTGAAAGGTCTAATAATTATAATAACTTCAGAGTAATAATGAACATAAATGTTATTTTGAGATATTTGCAACAACTGTAATGTGATATGAAAATGTTTCTGATTTCAATTAGTGACAAAGTCACATATCCTACTAATTCTACTCTCTTTTGATATCTACATTCAAAATTGAGGAAAATCCTAAATTTTAGTTAGAGTTTGGTAAAAAATAAAGATGTATTTTTCCAATCCAAATTATGAATCCCCTGAAATCTATGGACCCCAGGCTAAGATCCCCTACCATACGGGCATCAGACTCCAGAAATGGTGAAGAGATTCTGTCCCAGGGTTTACTAGTTTAGTAACATCTTTGTCAACTTGGTTTTTCAAGACATGGGAGAGAGAAGCTGTGCAAGACTGAGTAGTACATATGGAATTGTCTTCCTATTCCCCGCTCATTTCCTTTGTGAATTTGGTACACGAGTAATCAAAAGTGATGGGATGCTCTTCACCGGCTGTCATCTTCTAACTGCTCAGCTAGTAGAAGAAGAAACAGAAAGAGAAAAAAGTCTGCTTCTTCTGGTTACTAGACAGAAGGGCCCAGTGCTCTTTTTTGTTACTTCTCTATTGATCTGGTTATCCTTTGCATTATCATGTATATACCTGTGTGGTTTTAAACAAATCTCAGGCTGCCACTTTGTTGTGCATGGAGAGATATTTGGGGAGAAGTTCATTTTTTTTTTTAAAGAGATGGGAGCTATTATCTCTGCTTCAGCATGAGTTGGGGCAGGGAAGAATAGTGGATACTGATGCTACTTAAATTTCCACAATTAAAAGAGTTACTCTGTAATCATGCCCCTAGGCAAAAGCAAGGTTTCCATCAACAGGAAAGTGTACAAATAGTTGCCATAATTAATATAACCTTTGACTTAACATAGATTAAGCCTTCGATAAAAACAAGAATCTGAGCATGACAAGTCTCATGAGGGGAGCATTCTGAGCCTAGCTGTATTTATTTAACTTCACTCAGAGTGACCTTGGGGAATCGGGACTACCACACTTGAAAATGCCCTCCTCATTCTTAACCCCTTTTGTCCCAATTATCTTTATTAGAGGAATTCTACAGGATATCTATTATACTCTGGAGCTTCTATCCACACATACCTCTTACAGGAGCAAATACTATCATCATCATCATCATCATCATCATCATCATCATCATCATCTGCATATATCTCTATATACATAGGTCTGTATGTTTGTGTATGTATAAATGCATATGTGTATGTATATGCTTGTATACATGTGTATTTACACGTGTGTGTGTGTGTGTGTGTGTGTGTGTGTGTGTGTGTGTGTGTGTAGGGGAGAACCTATCAAGGTATTTATATGGCTCTGGCTATCCTGTTTCTCATCATTTAAGCCCATGCAAGTGAGAAACCAGGTCTTCTATTTCCTGTTTAACCACCAGGTATTGCCAGTATCCTCATTCCAAAGAAAGGCCTTGCTAGAGAAATGCTAAATTCTCTATGACTCTCTGAGACTATACAATTTTATATCACATAGTGCTGCCACTCTCTGCAAAGTGTAATAGTAATGTAATTTGATCCCTTTGTATTGGCAAAGGTAACAGGTACTTATCACTTAGTAATTAATCAAGCCTCTGTTAAAGAAACAGAAGGTATGAATCCCTATTGCTGACATAACAGGAAGAGGTTGGCTGAAATGGGAAAGGCTAATGCCATGGGTATATATTAGAAAAATCCCAGAGAGGGAGAGTCAGATTTTCTTGGAGCAGGCTTCATGGAGGCAGAAGCTACTGCCACCGGGGAGGCTGAAGAGGAAAGGCTTCCCCTCCCTTCCTCAGGCAGGAGAGAATGATTTTGATTTGGAGAACCTGGATGAAGTGATTTTGATTCTGGGAACCAGCTGAAACTTCTGCTGAGTCTGAGGGCCAGCTGGAGCTGCTGAGGCTGCCAAGGATTTCCAAGGGCCAGCTGGAGCTGCCAAAGACTGAGGAAGTATGACTGTGATGCTGGTATTTTTTATGAGGCTGTTGGTGGCTTTGTTAAGCCTTGATTTCCTGGGAACAGAGATTGTTCAGGATTTAAGGTGGACCGCATGCTGTGAGTTTCAACACAGATCAGAAAGTGCTCAGAGAGTGGACAAGGACCTGGGAGCTCTCTGCCTTTAAACCCAGGTGAGAGTTTGGTGAATCTAGGTAGGATCTGGGACCATGGAAAGGGATCCAGGGAATCTGAGAGACCACCCTGAGTCAAGCTGAAAGAAGACTTTACTTGGATACTGTGTATTGACTGAGAAATTGTAACTTACTAGTGACCTAGGGGTGGAGGATCTGTGTATTTTTTGATGATTGAATAGTGAATGATGAAGGATGACTGAATGATTGAGTTAACTGAATGACTGATTGACTAAATGATTGTACTTAGTGATTGATGACTGAATAAGTGACTGATTTGTAACTTAGTGTGCCCCATAAGTGGAGAATTTTGACTATTGTACTTTGTGTCCCTTAAGGAGGCAAACTTCCTTAAGGATGATTGAATGATTGAGATGATTGAATGCTTGAGTTACTAAATGATTGTTCTTTGTTGAAAACTTTGTGACCACTGTGGTGAAACCTATGTGGCCATCTTAGTGATGAGTTGTTGTGAATGCTATATTTTGATTTTCTGTGAATGTTTTGCTCTGATTATTTATGGAATAAATAGTGTTCCCTATACTGTGTAATCAGAACCTTAAAAGTTGTTCACAGTAGCATTCTTCTGGAAAGCTGCTTGTGCGTGGCATTACATAAAGCCATGCCAACTTCCTGTGGAAATGGAGTGGATTACAGGTATTTACACAATCAGAATTAGTCCTTGAACCCCCACTTTTGGCAGACCCAACCATTTCCTTAAATTTGCTCTATTTCAGAGAGCCCTAGTCATGTGATCTTGGAATAATGGGGGGAATGGGAGGAGAGGAGAGGAGAGGGTGAGAGAAAGAGAGATACACACATACACCTATATATGAATATAAACATCCATACCCACGTATATACATATATCCATATATACATATATAAACGCACACACATTTGCTTAACTCTATTTAGTATTTACAGTAAATGGTATTTAGTGTTTATAGCAAACAATATAACCAATATATAATAAAAACATCTGTTGTTTGTCTTTTATTTCCAAAGAGAACCAATGACAAAGGTGATGTCTTGACTTGCATGTAAATTGGATTAAAATGAGGCAGAGGTACACAAAGTCATCAGCCTCACTCTCTCTTCCACAGTTATCAAAGTCCAGTGACAAGACAAAAGTCAAGATGACCGGTGATGGCCTGGGATGTCATAGATGATCTTGCCATCTTTGATGTCTGCCTAAGCTCTAAGTGCTCCACATCACCTGCTTCACTCACCTCCGTGGCCATTGGAACAAACTGTTCTCATCCACTCATTCTACTAGAGGAAGTCTTCACATGGTTCAGGTAGACATCCCCTAACTTACCAATGACTTTGAGAAGTCAGTTACTCTCATTCTGGTTTAGCCCATCTGCCCAGTTTTCACCAGGTTGTGGCTGCTTCTCATGCTATAACTTCTTGGAGTCACAGGTGAGAGTTGGGGACAGGTGGACACCAAAAGTGGATGAGCAGCCCCAAAAAGAGTTCAGCAATCCCTCACAACAGAAGTGCTGGTCCTCCTGAACACCCCATATACCCGAATAAAAACATCTACTACTTAGCTAATTCTGCCACAACCTCTCCTAGATCCAGACAATTTTCAGGCTGCACCAACATAAGCTATTCTAGGAAATATACAGGACTTTAAAGGACAGGTGGGAATAATTGATCTTTGGAGTTGGGATTAAAAAGATAAGAGAAGTGGACAAAGCCCCTGTCTACCAAACATATTCAACAATCAGTCATCCATGTAAACAATTCTTTTGCAAATATGTATGTGTCTAACTATGTTTCTCATTACCTGCCAATCATTCCCAGAGTTTCTCACAAAAATTTTAAGACTCTTATTCTTCATAGCTGGTCTCTTTTCATCTTCTTCCTAGGCCTTAGATAAAGATTCCTAAGCACTATCAAGCTTTTACATTCCATCTCAGTTTTCACAATTTCTTATGTCACATCATGTTCTCAAAGAGTAGGATTAAATAAAAATCATGAATGGGAGCAGAAGAAGTGGGCTGGTCTGTTCTAGCCCCCAGGAACTTCCTGCTTTCTGCACATATCCACTGGGAGTAGTTCATCAGTTAATACTTATTGAATACTACTTGGCACATGGCACTTAAAAAGCCATCCTTGTAATTTGCACTACAGTGTTCAGCAAAATTATTTTAGCTCCTAGGTTTAGGCCAAATAAATCCTTCACCTCATAGTTCTTATTAGACAGGGGGACTGCCAGCCATTTTCATCACTGTCAAACAGCAGGATTTTCTGAAGACAATTCATATAGCAGTGTTAAAGTGACTGAATTTATCTGCAAAGGTATACTTCATCCTCTCTTACCCATTTCCACATAATGCCCTTGAGTACAAGACATGTAGTAAGACAGAAATCATGTACGCACAAAATGACAAGCCATTTTCTCCAGATTAAGTCTATTTTCTTTTAGGTATTTCAACAAAACTTTTGATCTGTCAGGTTAAGTGACTGGGCTACATTTGCATCACTGATAGACATTAATGGGATGTGACAGTATGTCCAGGCAACCAATTGTATAAAGTATTTGATCTGTCAGATCACACTCTGCACCTATCATCTCACATTCCATTATGTTTGACTTAGGTCTCATAAACTCCCTACAGATTCTGGAACTGAGTAAATGAATCCAAAGTATAGGTGATTTGGTGAAAGCAAGAAGATGGGTCTTCATACCAATCATTCTGGTCTGAAACTATAGCAAATCTCAGTCACTGGTTGCTCATCATCATGAGAAGAAAAATAGCTTACATTTATATAATGCTTGCTATGTGCCAGGCACTGTGCTAACCATTTTACAATTATTATCTCATTTGATCCTCACAACAATCTATTGTTATCCCCATTTTGCTGTTGAGAAAACTGAGGTATAGAGAGTTTAGGTGACTTGAACAGGTTCACACAGTTAGAAAGTGTCTGGGGGCAATTAACTGGCACATTCTGATAGACTTACTCTGTTTGGCCCCAATGGAGGTCATCCAGAATTTGTTGGGTATGTTTTAGCGAGCATTCCCATTCAGGTATGAGGTCAATTATATATCCTTCCAACCTCGAAAATCCATGATTCTGTAATGCTGTTACATTTGCATGATCTATGTCTATCCAATGCCAAAACCACTGACTGAAAAATGAAATTTTAACTAATCCACTAGGTATCATCTGTAAAAGGAGAACAGTAATATTTGTAAGACTGTCTCAAAAGGTTGTAACATGGGGTGTTGCTTTGTAAAAACTCAGAGCATTATAGAAGATGAGTTATAATTATTAGTTGACCTAAACCAATGGTTTCCAAACTTTTTTGTTTGTGCATTCCTATCAGTATAAAAAAAACCATCTTTGAGCACACCCTCCACTATATATATATATATATATATATATATACACATATATATACTTATAAATTATATAGATATACTACTGTACTAGGCAATTATTTAGCCAACTAACATTTATTAAGCACCTTCCATGCAGTAGGCATTAGGCTAAGTGCTAAAAATTGTAAAAACAACAACAACAAAAAAAAAAAAGTCCATGCTCTCAAGGAGTTCACAGTCTAATGGAAGAAACATGCAAACCACTATATATAACTAAGATGAGGACAGCATAAAGTGGTAATGGTCTTAGAGAGAAGGTACCAAGATTCAGAAGGAAAAGAAAAGGCTTCTTGCAGAAGGTGGGACTTTAACTGAGACTTGGAGGAATCCAGGGAAGGTAGGAGACCATTACAAAACTTATGCAAGAAAATAAAAATTAAAGATGAAATAATATTTGACTCTAAAGACAATGGAGAGCCACTGAATTATAATGAGTACCATCATCAGAACTGCATCTTAGGAAAATACTTTGGCATCTATGAGGAAAGACTTGAGACAAGGTGATCAATTAGATAATAGATTAAAGAGACTATTGCAATACTCCATGTGAGAGATAATATGCGCTTAAAGTATGGTGTAACTGTCTGAATAAAGAGGAGATAGACATAAGAGAGGTAGAAATGACAAGATGTGGTATAGTAGATAGAGTCAGGAAGACCTGAGTTCAAATCTGGCCTCAGACCATTACTAGCCATGTGACCCTAGGCAAGTCATTTAACTTTGGTGTACCTCAGTTTCCTCATCTATAAAATTAGTTGGAGGTTTCATTTCTGAACAACACATTCTATTTTGTGCCAGACTTGAGTAAGTATTTTAAGAGATTCATCATCTAATCAGCATAGATATCCCCTTTAATGGTGAATATCAAAATTCCTCCCATACCTCTTCATCATGTTATTCTTCCTGAAAATCTTCCAAGAGGATCCATCCAACTAACTTTCTTGAAATTATTTTTTGTATTATTTTACTGTCATTTCAAGTATGGACTGCTGTCTCTCCCCTGCTCTCCCTACATAGTCTGTCCATCCTCTGTTCTGGTAGTACAACAAGTGTCTTTGTCAATGATCTCTTTTATACTATTGTTCAAGCCCAAGTCATCAGCGGTAACATGCTGAAGCATCATTCCTTTGCCCTTCAACACATCTGCAATTTTCTTTCTTTCTAGATCACAGTGCTCTATGATTCATAATGGGTAATGAGAAAAGTATGTC
Source organism: Pseudochirops corinnae (assembly GCA_028646515.1). NCBI lineage: Eukaryota > Metazoa > Chordata > Mammalia > Diprotodontia > Pseudocheiridae > Pseudochirops > Pseudochirops corinnae. The sequence continues at coordinate 121,924,391 of CM053585.1, read as the reverse complement.
TGTTGTCCAAAAATGCATTAGTGAAGTGAAAGTGGTCTGAGCACTTTCAGCTATTTCAAATTATGTGTCATTACTCCTTTGGCATGATTGAGACTTAACTTGGCATTTCTTTTGGACTTTTTAATAAGCTTTATCCAAGTCTTTAGTAACATGTTGCTGCTAGCCCAAATTTACGAAGTAGACTGATGTACCAAGAAGGTAATGGATACTTTTAAGGATATCAGTGGTACTTACCCGTCAGAATAAAGTCTCTGGCTCCATTAAACTACACTATCTTTCAAATGACTATTCATCAATTCAATTCAGAAAATATTTATTAAACACCTACTAAATTTTTAAAAAATCTACTAAATAAAATATTTATTAAACTCCTACTAGCACCTAGTGCTAGGCACTAGGAAATAGGGATAAAATTTAAAAGGTCCCCACCCTCAACATTCTTTTGAGGGAAGAGAGTAACAATAATGACAAAAATAAAATGTCAGCTTTAAAAGAACTTTCTTTAGATAATTGAAGGGTAATAAATTGATAGGACAGAAAGTAACTCTTTCTAAAATACTTAAGGGCAGGAACTGCTCCTTAGTCCTTGTACCTCTAGGCTTCCTAGAGACATAATAATAACATACGGTTGAAACAATAAACATTTGTTGAACTTGATCACAATAAAAAGAATTTACTTGTGTGAAACCAAAGCTAACCCAGAAAGAAAAGGAAGTCACTAATAGTTTCTAAATAGTGGTTACAGTTGCTAATTCTAGTTTCCCAACAGAAAGATGCCTGACCCCAGCAATAAGACTTCTTAGATTAAATACCAAATAATCAACAAAGTATCTCCCCATATCTCCTGTGTTCAACACTGTGATAGTCTCTGAGTAAGATAGAGACAGTCACTGACTTTCAGAAGATTATAATTGTCAACCTTATACAAAGTTTGGTCTAAGAAAAGCAAATGGCCCTGTTTTTATTTCCTCTCAAAGCAGGCAGCATGGACACTTGGGAACCAGTTTAGAACTGGGCTCCCTAAAGGAGCCAGTCTGGAACAGCCTCATTTGGGGGTTAGGCTGCATAGTTTATATACCTTTCCAACAGAGGCTGATATCACCCCATCATTATTCACTCCAGGACAGGGAAAATATCTATATCAGCTCACTCCCAACCATATCAGATCACTTCCAGTCTCGAGCTATCTAGAGAGAAGAATCTGCCTCCACCCAAGCTGAGCAGAACGAAATGGGGTTTCCCCACCTTACCTTAAATTAGCACTGACCAAGGTAAGAAGAGCCAGTGCAATCTCATTATCAGTCCTACTGAAGAAAAACTGGACTTAAAGTCAGAACTTTGGAAGAAGGGGGCTGGGGAAAGCTCTGAATCTCATTTTTTCACATAATCAAGTTCAAATGAGAAGAATGACACGTAAAATAGTTGTAGAGTAAGATGGTACAATTTAGAGCTAAACAACATCACAGAGAAGTGCAGGAATTAAGGGGTCAAGAGGCTCAGGTCCTAATGACTTTGTCACTAAAAGGCTAAACAAAGGGTCTTAAGCAGGTCAGTTCTCTCTGGGCCTCAGTTTCCTCATCTTTAAAATAAAGGGGCTGCACTAGATGATGTCAAAGATCCCTGCTAACTCTTGTATTTATTCTTTTTTTCTTTTTCTTTTCATAATAATGTTTCATTCTTAATCAATAGCAAATAAAATGACTATTTCCACAGGGTGGGAGGAGGAGGGGATAAATATTTATTAAGCACCTACTACTGTGCTAAGAACTTTACAAATATACAATGTAGGTCCAAAAAAGTGGGGGGGGGGGAGGGAATTCAGCATGAAACTGCAAATCTCCATTACATACAGCTCACTTTTCTTTTTAAATATATATTAAATCTAACATATTAACTTTGTTTCCTCTTACTTTTCATTTTCTTATTTTTTGATTTTGATTATCCTACTACTAACTCCCTTCTTCCCCCCTCCCCAACTTTCACTGAAGTTAAAAGAGAGAAAAAATAAAACTGTTAGGGCAGATTTGGATACGCAAGCAAAACAAGTCCTCACATTGACCATGTCTGAAATTGTACATTTCACCTCTGTCAAGAGGTAGGTAGTGTGTTTGATCACTGCTCCTCTGGAATTATGGTAGTGATGAGGTACAGGCTCTGGGAAACCCCTTGAAGTCTGATTAAATCTTCCCACTTGATGAGGCATTTACAGAGGCCATAAGTTTTTCATTGTGGCTGGGCCCAAACCTCTGTTACTAGCCTGGCCCTCCATTGTCCATCTGCTTTCCACCCTCAAGCCTATCAAAATATCAATCCACCCTTGCATTGACCTCATTAACTCCTCCTGAAGACCCTCACCAAACTCATTACTGGAGCCTGACCTCATTGACTCCCTGAAGACCCTCCCCAAACTCCTCCTTTAGACCACCTCTAGATTCCTCTGTACATAAGACCCCATCTTCCCTCCATGTGGTGTGAGAGTGCCATAGAATGGCTTAGCACAGACTTGCTCTGTGAGAGTGCCATAGAATGACTTAGCACAGACTTATTCTCTGACAGACTTACTCTGTCATAGATTTACTCTGTCCTGCTTGCCCAATGCAAGCATCACAGATACCTAGGCTCCTTAAGAGTCTACCCAAAATGGTGAACTTTTAACAAACTTTTAATAAACTTTACTTTTCTTTGGCTGAGAGAAAACTTGAGTCGAATTCTTTAGGCAGGACTCAGCATGTTGGTATTTTGGGGTCTCCAGAGCAACCCTAACCCTAACCCTCTTTATGGGTAACATCTTCATTAGGTCAACTTATTGGTCAGAATGCTTAAGTCTTCTGAAGTCATTTTTCTTTACAATGCTATTAATAAATAAATTGTTCTCTGGTCTCTCCTTACTTCATTCTGCATAAGTTCATACAAGTCTTCCCTGATTTCTCTGAAACTGATACTTTCATAATACCTTACAGCAAAGTAGTATTCCATTATATTCATAAGCCATAATTATTCAGTCATTTCCCAATTGATAGACATCCCTTTAGTTTCCAGTTCTTTGCCACAGCAATAAATAAATATATTTTTTTTAAAAACATAGTTCTTGGGACTCTAATCAGGGAAGACTTCATATGAAAGATAATTGATTTGAGTCCTAGAAAACAGGTAAGATTTAGCTACATAAAGAGCATACCTAATAATTCTGATACCCAGGGCAAGTTCTGCAAGGAGCAACCTGGGGCAATGAGTACAAAATGTGCCCTTAAATCAATGAGACAAATCTAGATATGGAAGCATAGGAAAAAAGAAGTATATGAGAGATACCTTAGACCACAAGATACAAATCCCTGAGCAGGAAGAGACCCTGGGACACTATCTTGTGGGTGAGAGTCAGAGACCCCTGGACTCCTAAGATCACTGCTATGAAAGTCACTTCTGGAGAGAAGGAGCAGTGCAGAGTTAAGTGGGGGAACAACTCAACTGGAATATAGCTACAACGCCATGTGGCAACTAACTTCATATTTTGGCTAAGTATTCTTGAAAAGCAGTGCTAAATTCTATTGTTTTTACATGCTAAGGGGTTCAAATGAGGAGTTGAGAATTATACCTGAGTTGGGGGAGGGGGTAGAGGGGGAAGGTTATGGTGGTACCCTTGAGAGGAGAAGAAGGGAAGGTTTTTAAGGGAAAGATAATGAGTTCAGTTTTGGAAGGGGAAAAGAGAGGGCATCCTAGGTGAGAACAACATAAGTAAAGGAACAGAGGAGCATCTCTTTTTTCCATCTTCCTTTTTTAATATATAATCCAAAGATAGCTAAGACTATGGATGAGTCAGACAAAGTTTAAATAGGATCTACTCATTTGGAAATAACTCTGTGATTTAATCCATCCCCCCACTCCCTCCTATAGTCAAGCTCAAAAAATAAGCTAGCATCAATGCCATCTAGAAAAAGAAATTAGGAATGAGGCCAAGGGTTGGGGTTTTTTCCCCAAAAAAACATTATGTCATCCATACATTGCCTGACTGGGTTTTCATCAATTTGGGTTCTAATTAATTCATTTTTCATTCTGGGAAAGAATGTACATTGCCTTCCACCAATTCACATTTTGCCTAATTAAATTTGAAATGGAATCCCTTCCATCACACTGGGTATGTTGGACATGTTGCGCTCTATTGCTTAATTGGATGGAATATAAACTCACTGAATTGGATGGTGCTCTTTCAGGTGTAAATCAGAATTCTGCTTTTTTAGGAATAATGCCTGTGGATTCATGGAAAAGCAGATCCAAAGTATAATGAACATGAAGCTGAATCTAATCTAATCAGAACAGATTTGAAAAGACTATACTTAACCCAAGTAGAAACTGGTTAGATAAAATGAAAAGCTGTTTAAGAAAACCTGAAGGGAATTTCATTTACTATCCAAGGAAATATTGTGATTAAAAATTTATCTGGACATCTTAGGGTTTGGGATTTCCCAAGGAAATTAGAGTTTCATGGGAGTTCTGCTGCAGATTTATACCAGGTCAAATTCAATTATGGAAAGTGAGCTTAGAAACAAATTCATAGAGACAGTCACAGTAGCTTTTGGGAGGGAGGATGGGGACAAAAGAAATGAAATATGTTCAAATTTGGGATCTACTGGGCATAATTAGCAAAATTGCCAGCTGGACACGGTGTCTAAAGGGAGATGACAAGGAGAAATGGGAGAGGAAAAAAAGATAGAAGAGGATTAGAAAGAAAATCAGGCAATGGAGACTATTTTTTAGGAGAGGGGGAGGAACATTAAAAGGTGATTTAACAATAATAGCTCAGGTTCATATAGCACTTCACAGTCTGTCACAAAAGAATTTACATACATAATCTCATTTGATCTTAATGAAAACCCTATGAAGCTTGTGGTACAAAAGCTATCACCATCTAAAAGATATGAAAACTGAAGCTCAGAAAGCTAAATGATTTGTTGAAAATAATACAATGCAGCTAGTAAGTAGAAGAGCTAAGACTGGAATTGAGGCCATTTAACTCCAACCCTTCCCCCAATGCCATACTGTCAAGCTACAGAAAACAAAATACTTCAGGAAATTCTGGAGCTTCTGAAATATTAAAATAGAAAAAAATAAAGAGTTTAAAAGTTCAAAATGATGCTGAGTGAGAAGAGCAGAACCAGGAGAAATTTGTATACAATTACAGATACAACATATGTATGATGACCAACTTTGATAGACTGGACTCTTCTCAGCAATGCAGGGTTATAAGACAACTCCAAAAGACTCATGATGGAGAAAGATGTCTACATTCAGAGAAAGAGCTAGAAAAAACAGAATTTGAATGCGAATTGAAGCAAACTACCTGCTCCCATTCTTTTTCTTCTCTGGTTCTATTTCCTCTTTCCTATTGTTCATTCCATCTGTTACAATCCTTCTTTATAACCTGACTAATGTCTAATGTGAAAGTATTTGCAGATCCTATACTTGATTACATGCTGTAATGGGGGTGGGGGGAAGAAAAAGAGGGGGAGGAAATTTGAAACTCAAGGAATTGTGGAACTGAATCCTGTAAACTAAAAGTAAACAAATTAATAAAGACCAAAAAAAGAGTACAAAAGTACTAACAGTAGGAAATTACAATAGATAGAAAAGGATGTGATAAGGGAGACCCTCAATTGTAACCTTCTTCCTAATAGAAATAGTAGGTATAACTTCACATGCTCCCAAATGGTATGATATTTAAAATTATTAAGTTCAATATTATGTCATTATTAACAACCAACATTCATTGAGCATCAACTATGTTCAAGGCCTGTGTGGAAGGAAGGAAAAAAGGAAGGAAGGAAGGAAGGAAGGAAGGAAGGAAGGGAGGGAGGGAGAGAGGAAGAAAGGGAGGGAGAAGAGAGGAAGGAAAGAAGGAAGGAAGGAAGGAAGGAAGGAAGGAAGGAAGGAAGGAAGGAAGGAAGGCAGGGAGAGAGGGAGGAAGAGAATGAGGGAAAGAGGACTGAAGGAAGAGAGGGAGAGATGAAGGAAATTGATCTCTAGATAGTTTATGTTCTTCATCTCATTCCTCAGGGCCTTCTCCAAGTTCCTGGAACTGCTCAGTATCGCCTAAATCCATGCTTCTGTTACTTGGAGCAAGGGAATATTTCTTAGCCATAGGATAAAAGCTCCATCCTTAAGGAGGAGCCTATATTATGAGCTGACTATATCTGGATTAGCTATTCCTCCTCCTCCATAACCAAAAGGTTATCAGTATCAGTCATACCCCTTGACTTTGTTTGCTGGGATGACCTATAATAATTTCTAAGTTCAGCCCTACTGTCTCTGATATAGCAGCCTTCCACCTGCAATTGAATTTATTTCTTATCATTTTTGATGATGAGCAATTGCCCCTAAAGCAAAGTCCAGTGCCTTCCAAAGTGATGCCAGTAAAGCAATATAGTGCACTAAACCAAAGTGGCAGCACACAGATCCTTTATTAACATGAACCTAAGAACTTACAAGTAAATTAGCCACCAGAGGGATCTCTCTTGGGCTGTGGAATGTAATAAAACATATTGACACTGGCAAAAGAGTTAATTAAAGCTTTTACAAGAGTTCATTCAAGGTGTGCCTTCTAATTCAAGTCAAAACCCAAACACAGAGAAAAAAAACTAATTAAATTTAGACTTCTGCCTGGATTACTACTGTAGGCTATACTCTTCTACATTTGCAGCAATGACCAATGTACAGCGGAAAAGATTCCTATTTCCCCAAGAATACTAGTAGTACAATTGAGCTAAGACAATAGAATTCCCTAGTTTGTGGCAAAATGGATAGGATCACATGAATAGTGTGATACGCATTGGTTTAAAAGAGGGAAGGGACATCATAGATTGATAGAAGAGAGAGGAGAGAGGGGAAAGAGAGAGAGAGAGAAAGAGAGAAGGGGGGGAAGGAAGAGGGAGAGAGAGATTGAAAGTGGATAGGTAGATAGGTAGGTAAAGTAAGCATTTATTAGCATACGTACCATGTATTATGCTTCCAGTGAGGATGAATTAGTTGGAGCTGATGGTTCAGTAAAGAAGGCGTGTAGAGGAAAAAGCCCAGAAATACAGTGGTGGGGACCTGGATCCAGTCAAGAAGAGGAGAAATTAGAGCCCATGGTGGTTCCAGGAACATAGCCCAAAATTTCAGTGTGAACGAGGCAAAGATAAAGATAAAAAAAATATGGCATAGAGATTAACTAGGAAAAAATGTTATTTGCGTTTCTTGGTCACTTTGATTGTAAACAGTCAGTCTTTTCTTCCCACTGGACTTGCTACAGTAACAATGGAATGAGAGTGGGACAATGGAAAGAGAAATGGACTGAACATGAGGACACCTACTTCTAGCCCTCATTCTAATCACTAAATAGGAAATTTGATCTTCAAAAAGTCACTTTACCACTATAAGCTTCAATTTCATCATTTGTAAAATGAAGAATGACCTCTGAGGTCCTTTCCATCTCTAGGGATCCATGATTAACCACTTTGGCTAGATTTCCTCCCTCTCTTCAATATTCCCTAGCTGATGGGCACCATGATAAAAAAGAAGAGCAATAGAATGGCATTATAGGATCATCATGAAACCTAGACACCTGGAAGGGAAGACGGGAATCTCTTAGTGCTGGTGATAAACACAGCCTTAGAAGGAAAATAAACAAGCACATAATGCAAGTCATTTGCTTCTTATTAAATCTTGCCTACTGAAGCAGCCATTCCCTTTTTAGAAGCAATTTGTCTCCATGAAGCTAGTGAATACTCTGCTCTTTCTGTCTAGTCTATGTACTTCCACAGTCAGAGGAGAACGTCCTGATTCCAAGGCCCATACCTTCATCTGCACTCCAATCTGTAGCCACCTGTCATGAATAATCACTCTCATCTCCTCTGGGATGAGCTTCTTCTAATTGATTTGGCTGATGGATATTTCCAGAAATGACAATTAAACAGATGTATCATGTTCCTGAAAGGCAGAGCATCATGCTGGTTAGAGAGCTGACCTCAGTCAAGAAGATCTGGGTTCAAGTCCTGCCTATGACACACATTGTCTGTATAACTCTGGACAAGTCATTCAATCTTTCAGTGCCCCCAGGCAACTACCTGAGATGATAAATGTCAAAGAAGACACCAATCTACATTGATAAAGGAAGTTTTTCATAGGGAATTCCCTATAACACAAGTCCCGTCCATCCCCTTCCCCCTCAAAAAAAATGTCTTGTTCCATAGAAGCTGATGATCAGGAAAGGTCTCAAGGTGGCTATTATCTCTCTACTGTAGGGTCTGGTCTTAGGGACAAATTACATACTTTCAGGATGCTTAGGAAGTATTTGGACTGAAGGCAATGAAGATGTCTACAGGGATAAGAGAACAAGGAAAGGGAAAGAATAGGAACAGTCATTTATTTACTAAGCACCAACTTTGTGCTGGGCTCTGTCACATTTATTTTTTACAAATATTATCTCATTTGATTCTCACAACTCTGCTATTATTATAGTTGAGTAAACTGATGCAGAGGTTAAGTGACTTGCCCAGGGTTCACACAGCTAGTAAATGTCTGAGACTAGATTTGAACTCAAGTTCCTGACTTTAGCACTCTATCCACTGTACCGCCTAGCTGCCTCTAATAAGCCTAACAAAACCCTCCCAACTAGAGGTCTGGGCACCTTCTTCCTTGGCTGATATTCCAGATATGTAACACCTAATTTTCTCTTCAAACTTTCTTTTTCCCCAAATACTCTAGAATGCCCTTTGAACTCTAAAAATAACCCCAGACCACCACCCCAACAAGGTGGAAGAGGGGCAGCACTGTGCTTCATGCTGTATGTGAGGAAAGAGATGTAACTCTGAGTAGAGAGAACACTTACCCAATATTGCAGACCTTTATGAGAAACAAAGCTAATGCCAGGGCTTCTCAGAAAAGGGATATGTGTGATTTAATAGTCTTCAAGACAGAGACATGTAAAGAGATCTTGTAAGCTGTAAGCGTGTTGGGGGAATCAACTTCTCAACATGTTGCTAATTTCCACTTACCTCCCTAGAGACTTTAGAAACCTTTCCCTTGGGTGAAATACAAACCTCTCTCTTGGTTTGACCTAACATCCCATCAATGAGTTCATTCATTCATTCACCTCATGTATATTTTCAGTTGTATTCTAATCTGTAAAACTTCTCCAATTTCTGATTGCTTTTAAGGGGTTTACTGAGTTATCTGTGATGGCCTTTTGGATAAATAGCATTTGTTGAGAAGGAGCTAAGATGGTAAGTGTAAGCCAAGGGAGAGCAACCAGGGAGTAGCTTTTCTTCAGGACCAGACTCATCCTTAGACCAGCAGTATTTAAGGAAAGTAGATACATATAGTTCTAGTGTAATATCCCTAGGAAGGAGTAAGCACCTAGCAACACTCCTTCTCTGATTTCCCTGAAGAAGGAAACTTCCATCTCCTTTGTTTGGAAAGAGGAGTGAGCCAGATTCCAGAGATAATAATAATAGTTAGAATTTATATATTCCTTAAGGCTTGCAAAATGGTTCACACATACTTACTCATTTGATTCTTACAATAATCCTGTGAGAAAAATGCTATTATTACCTCAATTCCACAAATGAGGAAACTGTGATTTGCCCAGGATCACCCAGCTAAGTGTCTGAGGCAAGATTCAAACCCATATTTTCCTGACTTCAAGTTCAATATTCTATCAACTGCACCAACTAGCTGCCTCAGAAATTCTATCCAAGCTGCCTACAAGCTTCAGGCCCACACATTTAAACAATCTGTGTGGAAATAAAAATCTTACATTCTTAAACATTCTCGTATAGTGGGAAAAGTATTGGATTTGGAATCAGAGCACTTGAGTCCTGGCCTTTCCTGGTCCAGTATGACCTTAGGCCAGTCTCTTAAAACTTATTTGTAGGGGTAGCTAGGTAGCAGCACAGTGAATAGAGCACCAGCCCTGGAGTCAGAAGGACCTGAGTTCAAAATCCAGTCTGAGACACTTAACACTTACTAGCTGCATGACCTTGAGCAAGTCACTTAACCCCAATTTCTCTGCCTTCCCTTCTCAAAAAAAAAGAAAACTTAGTTGTACCCCCCAATGCCTGCCTGGTCTGTTAAACAGAGATAATATTCACACTACCTACCTCAGAGCAATTGTGAAGAAAGCTCTTTGCAAACATTAAGTCCTTATAGAAAGGTGAACTAGTAATAAAGTCAACTTTACATTCCAGATCTGCCTAATGTTAACTAGCAGGATAGCTTTGGGATAGTTTCTCTTTGGGCTTCAGTTTCTCATCTATAAAATTAAACAGGTGGACCATTGCATCACAAATGGTATCTTGCACCTCTAACTTTCTATAATTTCAAATAGTTGTCCTCATTAGGGAATAGCCCATAGTAGCCATTCATTTCTCTATTAAAAGTCTCTGATATTAGCCTATAATAGTCATTTGTGTCTGTGTTAATATCTCGTAGTCTCTGGGGATGCACCTAAGACACATGTTATTGTTGTTGGGTCATTTTTTAATTGTGTCCAACTCTTCAGCACTCTAGTTGGGGTTTTCTTGGTAAAGATACTGGAACAGTTTGCCATTTCTTTCTCCAGCTTATTTTACAGATGAGGAAACTGAGGCAAATAGTTAAGTGTGCCCATAATCACACAGCTAGTAAATGTCTGAGGCTGAATTTGAACTCACAAAGATGAGTTCTCCTGACTACAGGACCAGCACTCCATGCTGTTCCACCTAGCTGCTCCCAAGACATCTTGATCCATCATTTTCCATAAAATGTCAAGAGGGCCAAAGAAAGGTTCACAACATAGTAGGCAGATCCTGTTTGGATGATTGGGCTTGTCCAGGACGTATTGAAGAGTCACCCAGAGTGCTAAGAAAGCATGTGTTACTTGGGATCTGTACAACTGAAGGACTCTCAAGAGGGTTCAGATGCAGAAATCTCAACTGAGAGTCAGAATAACTGACATCCTCTAGCACTAATTAGACGTTTTGATCTTAGGAATATTACTTTATCTCTCTGGATTAAATTTGTTCATCTGTAAAATAATTTGGAACGGATGACCTCTGGTCCCTCCCAGCTCTAAGAATCTATGATAAGTGATGTGAAGTCAATATAAAGGCATAGCCAGAAGCAATACAATGAGCTCCCTCACCCCATCCACTCCCCCCAGAAAAACCTCCAAACAGATATAGAAAATGTGCCAGACCAAATCTCAATGGGAAAAAGCCACAGTGAGTTATTTTTCCAGCAAAGATTGATGCAGGGAGACAGAGCGGTCTAGGGACACTAGGGAAAGGGTCTGGCTAGCAGCAACAGCACAGAGCACTCCAGCACCCAGAAAGAGCCTGTGCACTAGGGTGAAAGGAGGTCTGGGTCCTATATGTGGGTACTGTGAGGAGAATAGATGCCATCCGTAGCTTTGTCGTCACTACCCAGTTCTGTATCATAGATCCAGGGAGGACTAAGAGGAGGATCTGCACCCAGAGGTAGCATTTATAAGTAAGGAGGGGTCACAGGCCCTTGCTTGTATACCAGAAGAGGACCAAGTTCTGAAGTAAGCAACATTGTTGTGTCTCAAACCCCAGGAATAAATCAGGGTCTTAGTTCTAGCTTCTAGCTCAGTCTGAAGCCTGCAGAGCAATAACAAAACAGGAATCCCAGACCAAGGGGGATCATGCTGTTCCGTCACTCTGAAGAAACAATGCTTTTAAGCTGGCTGAGGGGCTAAATGCAGCAATCTACTGTTGCTTAGACCCAAATCCACATCAGGAATTTGCACAGCTCAGACCAGGAGACAACTATCAGACTTTGCCCTGGATCAGGGAGTTTGTATCTTATTTGAGCTGTCAGTGTGAACCTGGAATAACTCTCAATACTCCAAGAAAGCCACAACAAGATGAGCCCAGATCTTAAGTGCCCCAAAAAGTGTCTGGGAGTGTCAAGTCAGGAAGTAGGCTGGTAAATATAGCAAATGAAAAAAATAATTCTATGATGGATAGCTATTATGGTGACCAGAATGTTCTAGTCACAAACTCAGAATAAGAGATTGACTCGGAAACATTTACAAGAAAAACCTCAAAGCAAAACACAGTTTGGGCACAAATTTAACTAGAATTCCTGGAAGAGATGAAGCAAGAGTTTGAAAAAAAGCGTTGGGGGGGTTTTGACTTTTTTATAAATGAAATCAGAGTGCAAAAGGAAAAAAAATTAAAAAGAAATGAGATTCATCAAAGTCTTGGGCTATCTCCAATCAAAAAGGATATGTCATCTCCTTCCATAAGATTTCTTAGTCACATATACTGGTAAATCATAGGTAAGAATTAGACTAATGCTAACATTCTATAACATATCCTACATAAAATATAAGCTACTCCTGATAAGAACTCCCCTCCAGAAAATACCTCCTTTAGACTGTCTTATACAAGAAAAGAGAATCAACTTGGAAAAGGATTTTAATGTAGTTACAGATAGGACAAAAGTAAATTCTTGGTACATATTCATATAAAGACAGGTTCATTCTAAAGGCCAAATATACCCCTTAAAATGTAAAAGAAAAGATTTATACAGGAATTACAGAAGTTAATTATAGGAAAAATTCTTTCAAAATATCTCTCTACTGTTGATGATGTTCTGTGGAAAAATTAGACAAAATAAGATTCTACCAAAAATTAGATGCCTGGATTACTCCGTAAGGAAGAAACATTTGGGGCACTTAATTAACACAGTAATAAAATGGTCATTAAATGAGACCAGGATGAGTTTGGATAGGAAAGTTATCATCATAAATTTAAATCAGTGATCTTCATATAAAAATGAGAATAAAAATGTATAAGAAAAGGTATATCAAGTCTTCAAAGACAACTGTGACAGGTAAGGAATTCTTCTCTGGAAATCACTTTGAAAACTTGTCATTAATAAGAAGTTAAATAGGCTGACTTTATTTTCTAAGAATTTATGAAGGATGATGAAGTTTAAGTGATAAACATATCATTTTTACAAAATCACTAAAGTTGACCTATTGATTCAAAAGGTGTCAGACTTTTCATTGCCTTTTGGCAAATCACAGAGATAATACAACTAATGTCTGGGACCAAAGGTCAATCATAGGTGAAGTTAGATCATTGGATTATCCCTAGCAGAGACCTATGAGTCCTAAGTGAAGGAATCCAGAATAAGTCATTTTTAATGGGGGGGGGGGGAGGGAAGGAAAGGTCCAGAGTTTATACACAGTGGTATGACTGGGTCAAAGTATATATACAATTTAGTAACTTTTGAGGTATAATTCCACATTGTTTTCTAGAATGTCTAGACTAGCGGCATCAAACTCAAATAGAAACTGCGGTCACTAAGCTATACATAAAGTTCCCTGCTTGTGAGATACTGATTTAGAAAACCACATATTAACATTATCATGTTCTATTGTATTTTTATTTTGTTGACTTTCCCATTTATGTCATAATCTGATTCTGGACCCACTTAGGAGCTGGGGAGGCAGGCTGTGAGTGTGACGCCTCCAGCCTAGATGAATTCAAAATTGCACAGAAATCAGCCTATACCTCATCTCCTAAACCCATGGCTTCCTCTCATGTACCTACCTTATCTTTCATTTTACAAAATAAATGAATCAAATAAAATGTGTGTAAAGACTAGCAAGAGAGATTCCAGGCTAGTTCAATCTCTTTAGCTTTTTCTAAGGACTTATTTCCCAAATCTTGAATGTTAGGGCCTCTTCAAATTTTCTGTATTTCTTGTTTAAATTTCAAGGTCCCCAATTGCAGCCAGAGTTCCAAAAAAGGTGTGATGGGTGCTGAGTGTAATAAGAAAGTTTCTCCCCAGCAGAGCCATAATTAGGGTCAAAAGAATTTTGTACCAGGGCACCTATATCAGGGGATCGTGCTTCCTTCCCTCTGCAGTTTAATGTCCATTATACTCATTGTTCATACTCTTATGTTGGTTTGTGTCAGGATCATGACCCTGAGCCCTTGCCCAGACCCATCCCCAGACCATGAAACCCTTTCCCCAATCATCTCAGGGTCTAGGGGGAGGATCTCCCTGGAGGACAGCCACCCTCCCCTCCTGGAGTAAATATACCTATAGCTGGACTGTTCTCACCCCTTTTTAGCCCAAGTGAAAGAATTCTACCTCCCACTCCTATTGGTACTTCCAATATAGGAGAAGAATAGACTGACTCTATCCATTCCATCTCTTTTGATTCAAGAAGAGAATAAAATCCACAGTCTCAAAGGCAAGCATAAACAAAAATTTACAGTAAAGTCAAGTTTATAATTCCCAAACTCTAAATCTTTCCAGTTTCTGGTATGGTATCTTCTTATCCTTCCCCCAAATTTACATTCAAGTTGTTATTTGATACCAATGATTTATGCACTACAGTGAACTTCAGTTAATGTGTTATCCCTACCAAGGATCTTTCAGCAAACAAACATTTATTAAGTGCCCACTAGGCTCAAGTAGTAAGGCCAGAAAGGAACAAGGGAAGATAGTCAAAAGTTTAAATAAGCTTTTTTCCCTACCTTCATGCAGTGAGGGACTAAGACTCCAGTACTAATGGTTATTTAAAAAACACAATATTACAGAACAAGAATCCTAAAGAGCTACAGAAGAATTTGTTACATGAAATACTATCACTGATGGAGAATAAAAGACGTGGTTCTCTTACTTTCAGAAATTTCATGGTTCAATGGTCAGAACAAGTAGAGAAGAAATTTGGTCTGCAGAGGGGAATTTCCCAAAGCTCCTTTGATCATAGTACATAGACAACTGATTAGTCAGTTTGTCAACAAGCATTTATTAAGTTCTTATTGGGTGCCAGACATTGAGCTAAGTTCTAGGGACACAAAGAAAAAAAATAGTCTTCACCCTCAAGGAGCTCACATTGTGATGGGAGATAAGATGGAGTAAGTAAGCAGAAGGCACTCTGAAGAGAAAGGCATGAGTTATTGAGGGGACAGGGAAAGTCTTCCTCTGAAAGGTAAGATTTGACCTGAGTTTCCAAAGAAGTCAGAGGGAAAAGTTGGGGACAGAGTGTTCCAGGCATGGGGGATGGCCAATGAAAAGGCATGACGAGAGGAAATGGAACATCAAATTCCAGGAACTGTAAGTGGGCCATCACGGCTGTATTAGCTAGTGCAGAGAGGAGAGTAAAGTGTAAGGATGCTTTAAAGGTAGGAAAGGGCCAGGTTATGAAGAACTTTAAATATCAAAGATGTTTCTATTTGATCCTGGTAATAAGGAGCTGCCAGAGCTCTTGGGGTGGCGGAGGTGGGTTGGGAGGATTGAAATAATAGTCAAAACTACGCTTTGGGAAAAACACTGTGGTAGCTGAGTGGAGGATAAATTGAAGTGGGAAGAGACTTTAAGAGAGAACAAAGAGAGGGCTAATGAATAGTCCAAAGACTATGAGAAAATGGAGCCATATCCTTAGAGGTCAGGCTACCCAGGACTGAACTCAGTATAGGCGAGCTGCATGGGTCCAGAGCAGAGAGGCCCCTTAACGGAGAAGAGAGTGGCTATCATGCTTCAACTCCTATAGGCCCAATAGGTGTTACTCAGTGTTAGATTTTAATCTGTATTTATGTTATTAATAACTGAAACACTTCTTAATAGATTTATGATCCAGTAGGTCTTAATAAGTATAGTTCATTCATATTTCCCAAAGCAAAGACTGATGCCCACTAAGTATTTAGTGTAATTTATCTGGGGTTTTCAACTGGTTCTAGAAAGGATAAGTCTAGTAAAAGATAAGAAGCTGGTCAGGACAGCTAAGTAGCTAAGATCTGAGTTCAAATTTGGTCTCAGACTGTGAGTGGCAAGTCACTTAACCCTCTTTGCCTCAGTTTCCTCATTTGTAAAATAGGCTGGAAAAAGAAGAAATGACAAATCACACCAGTATCTTTGCCAGGAAAACCCCAAATGAGATCATGAAGGGTTGGACACAACTGAACAACAAGAAGCTTGTTGGGGAATAAAGAACGGCACTGAAATAGGATTTTAAGAGGACAGAATGTATTAGCATCCAGGTAGAGAGCTGGGGTTTGTAGAAACGAACAAGAGAAACAAACACTATGATTAGGACACGAGGAAATGAAAAACTTAAATACATTTGCTGAAGGAGGGAGCTCAGAAATGTAATTGAATGTCAAAAAGTTAGACTAATCAAAGTCCTTGAAGAGTAGCAGGATCACTTCGATTTCTGAGATTGCAGCACCACCTTCTGGTTAGAGAAATAACGGTATTTTTTATTCTAATCTAATTTCTCTCTTGCCTGTCCCCTTTGAGTGCCTTCTTTGCAGACTCACATTTGTTCTATGTGCATCAGAGGTCATGAACCATCTATGGTCACTACCTTATATCCATTATTCGTTCAAGGGCAAAGTAATTGTGACAATACTGCAGAAGAGGTCTTCAGACTGATACCCATCAACAAAGAAGTAAAAAAACCTGATAAAACTCAATACCAATAATTTATATTTACATATTAGTTTACCAAACACTTTAAAACAATATGTAAACATGCCAATCAGTCTTCATTCATTCAAGGAATTAGTCAAGAGGCTGAGCTAGGCAATATGAGAACAACAAAGATAGATATAAAACCATTTCTGCCCTCAAAGAGTTTTGAGTCTTGTAGGAAAATAAGACAGCTAAGAATATATGTAAATGCAAACCTAATGTATGACTCAGTGAAGAAATTCCTATTGCAGTGAATATCTTCCCACCCTCACTTCAAGAGTTGATTATATAAAGCAGGAGCAATTTATCTAAGTCCCAAAATGTGTGGTTGAGAAAATAAAGTCTAGAGAAATTCAGAGGAGATTTCTATGGCCTGATCATATAAGAAAACTTCCTGGAGGAAAAGGGGACTTGTGCTTTGCAAACTGATTAAGATTTAAAGAGGAGAGAGGACAGAGGAAGCAGTAGACCTCACCAATTTAGAAACTTGTTAAACATTCATTGAGCACTTATAGAATGCTTGATTGACACCCTACCCTAGCTCCTCAAAGAGCACAGTGGGAAGAAATAAAGACCAGTGGAAGAGATAAAAGGACAGTTAAAAGGACAGATTAAAAAGTTCAATTTATACTCTTTTCTTTGATTCAGTAGTTTAAGTTAAAATTCTAGAACCTGATGCAAAAATGAAGGAACTCCTTATCTCTTGTTTGCAACCAAAATAAGCATACCATCAGGAAGGAGATCTCCACTCTTCTTTTATTTGCCTAATCCACTCCCCAACCTTCCTGCATTGTAAGAATTGGTGAAATGATATTTCTACCTAGGGTTTTGTGATAGGGGACTGGTCAATGGAATTCCATTCTCAAAACATGCAAAGGATGGTGAGCCATCTGCTAAGTCATACGGAAGATGCTAAGGAGCCTATTCCTGGAAATATATGATGATACAAAATGAAAGGGGTCTGTGCCCCTATTTGGATTATGTGTGGACATCCTATATCTGGTTCTGTTATCTTACACACTGAAGGAACATAGTGAAAGGACTGATTGTTGACTAGCTATTAATAAGTGGACATAGATTTTATTCAAAAGGCACTAGCAAATAAGAAATGATGAGCAGGATAATTTCAGAAAAACCTAGAAAGATTCACATGAACTGATGCACAGTGAAGTGAACAGAACCAGGAGAACTTTGTAACACAGTAAAAGCAATATTATACAATGATCAACTTAGCTGTTCTCAACAATACAATGTTCCAAGACAATTCCAAAGGACTCAAAATGAAAAATGTCATCCACTTCCAGAGAAAGAATCAATGGAGTCTGAAAGCAAATTGAAGCATATTATTTTTCACTTTATTTATTTTTATGGAGGTTTTTTTGGTGTGTTTTTTCTTTTGTGATATGACTAATATGGAAATATAATTTTGCATGTTTATACATGAATAACCCATATCAAGTTGCTTGCCATCTCAGAAAGGGGAGAGAGTTTGGAGAAAATTTGGAACTCAAAATTTTTTTCAAAAAACAAATGTTAAAAATTATTTCTACATGCAATTGGGAAATAGCTAAATGAAATGTGGCACATGAATGCTACTATACTTATAAGAAACAATGAATGTGATGAATAGGAAACATGAGAAGTTACCTACACTGATGCAAAATGAAGTTAGCACAACCAAGAAAATAATACACATGATTACAAAAGTACAAAGGAAAAGGACCACAAAACAACCAAAATTGAATGCTGTGGAAATATGATGACCAAGCTCAGCCTCAGAAAAGAAATAAGCAAATGCACCTCTCTCCATTCTTTGCAAAAGTGAAGGGTACTATAAGTGTGATGCATTAAGTGTGATGCATTACATATAAAATCAAATTTTAATGATGTCTTTTAATTTTATGCTTTCTTTATATGGCTTATCTCTGGAAGGAAAGGGCAGAGAAATATATTGGGAAATATAGGTGGTATAAAAACAAATTATATCAATAAATTTTTTAAAGGTTAAAAAAAGGGCCTACAAACCTTTATAGTGAAACATACCCTCTTACCCACAATAACCTCCCTACATTGATCCTTCTTCTTGAGAGATCTCAGCAGCATTTTGATGACTAGTATTTTACAGAAACATAGAATCTCTGAGATGGAAGAAACCCTAGTCACTATCCAACTGGTCCAACCCATTCCCAAGTAAGAATCTCCTCTAAAAAGTCATAATCGAAGTCACCCAGATTTCATTTGAACGCCTCCTATGGAGGTAACCCACCTTTCTCATGTAATAAGCTCTCTCATTGTTGAGAAGTTATACCTTGTATTAAGCTTAAATTTGTCACTGGAAGTTTTTGCTTGTTGCTCCTAGTTCTAAACTCTGGAACCAAACAGAACAATTCCATTCCCTTTTCTACATTTTATTTTCCTCCAAAATCAATGAAGTAACATCTCCTATGGTTCAGTGAGTGGAATATAAGCTCCTTGATGGTAAGGATTACTTTTCTCTTATGCCTTTGTACCCCTCACATCTTGCCTAGCACACAATAATCACTGGTGAAAACTTGTTAAGTTGAATTGAACCAATCATTAAATCATCCTCTTAACCAGTGCCTAAAAATCACTGAAGAGAGTCTTCAGAGATGATCAGCTACCTGTATCACTTGAAAATTTGTCTTTGTGCCATATTGGCCTTCTCTCCTCCTCTAATCACTAAAAGCTATGAATCTGAGAGATCAGAGAACAGGAAAATTCCAATAAACTTGTGTTTCAAGTGTTCCTGCCCTAGGGTTTTAAAATCCCATTTACTGTAATCATAACATTTCTCATATTAAGTGGATTTTATTTGCCCAGTACTTTAGAAAATGATTAACTGGGTAATAAATATTTGTTGAATAATATATTAGGAAAACTTTTGCTTACTTAGCATAATACAAGATGTGGTTATTGATAGAGTCTGAGATAAAATGTGCATCTTTTAACATTGTGTCACAAGATGAATTGAAAATAGCACAGCAAATGAAAAAAGGAGAAATTGCTAAATCTACTTCTCTATATCAAACAGTGATGTCGTAATTTGAGTAAGGTCTTTGCCACTCACTAGCCAAATGACCTTAACCAAGGTCACTTAACTCAAAACCACCTTTATTCCATCGAAATCTCAGCATAATTATCTATTACCTCAGTTTCACTGATTGTTTCATTCAACAAATATTTATTCATTGCTTTAATAGCTAGCAACAATAACAGCTGACATTTGTGGAGCACTTTAAAGTTTACAAAGTGCTTTACAAAAATTATCTCATTTTAATCCACACAACAATCCTGGGAGAGACATGCCTTTATCATCCCCATTTTATAGAAACAGAGGCAGAGATAGGATAAATAACTTGCCTAGGGTCATATAATTAATAAGTATCTGAGGGTGGATTTGATCTCAACTTTCTCTGACTGCAGGTCTATTGCTGTATCCACTGAGCTCAGTGGCAGCCACCTAGCTCACTGGCAACAAACTCAAATAGAAATAGGGGCCATTAATCCATATATAAGGATCCCGGATAGCCATATATTGACTTACTTTTTAAATGAAATGCTATGTATCTCTTATTATATTTTTATTTTATTAAATATTTCCCAATTACATTTTAATCTAATACAGACTAAGCTCAGGAATGTCATTGTGTAGGAGGGCTGACAATGGGCATATTTAACACCTCTGACATAGCTGTTTCAATATAATACAAAGTACAGCATTTTGCACTATACAAAGAAGTATAATATGTAGTCCCTACCCTTTGGAAAGGTTTCATTGGTGTGACCTCCACTGTTATGGATACAATGTCAAAAAGACCAATCCCAGGCTAGGGGATACTTCTTCATCAGCAATAACAGAGATGTAATGAAGAATCTTGTACCTGCGGCAGATCAAGTTGGGAGAAAGTGACAGACAACAGTCTGCCTCAAGTATAGTTGTACCAGCCAATTCTCCAGGGGGATTGCCCATACTCTCATGATACAGTCAGTGGTTTCAGAGAACCCAACCCTCAACTCCAGGACCACCAAGAAGTCATAGTAACAAGATTCATGAGAGTGCACCTTAGAATATGAGCCAGAAGAGGATCACAAAGCAAGTGCCCCATGGGCCATAAGATCACCACAAAGAAGAAGTGTATATGTTTCCAAGTAGGTGCTCAAGGACAAAACCTTGGTAAGGCCATTCTGGTTTTGACTTTTTCCATAATAATGATTCCTATTCCTATTTTTTTTTAAATTATCTCTTTCAGTACCTTAAACTAAAAGGTTTTTTGCTTATTCCCCAGTTCCTATTGTCTACTCTTTCCATAGGTGTGGGTCGATAGCATCAACCTTTAAGTGATCAGCATGTATGTGTAATATAATGCCTGCTTCCCAAAAAGTGATCATGGACTAAAGAAGAACTCCCCCAGACAAGAAGTCAGAGGTTTCTGTGATAAAATGTAAATACCAGGGCTTCAGTGTTTAAATGTCTAAGGAAATGTCACGGAGACTTCCCAGAGAAGAAATGTACTGTCTGAATGTATATAATCTAAAGGAAATTAGATAAAGTGAACCCAAGTGGTCCTGTCAGAAAACTTAAAGGGTTTGGGGGTTTTGTTTTGTTTTTTCATTTTCTTTCAGAGGGAAAAACTGCCCTTGCCCATGGTCAGGTTCTTTTTGCTGATTATATACTTAATATACAGTCTCCTACTTGGTTATTCATCCTTTTAAGGATCATTTATTAAGCACCTCCTAAATACCAGACAGGGCTGATAGGTGGCCCAGTGGATAAAGTGCCAGGCCTGGAGCTAGATCCAAGTTTAAATCCAGCCTCACTTACTAACTATATGACCCTAGGCAAGTCACTTTACCCTGTTTGTCTCAGTTTCCTTATCTGTAAATAAGCTGGAGAAGGAAATGGCAAATCACTCCAGTGTCTCTACCAAGAAAACCCAAAATAGGGTCACAAAGAGTCAGACATGACTAAAATGACTGAACAACATCAAAGTGCCAGGCACTAGGGATAAAAAGACAAAAACAAAACATTACCTCACCTAGAAGAATTAAATTGTGTCTGATGAAATGGCATATACTCAAAGTTAGCCCCTCTTCTGGAACATCTCTCAATTTACCCTAATCCTAGGAGCATGATTCTCTTCAGGTCCAAGGTACTCTTTAAGTCCACACTCTTAAATTTAAAAGAAAGAGGGAGATAAGGGCGAGAGGGAGGGAGGGAGGGAGGAAAAAGAGAGGGGAGAGAAAAGGAAGAAGAGGAGGAGGAGGAGAAGGAAGGAAGGAAGGAAGGAAGGAAGGAAGGAAGGAAGGAAGGAAGGAAGAAACTATGTCCCACAAACCCTTACCAATGCACTTATCTTTCATAGTCAAAGGACACAAATTGTTTGAAGTAAAAGCATTTACCAAGACAGCAGCAAAAGAATAATAGCTATAAAAACACCCTCATTTAAATTACTTTTAAATTTAAATTTGAGGTATACTGTCCTTTTCTTTAGCGTCAGTGGGAAGAGTAGGCATACACATACACACACACACACACACACACATGTATATGTATATGGAGAGAGACGGGGGAGAGGGAGGGGGGAGTAAGGGATGGAGAAAGAGAGAGACAGAGAGAGACTCTGAGAGAGAGAGAGAGAGAGAGAGAGACAGAGAGAGAGAGAATACCTTAGCAAAAAAGGCACACACTTAGGGAGCATATGTGATGGAGGCAATTCATGTCTCTAATACTTCAAGACCCCAGTGTCTTTCCTCTCCTCATGGTGTGCTCATGCTGCTCCCCCTCTTCTGCTCCATGAACAACCTGGGCCTACTGATTTCTTGGCATAGTGTCTCCAATTTTGGGAGTAGCAAAACTCCATAGTCCAAGAGAGAGGAGGGGAGAAGAGTGAAATCCCCTTAACTCCAAGAGATGAGAAGTGATTGCCTCTTAAGAGTTGGGCTCTTTCTCCATGCTTTCTCAATTGCAGAGGTGTATTCCTCACAGCTCAATCTCGCTTCCATTCATTCTCAACAGAGTTAAACTTGCTTTTTAAAAGGCCATGAGGGGCATGGCCAAGTCTTTAGCCAGCCAAAAACCAGCTGCCCTTTAATTCCACTAAGCTGGACTGAAGAACCACTTCACTTCACACAAAGAGGTAACAAAGTGTAGATATTCCTTTAAGACATTAAAACTTTCTGCCTCTTAACTTTCTGCAATTTTATTAACTTGGATTGGGAAAACTCAATTGATTGAGGTGACCTGATCAATTCCTTATACTCCAAAAGTAAATATAAAA
This sequence comes from Pseudochirops corinnae, assembly GCA_028646515.1. Lineage (NCBI taxonomy): Eukaryota > Metazoa > Chordata > Mammalia > Diprotodontia > Pseudocheiridae > Pseudochirops > Pseudochirops corinnae. The sequence continues at coordinate 121,901,622 of CM053585.1, read as the reverse complement.
TATGTACAATGCAAATTTATACAATTCAAATAAATGGTGGGGAGAGAGGTAGATTAACAGCTGAGGGAATCAAGAGCAACTTCATATATTATGTGGCACGCCATTTCTCATCACTTTTACTTGTTGAACTGAACTCCATCATGATCATGGCCCCAGGAGATTCATCAACTTTGGTATTCATATCTCATCAGTACCCTCAGTACTTCTGTTCCTCTGATTAGAGAGCTAGAGATGGAGCAAAGAATTTCTCCCAAAGCTTCTGCTCAAAGAGGGCTCCTAAGCCAGTCAACTCTTCATTTCCCACTAGCTGCACTCATTGGACTGGACTCCACCATCTTATCCTCATAACAGGTACCTTCTTCTCTCCACCCCCCACTCCACTTTTCAGCTTCCTTTTGTAGGTTATCTTCCATAGTTACATTGTAAGTTCATTGAGGGCAGATACTCTCTTTTTTCTTATTTGTATCCACAGCACTTACTATCATGCCCAGCACATAACAGACATTAATAAGTGTTTATTAACTCATTGACCTGAGGTTAGCATTAAAGGAAGGTAAGGTTTCTAAAGAGGTACCTTTGAGAAGGAAATATATTCCAGCCTGGGGGTGTGGGGGGTGGAGAAAAGTCTGTGCAAATGTACAGAGCTGGAAAATGAGATGCCATGGAAGGGATGGTAAGAGGAAAAGCAAGTCGACCATTTTGGCTGGACTAAAGAGTGCATAAAGAGCTGCAGTGTGTAATTAGTCAGGAGTCTGGAGACAGATTGTGAAGTGCTTTCCATGTCAAATAGGAGTTTGTGTTTTATTGTGGAGGGAATAGGAAATCGTTAGTTCTTATTGAATTGTAAAGTGACGTGACCAGGTCTATGCTTTAGAAATTTCACTTTCACAGCTGGGTGGTAGATGGATTCAGAAGGAGAGAGATTTGGGTCAAGGAAACCAATTAGAAGGCTATTTCAATAGTCCAAGAGAGAAGTGATAAGGGTATGAACTAAAGTAGTGACTATGTGAATAGAGGGGACAGATGTAAGAGATGCTCTGAGAATAAATCAATAGGACTTAGCAACTGATTGGATACAGGGGCTGAGAGAGAGTGAAGAGTATAGGATGATTCTGAAATTATGAAGCTAGGTGACTGGAAGAATGGTGAAAACCTAGCAGAAATGGGAAATTTAGAATAGATGGGCTTTGAGTTGGGGAAAGGTAATAGGAGATGAGGATGTGATTGGTTTAGGACAATTGAACTTGAAATCTGTGGTAGATAGTAGACCTAGTCTCAAGTCCTGCCATTGATATATACTGGCTATATAGCGCTGGGCAAACTGCTCAATCTCTTAGTGCTCTAGGCTCTCCAAGCCTATAAATGGCAGAAAAGATACCCCAATCTGCATCTGGAAATGACGTTTCCCATACCAATGAAATCATAAGTCTAGTACATAGAGTCCTTATCCTATGGAATACCCAGTTGGAAACTCCCACAGACAACTGATAGTGTGAGACTCATCTACATGGACATGATCACTGAATACCTAGAAGCTAATGAGGCCAACTAGAGAAAGAGCATATGGAGAGATTTGAGCCAAGGACAGAATCATGGGATAAACATTCAGTTTGGAAAGAAGTCATGGATGATGATCCAATCAGGCATGCAGGCACTTTGTTAAGCACCTATTATGTGCAGGAAGTGCTAAGTAATGGAGATACAAAGGTAAAAGAAGTTCCAGCTCTCAAATAGTTTACAGCTCAATTTGGGAAACAACATGCATTAGCTATGTACAAATAAGATATATGCAAGATATATAAACTACAAATAATGAAAAGATGGAAGGCACTAGTGTTGGGGGTGGGGAAGATGTCAGAAAAGACTTCTTGCAAAAGGTGGAATTTAGATGAGATTTAACGAAGCCAGGTAAGTTAGGAGGTGGAAATGAGGAAAGAGAGTTCCAGGCACAGTGAAAAATTGAGAGTCAGGATATGGAGTGTGTAGTGCAAAGAAGAGCAAAAAGGTCAATGTCACTGAATCATAGAGACTGTGGGGATGGGGAGATATAAAGAGTAAGAAGACTGGAAAGGTAGAAAAGGGTTGGGTTATGAAGAGCTTGAAAGACCAAACAGAGGGTTTTATATTTGACCCTGGAGGCAAATGGTAGTCACTGGAGTTGACTAAATAGGAGATAATGTGGTCATACTTGCACTTTAGGAAAATCAATCTGAGTGCTAAAAGCTGAATAGAAGACAGTCCCAAGAGTCAGGAGTGAAAGAGGCAAAAGAGACCAAGAAGGAGCAGTCAGACAAGTAGAAAGAAAAAAATAGGAAGCAAAAATACACAGAGAGAAAAAAAATTGTCTAGAAGAAAGTGGTCAATAGTGTCAAATGCTTCAGAGTTCAACAAAGAATGAGGAAAGAGAAAAGTCCATTAGAGTCAGCAATTAAGAAACCACTGGACATTCTTTAGGGTACAATTTCACTTGTAATGAGCTGCATTTCCAGACTGCAAGGAGTTGAGCAATGAGTGACAGAAGAGGAAGTGGTCTCTTTGCCTCCAGTTTTACAGACTGTAATTTTAACTAGAAACCGCAAAAGGGATGAAACTGGGACCCAAAGAGAAAACAATTTTGTTCTTCCAAGAAACAAAAGTGAACAAGAGTAATTGGTTAATCAACTTTGGATTAAAGGAGAGAAGGATAAATTATTTTGAAAACTAGTAATATATGGGCTAGAAAAGATGGCTAGCAGAATTCAGAACTGGATGAATGCCTGAACCCCAAAAAGTAGGATCATAGGATCTTTGTCTTACATTTAGAAAGAGCATTAGAGAGGTAGCTAGGTGGCGCAGTGAATGGAGTCAAGAGGACCTGAGTTCAAATGTGACCTCAGACACTTAACACTTACTAGCCATGTGACCTTGGGCAAGTCACTTAACCCCAATTGCCCTGCCTTGCCCCCTCCAAAAAGACCGACAAAGAAAGAAAGAAAGAGAGAGAGAGAGAGAGAGAGAAAGGAAGGAAGGAAGGAAGGAAGGAAGGAAGGAAGGAAGGAAGGAAGGACGGGAGGAAGAAAGAAAGAAAGAAAGAAAGAAAGAAAGAAAGAAAGAAAGAGCACTAGAAGTTTCTCTAGTCCAAAACCTTAATTTCACAGGTGAGGAAACTGAAGGCCAAAAAAAACAAAGCAACCACTAAAGTCAGTTGGTTACTGAGTAAGGGAGCTAGAAGTATAAACCAGATTCTTCTTTTATTTCCATGTGCATCTTTCTTTCTACTTGTCTCTTGGAAGGAGTGGGACCCAGGGCACTGTGCTATTTGACATTTTTTTTCAAAGATTTAGACAAATATGCATAAATATCATGTATTGAATTTGAAAATAACACAAAGCTGAAGTAAAAGTTAGGGTTAAATTGAATTAGGAGTAAAAATCCTGAAGTTAGGATTCAATGAGGTTTTGGCAGGTTCCAACATGGAGCTAAATCTGAGAAGTTGAAATTTAATAGGCAGAAATGTCAATTCTTACTTTTTTTATTTCAAAAATCAGCTTCACAAGTACAAGACAGGAGAGGCATGGTTAGAGGGAATTTCATCAGAAAAAGATTTGGAGGATGTGGACAACCAGCTCAAAATGAGTCAACAGCATAGAGTAGCAAACAAAAAACCTAATGCAATCTCACACAGAGTAGAGAGGATTGAGGGTGGGCCGTGGCACAGTGTGAGTCTCATACCACAGTTAGAGGATTGTGTCGTATTCTGATCACTATGTTTTAGGAAGAATGCTAATGAAAGAAAACATCTAGGAGAGAACACTTGGGATGGTAAAGGGTTTCAAGCTTATGTCATATAAACATTGGTTATATGAATAGGGGATGTTTACCTTGGAAAAGAGAAAAAGGAAGTGAGGTACCAGGGGCAGGGAATCAGATTCTAGACTTGGAATCAGAAAGATGTGGATTCAAATTCTACCTTAGGCACTTATTAGCTATGTGACACTGGGTAGGTCACTTAGATTCTTTTTTTTTCTTTTTTGCTTTTTGGAGGGCAGAAAGCAGAACAATTGGGGTTAAGTGATTTATCTAAGGTCATGGCTAGTAAATGTTAAGTGTCTGAGGTCACATTTGAACTCAGGTCCTCCTGACTCCAGGGCGGATGATCTACTCACTGCGCCAGCCAGCCACCACTCAGATTCTTTAACCCTCCATTTCCTAATCTGTAAAAATGGGGAAATAGTAGCGCCTACCTCACAGGGTTGTTGAGGATTAAATGTAAAATATTTTGCAAACCTAAAAAGCGCTTTTGAAATGTTGTTGTTGTTCAGTCATATCCAACTCTTTGTGACCCCTTTTGGGGTTTTCTAGGCAAAGACACTAAAGTAAAGGTTTGCCATTTCCTTCTCCATCTCATTTTACAGATGAGGAAACAGAAGCAAACAGGGTTAAGTGATCTGTCAGAGTCACACAGCTAGTAAGTATCTGAGGCCGAATTTGAACTCACAAAGAGGAATCTTCTTACACTGCATCACCTAGCTGCCCTCTATAGAAATATTAGCTATTACTATTCCTGTTGTTCCCAAGGGTGGAAGATATCTCTTCTAGTCGTCAGAAGGGGAAAAGGCTTCAAGGCAGTTTGTCAATCAACAATATTTATTAGAACAATGGCTTCCAACTTTTTTTTAAAACAATTTTAATTTTATTTTATTTCCAATTCACAGAATAAAACAAGCATTTGCATAGCACAGCACGATAAAAAAAAAGATGATTGCAGAGTTTTAAAAAGCTGCTTCTTCCATCTCTTAATTTAAATATCATATCCTATAATCATAGGCACTGTGTTAAGCATTGGGGAGAAGATAAAAGGCAAAACCAGTCCCTGTACTCAATCATTTGCAGCACTGAATCTGAATCTGGAGACAGTGACAGTGGAGAGTGAAAGTCTGGTTCCCAGACAAACTTTTGTGCGGACAAAGGTCTGTAGAAGGGATGGTAAGGAGAATGGCCTCACTGAAGAGAAACCCTAGTCTGGTTTTGAATCTCCAGAGCTGGCATACAAGGAGAACAGTATCTGCTGACCAGTAAACTTCTACTCATTTTTCTCTGTGCTGGTGAATACTGTGCCCAAGAAGTAAGGAAAGTCTACTTTGAAAGAGAATTTTCCTTGAAATTTTTCTTGAAAATGAGACCAAATTAGAATATATGTCCACCCTAGGAACTTTTACTTCTTTGTCCTCTATGTGGTTAGATTCATAATGTCTCCTAAAGCATATTTTTGTATCTGACATAGTAGAGAGGTGGTCTCAGAGTCAGGAAGACCTCTCTGGCACTAATAAGCACTTAATTAATGCTAATTAATTGATATTCAAGTCTCTTGATTCACCTACACCAATGAAATAACTAATATGGAAGGAGGGGACAGGTATCAGGGAGCGAGACATGGGGGGGGGGGGCATGGATAAGAGAGAGGAGGCAGAAAGACATAATATTGCAATTTTTAAAATCTTGAAAAGTTCATCTCCAGTGTTAAATTTTTTTCACTTTTTGAGAAAAAAAAGATTGGCATACATAATACTTTTGTGAAGTTCAGATTCAGTCAAAGGGCCACACTTGAGGAACTAAAGCACCACATGTGGCCTCAAGGCCCCAGGTTCCACCCCTGGAACTTTGCCTTTTCTTATTCTCCCCATATATCTATATGCCTAGAAATTGAGAATGAGAAGAGGTTATTTGTCATAAATTTTTTTAATCAGACAGATTTTTTAAAACATGACCAAAAATGTTTGTATAGGCCTTAAGTATAGTGCCTACTGTGCCTATTAGGAAATATTGCTTTGCCTGGCCAAAATATAAGGAGATAATCAAGGGAAAGAAAGCCACATGGGGAGAGCCCCTGCTGTGAGGAAATGCAGCCTTCTGCTCTATCAAAAAAAAATAAAAATAAAAAATCTGGCACCACCTGCTGGGAACAGTGGGGAACTACACAGAGAGAGGATAGTGACATAAATCCTTGGGAAAAGGTTTCTCATTAAAAACCTTTCTGCTTGTTTTCTGAGGGTGCTAAGTTGTTTTCCTCAATGTTTTAACAAAACTTCCTATATTTAACCTTATGAAATGTGTGAGTTTGCAAGAAGAGTTGGCATCAACATACTGGCTGGTGCCAGATGGTGATACTCCTAGATTTTCTATATGGGATTTAGTCCTCAGACCCTCAGACCCTAGCACATTGCCTGGCACTTTGCACATACTTAATAAATACTTAGCAAATGGACTGAAAGCTTTCTCTTTTTTTGTAGGGGAAAGGCAAGGCAATTGAAGTTAAGTGATTTGCCCAAGGTCACACAGCTGTCACACAGTGTCACATGTCTGAGGCCACATTTGAACTCAGGTCCTCCTGACTCCAGGCCCTGCCCCAGCTGCCCCTAAATATTTTCTTTTGAATTTAATTAATTAGTTAATTTTTAATTAATTTAAATATGAATTGGAGCAGCTAAGTGGCACAGTGGATAGAGTGTCAGACCTGGAGTCAGCAAGACCTGAGTTCAAATCTGACCTCAGATACCTACTAGCTGTGTGACTCTGGGCAAGTCATTTACTCTGCCTCAGTTTCCTCATCTGTAAAATGAGCTGGAGAAGAAAATGACAAACCACTCTGATATCTTTGCCAAGAAAACCCCAAATGAGGTCGCAGGGTTGGACATGACAAACAACTGAACAACAAACATGAATTACATTGAATATTTAACTTTTAGATGAAGCCATCCATTCTTCAACTAGCAAACCACTGTTATCAAAATTGTAGACTTTGGTCATGAGAAAGGCCCAAAGATACCTAATGCAGTCTGAGGTGATCCATTTCAGAAAACAACAGTTGTCTTCAAAGGAAAAAAGTCATTTTACCCGACAGAAAGCATTTGAGCCTTAGCTAAAGAATGACAATGGAATCTTTCAAAAGCGATAAGCATCAGACAGAAAAATAAAGATATCTATTCGGGAGATCCATAGAGCCTGTGTTTCATATTGTATGTATATAGAATGCTGGACCTGGAGTCAGGGAGACCCAAGTTCCAATCTGTCCTCAGATATTAGCTGAGCAAGTCACCACCCCTGCCTGCCTTGTTCCTCATCTGTAAAATGACGATGTTAATAATAGCAGTTACCCCAGGGATGTTGTGAGGATCCAATGAGATTATATTTGTAAAGTGTCAAGAAATAAATGCTAAGTAGTTTTTTTTAAGTTCATCAATCCAATTTAATGGTTACTTGAAGGGATTGGATAATCATTGCAGGGATATGGATAATACAGAGGGCATTAGTGTCAAGTTCCTAATTATAGAATGAAGAAGTAGTGGAAAAGGTTGGAGCAAAATCTAAAGTATAGAGATAGTCCTTTCAGATTGGAAGGTAAAAGCCTTTGGAAAAGCAAAGATTAACTTAGATTTAAAAAATTACTATTTTTAACTTAATTTTTTGAATTCTTAAATTCAACACCAAAAACATATCCTATAAGTTTTACATGAGTTACAAAACTTTGATCTGTGAACCTAACATTATATATGGCAGGCTGCATACTATCTCCCTTCTCTCCCAGCCATCAAAGCCAACAAGGCTGTCAAAGGCCAGCAGTAGGACTTGGTAGTAATCATGGGGGATTATTTGACTCCCCTTCCCCCAACTCAGGAAGATCTGTTATAAACATGTTATATTTCTTCTCATCTGGCTTTTGCCACGAACAATTGACCTCAGGCAAATTTTATTCCACAAATAGATCCTTTTTCACTTTTGTGTCTTACCTCGTTTCTATTTACCTCTGGAAAAAATTTCTTTATCTCCCTTTGTAAGCCAAGAATGACCCCAATTGTAGCTGATGAGCATAAGAGAAAAATTAACCATTATAATCATTGCCATCAACCTACATAACCCTTATAATACATTCTACAGACTCTATCTGCTTCCCTCTCTTTTTCTACTTAAATTTGTTTATTCTTCAAGCATAAGCACTCAAGATAAATAAAAATCAGTTTATAATTTTTTTGTTTTAATGACTAGAATTTTTATTTTTTTCTTTAGTACAAATGTACAGTCCTATATTTCTATTTAAATAACATTTTATCAGTGAGACTTGGGACCTAATGATTCCTTGTAACATTTTCTTTTGAAAATGGATTCTAATAATATTCAAACAAACAAGTTATAAATCAACTTATAGAACACAGTCTGCTTGCAAGATGAGGATTTCTCGTATTACTAAGACAAACACACAAAAGGGAAACCAAAAGCCAAGGATAATACCTAATAGTCCTAAGTTCTTTTCAATAATATTTCTACTGAACCAAAATTACTTCTGAAAAAACAAAAATGTAAGCTATGCCTTTGCATAAATAATTCATTATAGTCTACCTTGGCTAAAATTAAGAATTGCTAACCTTGTAATATTACTTTGCTGTGATTATGGGGGAAAAACTCATGTTCTCATTTTCATCCAACACAATAAGATGTTTCACATTCCATTAAGTTTTAAATGAAAGGGAACAACATTAATAAACCTTTTAAAAAATTCTTTCTTGTTATTGACATATTCTCAATCGACATCATATTTTAAAACTCAGGTTAGCTTTCTCTATATCACTCCACACGATTCCAGGACATCTTCATATATTGTCAACTGGTAAATATAATGTACATTATATTTATGTATATATGTATATAAATATACCATATATTATATTTATGTATATAAATATAATGTATATATAATATAAAAGATAATATAAAATTTTAACATCAACCTAAGAAAAAGACAATGTTTGGAAATTGGAAAATAATCTGTTGGATGTTGGATCTGTTGGAAAATAATCATAAGATTTATGGGGCTTGAGGTGGCTAGGTGGTGCAGTGAATAGAGCATCAGTCCTGGAGTCAGGAGGACCTGAGTTCAAACATGAACTCAGACATTTAATACTTACTAGCCATGTGACCTTGGGCAAGTCAATTAACCCCAATTGCCCTGCCTTCCCCCCTCCAAAAGAAAGCAAAAAAAAAAAAAAGACTTATGGGGCTAGAAGGGACAAAAGTAATTATTTGCCCTCCAAAATAAAAATATACCGTATTTCCTACTGTTGTGGTATTCCTTCACTAACATTTATGAATGAAGTTGACTACTGATTTGAGGGTACATTAGCTATTTTTCAAGCTTTTAGTTATTTCCTTCAAGTCATCACATTCCTACTTTAGTTTTTTCTGCTAATTTTCTTAAGCTATCTAAAAGCAATTTTTATTTGTATGATTCTTTTCTTTCAACTTCTCTTCCCAATGTATTTTATCAATTTCCTTGAATTTCTTGATTGCAAGTTAAACACAACAAATTGAAAAGAAGATGAGAAGAGAATGAGAGAAGATTATGCCAATATCCCAAAAAACAAAAAAATATTTTTTGGAATGCCCAACACATAAGCAATTTTTTGAAAGTCAATAATATTCATTAAGGAATGAAAACTGTGTGTGGAAAGAATATTGTGAAAATTGTGTTTTAAATTTTTTTACACATTAATTTATCCTTCATTTTTATGAAACATAAGGATACAGCTGGTATTATTTTATAAAGCTCCTGGAAGACTATTACAGTAGCCAACCACGCAAGATATATTTATAAGTCAAGAAGTAATCCTTAAGGTTTAAGAGAATCTTATCTAAGAACACAATTGGGTACTACATAAAGATGGTGCCCAGTTTACAATGCAATCCAAATGAAAACAAAACAGTCCTGGGGCACACTTTATTATAGAAATGAATTGTAGTTGAAAGGTCAAACCACATAAGAATTCTTATAAAAATGAATACTTAGGTTATCCAGACAACATAAGCAGTAACTATGATCAAGGCACATTATAAAATATGTTTGAAGTAAATCTCTGTTTATAATGCTCTTAAGGGTCTCACAGAAACAGAACTTTAGAGCCGACCAGATCCCCTGATCTAATTCCCTTATTTTACAAATGAGATACCTGAAATACAGGTGGGATTTTCCCAAGTTTACACACTTAGCCAATAGAAAACTGTGTGACATCACAGGCTTACTGACTCCCATCTTATTGTTCTTCTCACTTCACAGAATAGGAGCCCAATCTTTTAGGACTCAGCCATATTTTACAATAAATTCATTATTACACAATTACCATAAGATGTTGCCCCTCCACAATGTTAACATCAATATGGAATATTAGAATCAAATGACAGAATTTGTCACAAATGCTTCCTTGGACTAAAATGCAAATATTTAAATTTTTTTCCACTTTCACTCATTATGCTTCTTAACTAATCACTTTAAAGGACAATTTCCTAATTCTGGATTTTGTGAAAACAAGAGACCTTTTATGACATTGTATTTTTATAGATGTCATTAAGAATATGAGGTTCACACTGGAAAACAGATTACCTTTGTAAATAACGCAGGGATAATAAAAGAGTTTGTAATGAGCTTATATAAAATCATGGCTTCTAAAAAGTTTTTATTCTATCATAGTAACTGCAAATGTTGTGAAACTGTTTTCTACAATCTTGAGTTTTTCTTCATAAAGAGGTGCGTTGAGGCTTATGGGGGGGGAGGAATGTGAGTGGAAAAGGGAAAGATAATGGGCACTTTGATCAAAGGGAGCAATCTCCTTTGAAAACATTTTGACAAAATCAAAGAAGGGAATCTGCTTTAATAAAGAAACTTTATAGAAAAAATACAAAGGGAAAAAGGAAACAGTAATAAAATTGTGCGTTTCATAAGTCTCATACCATACAGCCTTCTGTTCCCGTGGTTTGGGTGTGGTCTTGAAGTAGTTCTTCTCAGGTTCAGGTCATTTGCAGAGATCCTCTTCTCTGATAAAAAAAAAATTCTTACAAAATTGGTCTTAATTTGGAACCTTCTAGACCAGGGATTTTACATTTTTAGGTTAGCCAATTGTCATGTTGATGTATCTAAGAAACTCAGATACAAACAGAACATTAGAATCTAATTTTTGCACTTGACATTATTCATTTCCCCATCAGGAGGATGAGATTCTGCTAAGGAACTAATAACAGAGCACTTTTTATAAGAAGATGACTTTAATACAAAAATGAATTCATTTAAAAGTTGCCAGATTTACTTCAGTTGTAACAAAAGGTTCTGGGATGGGATATATAAATGCATTGTATAGTCAGTTACAAAACACTGCTTAACAAGCAAGTTGTTAATAATAAAACATTTTCAAATTCTAGCCGTGTTCAAAGGAATAACCCTAACAAAAACGGATGTCTCTTTAAGGCATTTACAGGATAGACCACAAGCCACTCTTTTGAGATAACTAATTGTGCTGATAATCTTTTCATTAACACAGAATTGAGACAGTTATGATATTAACCTCACTAAATAACAAAACCTCTTCCTGCTTTCACAAGTCTTTGTATCATTTATGTAATTATCCGCATACTACTGTGAGAAATTAAATGACCTTAACTTCCATAGAGATATATAAACAGTAACAGGTGTCAAGGCCAAATAATTAATTAGTTGTTTGGAATATAGAAAGGACTAAAATTTTAGATCAAATAGCTCAAATCTTACACCTGCATTCGATGCTAATAACTCAGATTTAGCTCAGCGTTAATCTAAAAGATAAAGACCTAATATTGTGTTCATGCTGATTACATGACGTGATTATAGAAATTTGCTATAAAAGGAGGATTAGGGACATAGCTCCCAAGTAAGAGGAAAACGTTTCGCTACCTTCATATCAACTCCAGCCAAAAGCTATATAGAGAGCCAATTGCATTGAGCCAAGCTTAAAGTCAGCCAGATGGTATATTTTCCATCCAACAGGAAATACTAATAATAACATTAAGAAAAATATTAATAATAAAGGAAATTGAGCCAAGAGAATTCTACCTAAGCCCATGCCAAGAGTCATTCTGCCAACCTTTCCCATGAGAATTCCACGTGCAGTTTGGATGTAAACCCCATAGGGTTGCTGACAGCATGGATCATTGGTTTAACAGCATTCCTTGACGATCATACCTGAAATGAGATTCAGAATAATAACACTTACAGCCTGTAAGGTCTTAAACAGCAAGTTCCAATAAGCTTTGAGTAGATTCAGTTCTCAAGGATTACGTTTCCTAGATAACAAATATTGGCTATAATCTCACATTGGTAACAGTAAGAGATTCATAGTGAAAAATCATAATTTGATAGAGTTCTCATGGTTAAGTAAATTCCTTTTCATCCCTACGTTCAACATTACACAAATGATTTTTGCTTTGAGATGCTTAATAACAAGCAACAAAAGACTTGGAATGGGATGTGTAACTATAATATTGCATACAAATTGTATATAGAGAAGAGCTTTTATAAAAAATTGTCTACAGTAAAACATGTTCAGTTATTAATCATGCTCAAATGGACATAAATATAGATTACTGTTCTCAGAATCCCTTTAAACAATGGGAACATCTTTAACTCTCTGACTCTTAAGTAGCTTGCATGCATTTTAGGTTATGCTCTACACACAGGTTCTAATTCCAGATTAAATAAGAAACATAAGTAAAATCAGGTAACATAAGGTAGCTCATAAGTTACTACTTTCCACTATCATAACTGACTGTACTGAAATTCTATTTCTTAAAACATAAACAAAAGATATTCCTGACTATAACCTCACACCTTAATAGATTAATATCTTTTACAAGTTTCTCTATTCCTAATTATATGCATATAACTCTGAAAGAATTAGATACTTTGAAAGTGAATCATATACATATGACAAGTGCAAGCACTCATTTAATTCTTGTTTATGCCAAGGAATGACTACAAATTCAGAAGAAAATAGCAAAATCTTCCCCACTTGCAGCTTATTAGAGTAATTCAGGTTCTTTAGTACTAATCTAATAACCAACAGAGTCATTATTGTAATAACAAACTTTCACTGTCTGTCTACTCTGATGATAGACATTTGCTATGAGACTTAGAAGCAAGGATACAGTTATACCAGCATCAAAACTGGTCCTCAACACCTACACCACTATAAATAGCCTAAGATGTGGAACCAAGATATCTTCTATGGGAAAATGAATTAAGAAGAGTGCAATCTTAGCCTTCCCAAGGTAACCTTCGTACCTCATTCCCAGGGACAGATACTCACTAGTCTTAGATCTCAGATGTTGCTTCCATTGAGCTGTTTACTGATGACATTTTTCTTATTGAGCTCACTTAAGGTCAGTCCAAGAACACAACAAATCTAAGAAGGAAACTCCAAAAAAAAAAAATATTCAGGGTCCCCAAAAGCTTTCTCCTTAAATAATAAAGTCAAATTTATTGTGATAAATTAGCTGACAAAATTTAGTAAGCCCTCTAAAAAGTACACAAAAGTTTTTCACAAAAGATTTTCTTTTACTCAAACATTGCTTCCTAAAATTCTTTTCTTAAAAACATCTTAAAATTTATTCTGATGCTAAAAAAAATAATCCCTAAACTTTTATGAAGCCAATTAGTTGGAAACCACTAAACTGACAGATATCTCCCAATTGATAAATGGCCAAAGGATATGAACAGGCAGTTTTCAGATGAAGAAATAAAAGCTATCTATAGGCATATGAAGAAGTACTCTAAATCACTTTTGATTACAGAAAAGCAGATTAAAACAATTCTGAGATACCACCTCACTCCTATCCAATTGTCTAATATGACAAAAAAGGAAAATAATAAATGTTAGAGAGGATGTGGGAAAATTGAGACACTGATGCACTGTTGGTAGAGTGGTGAACTGATCCAACCATTCTGGAGAGCAATTTGGAACTATTCCCAAAGGGCAACCAAACTACACATACCCTTTGATCCAGCAATACCACTTGTAACAGCAAGCCAAGTGGGATTTTTTGCTGTTTTTCTGTGTGTGTTATTCAGTTTCCCAGCCCCAGTCTCACATGCCTCTGCACTGAGTCAATCAGACATGTGCAAGTGGGCTCTAACCAATCAGATACATACATGTGGGCTCTAGTCAATCAGATGCTGAGTAGAATTGTATATAAAGAGAGCTGGTGTTGAGAAAACAGTCATTAAAGGAGTCAGCATTAAAAGGGTGACACAATGCCCAGAAGCAGCTTGAATGGGCAGAGAGAAGAGACCTCTAAGAGTGGAGAGGAGACCTCTAAGATCTGGGAGGAGACCTCTAACAGGATAGAGGAGACCTGTAATGGTAGAGACATGCTGAGGAAGCCTCTGAACTTTGAAAGTTAATAGAGCTGTGCAGCAGAGACCTGCTCATGGGAAGGAGGCTTAGCTCAAGCCCCTTTTGAGAACTGCTAAAGTGAACTGAGTTGCTAATACAGAGCCTCTGGACTTTGAAGGTGAATTGAGGTGATGGTGCAAGTCATATGTGTCAGTATCGTTATTGCCCTGTTAAACTTTGTTTTCCCAGGGGCAGAAGCTGCAGGAAGGAGGCTCTGCAGCCTGATGTTGGGCAGGAATTTGGAGTAGAGCAGCCCCAATGAGCTGAGACATGGAGCAGGAGAGCTGCCTACATGCGAATCCCTACAAGAGTCAAGAATGTTAGCCTACAGAGGAAGAGCCATGAGACTTGGAAGTCAACCTCAAGTTAAGATGAGAAAGGACTTATTTGGACTCTTGGTATTGATTAAGGAGATTGTTCTTACAGAGACCTAGGGGCAGATGGTGTGGTATTTTCTGCTATTGCTTAGGGGAATAACCTAGCCTGGGACACCCTGATTTTGGAGATGCAATGATATATGCCACATAACATGTTGTACTAGGGAAGACCCTGGCCTGGGACCCCCTTTTGTGTAAACAAGTATTTTTGGGAATGCTACTGAATGAGTTGATATATGCTTTGTGTCATATGACATACTGAGTTTTATGACATATATGTGTGTGTGTATACATATGTATGTATACACACACATATATCTATTGAATGATGTGTTTTGCTTGAGGATGTTGCTATGGATGTTATGCTTTAATTTATTGAACAATGTTTAGTTCTGAATAGAGAGTTTTTTACAGTACATGATTAGACCCTTAAAATTATTCACAGCAGCAGTCCTCAAATGTGCTGTCATGATTGGCATTATACCACTGTATCCCAAAGAGATCATTTGAAAAAAAAGAAAAGAAAACTTGCATGTGCAAAAATATTTATAGCAGCCTGTTTCATGGTGGCAAAATATTGGAAAATGAGGGAATGTCCATCAATTGTGGAATAGCTGAACAAGTTGTAGTGTGTAAATGTAAAGTAATACTATTGTGCAATAAGAAATGGTGAATAGGCAGATTTCAAAAAATTTTGGAAAGACTTATATGAACTGATGCAAAGTGAAATAAGCAGAACAAATACAGTATCAGCAACATTGCGTGATGATCAACTATGAATGACTTGGCTTTTCTCAGCAACACAATGATCCAAAACAAGTACAAAGACCTCAGGAAGGAAAAGTCTATCCATATCCAAATAAAGAACTGATGGACTCTGAATGCAGATCAAAGCATTTTTTTCCACTTATTTTATTCTTTCTCATGTTTTTTTTTTCCTTTTGGCATGGTTCTTCTTTCACAACTGTGACTAATGTGGAAACATTTTTTACATGATAGCACATCCATAAACTATATCAAACTGCCTACCATTTTCAGAAGATGGGAGGGGAGATATGGAGGAAGAAAAATTTGGAACTCAAAATCTTGGGAAAATGAATGCTAAAAATTTTCTTAACATGTAACTGGGGAAAAATAAAATACTATTAAACTTAAACTGGCATATGTCTCTTTTTCGACCTTAAAAAAATAAATCCTTTATTTATCAAAACTAAGTTGGTGGAAAATGTCTTTAAGTATCATAAATAAATCCCAAAAGTACTATAACAAAATAAATTACTAATCATCACAAATTCCTATACTTCTCTAGTCAAAAGATGTTCACCAGGCCTTTAAAAATTTATTCAATATCTTTTGTTTGTTTTGTCTTGTCCTGGAGTATAAATTCATCCTGGTATAAAAATATATCACTAGAAATCAAGAAAATAATCACATTCTAGAATCCCATGTAAGTAACGAATATGTAATAGTTCACATAAAGCCCTGGAAAAACAGCACTGACCAATTGATGTAAACCTCCAGATTAACTTATGAAACTCATTCTACATCATAAACAAGCTTGAAAATCACATTTCAGTGTTTTTGTTTTTGTTTCGTTGTAAGAGGTTATTTGTATCCCATTTATTAAGTAGAAATTCCACAACACAGCAAAATCTTAGACAGGGTTGATAAGAATTTATGACTAGATGATTCCAATAATCCTTGTAAATTTACAAAGGAGATTTTGCAAGATCTTTTCTTTATACAATTACCAATTTAAAAAAAACACCTATATAAATACTTGATAGGTTTAACACTATAATAATAACTCCAAATAATTTAGTTCACAATCTCATAATTTTCATAAGTGATAGACAAATAATTTTAGGTGAAACTTCCTCTTAAACATAGACAAAACTGGAAGTTTATATGTTCTTAAATTATAGTACTTCAGAACATTACAACACATGGTCAACAGGGCTGATTAAATAACCTAAAGTTTTCTAATCCATTTATTCTACCTTCTTTTAAGAGTACAATTCTTAATTTAACAACATCTAGATTATGAAAAGTTGCTTTTCTAACAGTATAGCTGGATATAATAGTTTACCAAATTTAACAATGTAAGAAAATTTAGAAACATAGCAATACCATAAATAATATTATGTATTTAAAGCATGAAACAAAACCTATTACCAATCAGGTAGCCTCAATTTAGGTAAATGTGTTTCCAAATTATCTCACACAGAACAGTATTCATCTCATCACCATTCGCATTATATATTGATCTAAAACCCATAAGAGGATATCAAGTATGAAGCAATTACATATAATTAAAGAGATCATTTTAAAAGTTAATATTCATATAGTATTTATCCTATGCCAAGATTTATGTTAAGCATTTTACAATCATGTGATCCTAAGACCCTAGGAGGCTAGGTGCTATTATAATCCTCTCATAGAACAATAAACTGAGGTAAACAGACATAAGGTAACTTGCTTAGGGTCACCCAGCTAGTAAATTTCTTAATTCCAAATAACAAATGTCTTTTGTGTTAGGTTCTCATTTACCATAATTATTCTGATAGGAGAACACACTCAGGATCCATTCTTATTTCCTTCAGGGCAGATTTTGGCCTAAATCAAATAAATTTGGATTTATAATTGCTAATTATAACATTTTAATTTCCAAGTCCCAATACTGAGCACTTCAAAAGGGAAAAAAAAAGATTATTATCCATAAATTCACATATTTCTTTAAAAAAAAAAAAACATGTGGTAACAATTCTCAGCACCCATATAATTTTTTCCTCTGCTTCCTTAAAGGGCTGATCAAATCTCAATCCCCTGCCTCCTTTCCTATCTTTGAGACTGTCCACATAAGAAGCTGCCTTAAGCATTCAGCTTCCAATTCCCATCCTCTGCAGAATTTCAAGCTGGATATACTAGGAAAAACATTTGAAATTTTACAAATAGTTTGAAATCACACCTGTTATCATTAGATTAGCTTAAAATGTGCTGGGAATTATGAGATTCTAGTTGAAAGGCTGCTTTTGACAAAGGCAAAGAAGAAATCTAAAGAATTTGATCTGATGTTGCCAGGGCATGGTCAGTTTCCCCAGGCAGAAATCTTCAAGAATTTTCACAGTAGTCAATTAAATAATTCTCAATTTGAACAAAACAAAAAAATATTTAAGATCTTATATAATAATCACAGACCACAAAACCCAATATTTTTACCATATCCAACATTTGTGTAGTATTATATTTAATATGGGTTTCCTACCCATTTATCCTAAAAAGGTAGGTAGACATGATTAATCAAATAATTATTTAACCATATTCTTAGACTGGTTAAAGACTGATTTCTAAAAATCTTTTCCTTTGCAATTTCTAGTTTTAAGTCAAATCACATACTTTAATCCAACAGTTCTCAACCTGTGGGTTATGTTCAATTTGTAACAATGAAAATACATCCTGCATATCAGACAGATTCATAACAGTAGCGAAATTACAGTTATGAAGTAGCAATGAAAATAATTTTATGGTTAGGGGTCACCACAACATGAGGAAATGTATTAAAGGGTCGTGGCATTAGGAAGGTTGAGAACCACTGCTTTAACCTAAACATGGGGCTAGATCCCAAAATCTTAAAATACTTACAGCCAAAATCAGTTACTAATCTGCTACTGATTTCTTTTAACATATTTACATCAATCTTTTAACAATTAAATACATAATGTAAAGGAATTAAAGAAAAGTAAAATTTTCTAAGAGGTAACTGGGCTTACTAACAAACTTCCTGATTCATATAATATAATAATAATAATAAATTTCACTTAAAATGAGACCAGAACAAATTCTATCACATCTGGACCTATTTTCCAAATAATATCATATAGAACCTTACTTTATAATTTCAAGGATTTTCCATGGGCCATTTATTTTATATTATGGGATTCACCATTTCTAGCTAATCCACTGCCAAGATTTTTAAAGTGACAGTATATAAGAGGTTTTAATTATCACACTTAGGAACATGTTGCTCATCAGATTTCCCCTAACCCCCATATTGGACCATCCGAAACAGCCATATAAAATAAAAGGGGATTAGAACACATGCATCCTGCATTTTTATTCCCAAAACTTAACATCCTACAAAAGGCTTGACTACCCACTTAACAGAGACCAACATGTTGTGTTGCCTAAAAAATTTTTCCAAATTAAAAGTCATAGTCACCCTCTTTTCTTTCCTGATGTTCCTCACCTTTCAGAATCTGGAGAGAGTTAATGAAATAATTCCTAAGTCAAGAGAGATACAGTTATCTCACAATTTTCACCAAGATTACATCTAAAAAACAGTTTTTATAATGGTAATATACATTTTAAACAAAAATTACTGAAATCCTAAATTGATTGCATTTAAAGCTATGATAGAAAAACCCTGATTAAAGTATCTAAAAAGACAAAAAATACCCATATTTTTGCAGTTTTAAACACATTGCCCTGATGTCAGCTATATTAGGGGGAGTGAGGGGAGGCAAAAACAGTCCCTTAGATTTAATTTAAGCATACTCTACAGACTTTAGCTTTGGGAATTCAATTCAACTTGAATTCATCTAACTTTAGAGTGATCAAAAAAATCCCTTTTTGCCAAGTGGGTACTTAATTCAATTACCCTCAAAAATCAGAGGTGGCTTTCCCACATCAGCCCTTGCTATCTCCATGTTGTTTGGTCTAAATTTTTATCAATTTAAAGCAGCTGCTAAAGCTCCATCCAAAGAAAAGAATTTGTTGTTTTTGCTGAGAGAGACCCCTTCTCTGATTCCACCCCCAAAACTGTAAACTCACAATCAAAAGACAGAATGAGAACTCTTTAAAAATACCCCTTTTTAAACATATAACCTGGAGGAGTCTCAGATCCTTTTTCAGTTCTGCCTCCCCCAGCCTGATTAATGCAGGCCATATCCTAAAGACAAAAACGAAACAGAGACAAAAATATACAGAAATCAAAGTTGAGATAAAAACAACTTCACTTGCTTTTTTACTTACCTGTTTGCTTCCTGCTCTGCTCACAACAGATTTTTTTTTTCCACCATACTCAATCCCACTGTCAACCAGACCAGAACCAGCCTCTAACCTGGGAATACCCAGGGCAGAACAGAGCAGGCCGGAGGAAGGTGCATGAGTTTAAACAGAAGTTTAATTAATTTCAGAGTGAGGAAAATGTTTGCAGATGGCAATGGACCCCTTACCCTCTCCCCAAGGTTTAACATGCTAGAGCAAAGATATGTCTTATATACATAAAAAACCACAAGTGGCCTGGACCATGACATACCATTCTTAGCAGTTCCAATGGCAGGCTAATTCATAGACAATGCAGGCATTCCTAGGTCCTCTAGAACAGTTCTTAAGTTGATTGCCTTAAGTCTTAAGGGCCGTTTAGCCTTGTGATTATTCAGTGTAGTACAGATTCAAAGTTAGCATGGTGGGAACAGGAGTGTAGAACCTGGTTCAGTTCACTTGGTTGTTACAAGAAACAGGGATTGTGAACATGTCAAGAGATGTGATAGATGGCTTTAGACTGCAGCACGTTGGATCACAGGTCCCTGGGAAACAAGGGGAACTAAACAATGATTGATTAACATGAAAATCATAAATCCCTCAGTGAAAACCTGGTGCTGGTCAAAGCAATACACTTTGCCTGAGGGTGAGATCATCCAGAGGGCAAAGGATTGTTGTTATGTCAAGCTCAGGACACAGCCTACTTGCTGAGCTCTGGGAAAGAATGTCTCCAAATATCTTGACACTACACTCAGCCTAATTCCTTCAACACATTCCTGCCTAAAAACCCTACAAAGAGAGCTTCTCTCAAAGCTCCCTTGGGCAGAGTTTTAACCCACTTAATCCTGACTTGCTCTTCAAGATTCATAGTTTTTACAAAAGTTGGTACCCTTACAGCCCTCTGAAACCAGGGCTCTTAATGAAACTACCTGGAAGAAATTTCAGATTACACCTGCTTATTAACTCTTTAAAATTAGTGAGAGAACTGAAATGGCCAGGCTCCTATCTCAAAATGGATCCCAAAACTTCTCAGGCAGCTCCCCACATCTCTGCCAGATTACCCCAAAACACCCCCCAAAAAAAGTTAAAATCAATTTTAGTATAAAACTTCTTTTCAAAGCCATTGTTGGCAGTTTCATTTGTGCACAAAATCTGACCCTGTAGCCTATTTGAGAGGAACCCCCACTGATGAGAGTGAAAATTAGGGAGCTGAAGTATTAAAAACAGATAGACACAGAACACATAAATTTACCCAGATACAACTGACTTATTGATAAAAGGAAAAGTCAGATCACAGACAGAGTCCTACCTCATTCTCACTTCCTGCTCCCCACCACAGGTTCCATGTGACTCAATCTCATGTGACTCAGGCTCAAATCAGGTCACATAGGTCACATATTAATGGTCAAGAAAAATCTTCCCATTCCATTAATGATACAATCTCCCACCCAAGCCTGAGTTAGTTGGGCAGAGTAACAATATTCAGAATAAGGAGAATGTTAATCCTATCATCAATCAGCCCTGTACTTGAGAAATTGGACAAGAAAATAGGATGGGGGAGACGACTGTAGAAGCTGGGGTATCCTCAATTTTAATAGTTGACTATTAATATGACAGAGAAATAATCATTTCTCTAAAATGTAACCACCACTCTTTAACATAATCCTAGAAATGCTAGCTAAAATAATGACAAGAAAAAGAAGCTGACCAAATAAATGTAGGTTAAGAAACAAAATTATCACTTTTGCCTATAATATTATGGTATACTTAGCAAAACCTAATGAACCAACTAAAAAAATTGAAGTAATAATTTCAACAAAGTTGCAGCATACAAAATAAATCTGCAAAAAATCAGCATTTCTATATATTACCAATAAAACTCAGCAAAAAGAGATAAAAAGAGAAATTCTATTTAAAATAACTGTAGTATATATAAAATGTGACAGTTTTACCAGAACTATATAAATACAACTGCAAAACACTGTTTATGGGCATGTAGATTTAAATAATTGGAGAACTATTAATTTTTCATGGATAGATCATGCCAGCATAAAAAAAATATTCTACCTAAATTAATTTACTTATTCAATGTTATACCAATCAAACTACCAAAGAATTACTTTATAGAACTGGAAAAATTAATGAAATTCACTCATAAATCAAAAATCCGATTTCAAAGTACACTATAAAACAGTAATCATTAGAACAAGTCTGGATAAAAAAAATAGGTCAATCAATGAGTAACAGATTAGGTATACAACATATAAAAGGAAATAAATCAATTAACCTAATGTTTGATAAAACTGGAGTAAGGATTCAGTATTTGACAAAAATTGCTGGGAAAACCAGATAGCAATCTGGCAGAAATTAGGATGAGACCAACACATTACCAAGGCACTGCAATGTCACCAGAGGTAAAAAAAAAAAAAAAAAAAAAAAAGTCTTGGCATAGAGAAGCTAAACCTGGATGCAATCACCTTCACATTTGCCAAAAATTCATTGTTAGAGACTACATGTAGTCATCCTACCTAACAACAGCAGACAGTCATTTAACAAGCATTCATTAAGCACCTACAACGTTCCAGACACAGAACTAAGTGCTGAAGGTATGAAGAAACATTCCCTGCTCTCAAGGAGCTCACAGTATAATGAGTAAGATAACATGCAAACAACTATGGACAAACAGAATATAGGCAGGAGGGATTGGAGATAATAGCAGAGGAAACACAGTAAGATTAAGGAGTACTGGGAAAGGTTTCTTGCAAAAGATTTCAGCTTCAGCTGAAATTTCAAGGATTCAGAGATGAGAAGAGATCCTAGATTCTGGCATGGATAAGTAACTAATAAAATATGTAAAATACATGGTACATGAATGTACTGTGCATGAATAACTTTATAATGTATATTAAGTGAATGTGTTTTATGGGAACAGTGCATGCAGTATTTGATATAATTTGCAGTGACCTCAAGTTTTTTGACTAGAGGGGAGGGGCAGGTGGAATCTATCTGCCAGAACATTTATTCCTTTTCCCTCTTCTTAAATAAATGGTATTTCTTAAGGGAATTCATGCCCCAGAATTTGGAGAAGCATATCCTCTCTTCCCCACCCACTGTGGCCAACTAAGTCAGGATTGCTAGCTAACAGAAATTACTGGCAACCTTTGATGAATTAAGAGTATTGCACCCAGTTAACTAAGATAGTCTTCAATATTTGAAAGAGAAAATTAGAACTTAGAATGACACATTGATTCTAGAATAGCTCAGAAACATTCCTGTAGATGGAAGGCACCCTTCTTAGGTACCCAAGAAGAGTAGACATCAAGATTTTTAGGTACCCAAGAAGAGTAAACATCAAGATTTGCTATCATTATGTCTGAAACTAGAGTAGGTAAGAGGGGCTCTGTTGAAGATGCAAAGCAAGACAGACTCTGTCGCCTGGATAAGCTTTTGTGTGGGAAGGAAGGAGAATGACCTCAGGAAGCAAGTGTCTTGTCTGGCATTGCATCACTAGAGTGGTGACACAGAAATAATCATGTCTCCTGCCATATGGGGAAAACTGAAACTTTCCCACTTTGTGGTAGCAAAGAAGTGTGATGGAGAGCAAAAGTTTTGCCTTAAGTAGGTTCAGCATTTCCTGGCCGAAAGACAAAGAGATCTAAGCTGTGAAGAAAAAGAAGAATCCTGATGAGGAGCATTGTCTGACAACACCTGATGGGAGTATCAGGGAACTACAAAAGGAGAAGAAATGCTTTTCAATTGAATAAACATTTATTAGGCATTTAAAATATTAAAGCACCCTACATTGTTGTAGGTGCTAAGGGTTACAAGCATAAAAAAAAAAAAGATAAAGATACAATAACTCCTCTCTTATGTACAGATGTATACAAGTAAGTATACAAGGTAGGGAGTGATGAAATCAAGAGAAAAATTCAAAAAACTTTTAAGAAATTTTGAGGATGAAGAGAACACTTCAACTTGGGCTGAGGGTGGGGAATCAGGAAATGCTACAGAGAAGAACTAGAACCTAAGACAATTCATGACAAAAAGAAGATTCTAAAAGGCAGAGATGAGAAGGGAGTACACATTCCAGGATAGCTGGGTGATATAGTGGATGCAGCATTGGCCTGAAGCCAGGAAGACCAGAGTTCAAATTTAGCCTGAGACATACTTGCTGTATGACCCTGGGCAAGTCACTTCACCTTTGTTTGTCTCAGTTTCCTCATTTGTAAAATGGGGATAATAACAGAAGCTAAATCCCAGGGTTGTTGTAAGGATCAAGTGAGATAATATTAGTAAAGTGCTTAGCACATTGCCTAGCACATGGTAGGTGATACATAAATGCTTATTTCCTGCCAAGCATAGAAGATGGCCCTTGGGAATATATACAGGAAGGAGATGGTATATTAAGTTCAGGAGCCAGCTGGAAGCTCAGTGTGTAGGGAACATAGAATGTGTGAAAAGAAGTAATGTGAACTAGCTTTGAAAGTCAAATTGAAATCCAATTTTGGAAGTCTTAAATTGTCAAGCTGAGTAGCAGAAATGTACATAGACCTTTGGGTAAAGGTTGTTCTTTGGAGGATTCCTTCTTTCCAAAGAGTTCTTTCTATTTGGAGTTCAAGTTTATGTTCTTTAATCTTTTAATAAAGCTTTCTTTCTTTGATT
>CM053585.1:121849001-121877215 GCA_028646515.1 Pseudochirops corinnae | reverse complement strand
GAGAGAGAGAGAGAGAGAGAGAGAGAGAGAGAGAGAGAGAGAGAGAGAGAGAGAGAGAGAGAGAGAGAGAAAATAATAAGCCAGAGAAGTAAGAAATACTCAAAAGTCAACTTGGGTCTGTGAAATTAGTAAGCGTCTCTGCCATAAACTTATTATATACTTCATCGGGCTAAGGCACAGATCATAAAATTTCCAACTCCCTCATTTTACAGGTAGGGATTTGAGGCCCAGAGAGAACTAGTTAGTAGATCAATAAACATTTATAAAGTGCCTACTACATCATAACTGTACAAAGGACTGGGTATAACGTAAAAGACAGTCCCTGCTCTCAAGGAATTCACAGTACAATGGAGAAGACAACATGCAAACAATTGTGCACATAAGATCTAAACTGGAAATAATCATCAGAGGGAAGGCACTAGAATTAAGGGGAATCAGGAAAGGCTTCTTGCAGAAAGTAGGAATTTAGCTGGCACATGAAAGAAGCCAGGAAGCAAACATGAGAAGGGAGAACATTAGAGGCACAGAGGGGCCAAATAATAGAGTGTCTTGTTCAAGGAACAACAAGGAAACCAATGCCACCGAATCAAAGAACATATCTGAGGGCTAAGAGGTTCAAAAAGACGTGAGCTGGGGTTGGGGGGAGGGCAGGGTAGAGATGGATTATGGGAGGTTTTAACACTGTCAGGATCCAAGACCACCCTTCTCTTTTTAGTCCTCTCTTTTAGCTATTAGGAGACACCCTGTTTTCCAGGACTAAGGCCCAAAAAGCAGGGTGTGCCCTGAGCTTGGCATGACAACAATCCTTTGGGTTCACCCTCTGGATGAACTTCTACAACAAAGACACAGAACTAATGGTCCCTGAGCTTGGACAAGAGCCTGTAGGCCCAGACACAAAGCCCTGCTTTGAAGGGACTTTTTGTCACTAGACAACCTTAGTTCACTGCTACTCTTGTGTCTCACAATTGTTGCTACACTACACTTTTCGATTCTTCATCTAGCCACAAATATATAAATATACATTATAAATATATAATAATATATAATATATATTATGAGTATGTAAATATGTGTGTACGTGTATATATATATACATATATATACATATATATATATACATATATATATACATATATATATATACATATATATATATATATATATATATATATATATATATAAAAATCAGGGTTTAGATCCACTGCCTTGGGTCTCCTACTAGAGGAGGCCCTGACATATATGTATAATTCTCTCCCCCAGTGGAATACAAAAAGCTTTTTGTTTTACCTGTGTGAGCATTTTGGTATTTTTAGAGTTAAGAGTGATTGCAAATCTCTGTGACTCTTTGGTCATTTGTTACCAGAGTTGATAGTTTGGTGGCAACAGTGGGATCAGAAAGTGAATACTTACCTTTTATCCTGCCCCCAGTGCAAACTGAAATATAATACCTACAGGAGACCTTTGAGCTCTTTTCCATTTGCACTTGGAGAGTGGCAGTGGATTTATATTTGATTCTGAAGGGAAAAGGGTGATGTCCAGGTAGTAAGTGGCAAAGTCAAGATTCAAACCCATCCTCTAACTTCAAATCTGGTACTTTCCACTATGCCTTATGCCCTCCTTATGTGATAGTTTAAGCTCCCTGAAGAAAAATATAAGCAGTTACCAATTTATGAATCCTTAACTTATACTAATACATAGAAACACCCTAGTATCTTGCTTGTATGCCTATGATATTCATATTTTTAGAAATCCAAAAATATTGTCTCTAAGAACATTTCAGCAGCCACAGAACTATTCAGCTACCTAACCAACTATAAGATGTAAAATTAAAAATTGATTTTCCTTCTGTTTTGTTTTATTTTTTGGTTTGTTTTATCTTTTTGAAGGGGGAAAGGCAAGGCAATTGGGGTTAAGTGACTTGCCCAAAGTCATATAGCTAGTAAATGTGTCAACAGCTAGTAAGTGTGTCAACAGTCTGAGGCCAAATTCGAACTCAGTCCTGACTCCAGAGCTGGTGCTCTATTCACCATGTCACCTCACTGCCCCAATTTTCCTTCTATTTTGCTAAGACTTTTAATCAAGTTAAATTTAGTATTCCCTTTCAAGGTTCCTTCTTCTGGTGAACTTCACCCACCACCCACATCCTGGAGAAGCTTGCCTAAAAGATTAAGCTTTTGCCTTGTAATATTTTCACCTTTGTAACCCCACCCATCACCCACTTTCCAGAGAAACTTCCTTAACCTAAAGGTCAAACCTCATCAATTTAAACTATGGCAGCAACTCCTATCAACTGATTCTACTCCCATTGCCTGAAAACCTTTGTCTTGTGAGTCAAATCACATTATCTTGGCTTCTTAATCTTCCCTTCAGAAGGGAAGGTTCAACTGATATAATTTCAATCCTCCTTCATTGGTAGCAAATCAGAAGAAACAAGTAGGTTGCTCAAGATTTTGTCCTTTCATCTGGCTAATTGTTATAAAAGACCCTGTCAGCCCTCACTCAAAGTCTTTGGGCATTGAGAGAGGCCACTGACCAAATTTATTGTTGTTGTTCAATCATTCAGTCCTGTCTGAGCACTTGTGACCCTATGGACCATAGCACACCAATACTGTCCATGGAGTTTTCTTAGCAAAGAAGTTGGAGTGATTGCCATTTCCTATTCCATAGGATTAAGGCAAACAGGTTAAGTGACTTGGCCAAAGTCATATAGTTAGTAAGTGTCTGAGACCACACTTGAATTCATGTCTTCCTGATTCCAGGCCCAGTACTATATCCACTGAAGCACCTAGTTGCTAGCCTAACTAATAAACTGATTATACTTGAAATCTTCTCTCAAAATCTCTAATTTGACAAATCCCTTTAGTTTTTCCCATCCTCTTTTTCCTTAATTCCTCTTTTCCAGTTAGTTTCATCTGCTGTTTAATGTGAAGCTCAGACTCTGACCCCAATGTGGTCAATTTTAATTATTCTCCCTAATAGACACTTAAAGTGACACTGAGAGAAGATTAGAATAGTCATATCCCTGATGTGAACTTCTAGCTGAGATGAGTCACACAAAATATGATGAATCTCCCCAAAAAGTGTTCTCTACAGAATTTCTCTACAGAAACACAACTATACCAGTTCTCCCCTCAAAAGAAATATATTTAATTAATTCTAACTGAATTGACAGAACTTAATCCATACATTTTTCAAATGTATAAGTTCTGGAATATCAGGACATTCTCAGACCATAACTAATATTTCATTTGTTTCCAATTCCCACCTTGAGGTCACTGATACATCAATGACTTTTCTTCTATGGGCTGTCTTGAACACCACCCTCAAATATCAGTTCAACCACATCACATCTCTCTTGAAACCCCACCCAAAAATCTCAGTCTAAATTTTAAATTCAACAGTTTCTTTTTGGACTTGGAGATTCACAAACAACTGGCCCCCCTTATCTGTGTTCTTATATCCAATTATAATCCATTTCATGTTACCCATCTTAGACTTATAAACTGATTTCTGGTAACTTCATGCTGTCTTCCCTAATCCCTCGCCATCATGTTTTTCCTTGGGTTTGTTTTTACTCAAAACTAAGAACAGGGTCCCTTTTTCTCATTGGCAAAGCTCTCTCTCAAATCCTTAAAGTTTCGTCTCAAAAACAATGTCTGGTATGTTTATCATACCTGTAGGGGACTCAAAACAATAAATGATAGCTAATTTGTTGAATAATAAGTCAAGATTCAAAACTGAAAGCATAGACACACAAAGTGGACCAGAGAATGAGTATTTCCATCCTGGGAAGATGGAGGAGTAAGTCAGAAAACTTTCAACTCTCTAAATTTCCTCCACAAAAAAAAAATACAGAATGTCACCTCAGAATGAATGTAGAGCAGCAGAAATAAACAGAAACTGGGGTAAAGCTGTTGTTCTCGTAAAAAAGAAGAGAAGACCCCAGGAAAGACTCTAGGGGTGGTGCTTCAGCATGGGTGGAGTGCAAACCCCTCCAGGCCAACTCCACTGAATCAATAAATAGCAAACCCTGAGAGCAGCTGGATTGGAAGGCAATCTCAGACTCAGGAATTTCCACCTCAGGGACAATGTGGGGGTCAGATGGTTGAACAGGAGAAGATTAAAGAACACTCCACTGTCCACTGTTTAGGGACACCAAGCACAGCTTTGCTGGACTGATGTGGTCCTGGCTGTGGCTACAGGAAAAAGGAGTTAGCATACAGCTGGTAAGTACAGTAGGAGAGGGGCAGGGACCCCACTGGCTGTGGGCACTTGCAGGAGGGCAGAGTCCCTGGTTTCAGTTCCAGGGCAGAGATGACAGATGTAGTCTGCAGCCACCAGAGGGACCACAGGGAGCAAGAACATAGTCAGGACAGCATGGCTGGGGGCCCTAACTGTGGCTTAGAGGAAGAGAGGAATTCCTGAGATTGGGCCTCTGGAGAGAATTCAGAAAATAACAATAAGGAGGATCTGAGGCCTAGAACACCATTACCCATCAATTTGGGATTAAAAACGTATTACAATAATAAGCTACTAAAAATTAAATTAAAATAAAAATGAGTAAACAAAGGGAAAAGAACCTGACCTTAGCTACTATGGTATAAAAGAACATCTGGGTTCATATCCAGATGAAGATAGTGAGGGGGAGAAAGTCACTCTTATACCAAAGAGTAACATCAGAATGTCACAAACTCAAAAAAAGTTCTTGGAAGAACTTAAAAAGGAATTCAAAAATCAAATAAGAAAGATTGAGGAAAAATTAGGAAAAAAAATAAAAGCCATCCAAGAAAATTATGAAAAGAAAATTAATCAATTGGAAAAAGAGATCCAAAATCTGCAGGAAGAAAATAACTCCTAGAAAACTAGAACTGGACAAGAGGGTTTGAATGATGTTATAAGACACCAAGAAACAATAAAACTAGAAAAAATAGTAGAGAATCTGAAACATTTCATTAGAAAAACAACTTATCTGGAGAATACATCAAGGAGAAACAAGATAAAAATTGTTGGACTTCCTGAAAGTTATGATAAAAAAAAATCTTGATAGAGTATTAAAAGAAATTATTAAGGAAAATTGCCCTGAAGTTCTAGAACAAGAGCATAAAGTAGAAATAGAAAAAAAAAAATCTACCATTTGCCCCCTGAGAGAGATCTCAAAAGGAAAACATACAAGAATACTATAGTCAAGTTTCAAAACTCCCAGATTAAGGAGAAAATATCACAAGCAACAACAGAAAAAATGTAAACACTGTGGAGATACAACCAGGATTTCACAAGATCTAGCAGCTTCCACACTCAAAGACCGCAGGTCTTGGGATATTACATTTCTTTCAAAGAGCAGAAGAGCTGGGGTTGTGAGCAAGAATAACTCACCCAGCAAAGCTGAGCAGAACTCTAAATGGAAAAAAATGGACATTTGACAAACTGAAAGACCTATAGGTATTTGTGACAAAAATACCAGAACTCAACCAAAAATTTTAAGGAATATAGGGAAAACCATAAAGGCTAATTATAAGGTACTCATTAAGGTCAAGCTGTTTACTTCTTTTATAGGAAAATGTTATCAATATTCTTTAGACTATCATCTTTATTGGAAAAATATGAATTGCCCATGGCTAGGCTAAGACCATATAACAAAAATGACAATTCTATCTAAATTAATCTATTTATTCAGTTCCGTATCAATCAAAATATGAAAAAATTGTTTTATAGAGCTAGAAAAAATAATAAAATTCATCTGAAAGAACAAAAGTTCAAGGACATAAAGGAAATCAATGAAAAAATGAAAAAGAAAGTGGTCTAGGCATACTGGATGTCAAACAGTATTATAAAAATCTGGTACTAAGGGCTTCTAGGTGGCATAGTGAATAGAGCACTGGCCCTGGAATCAGGAGGATCTGAGTTCAAATCTTGCCTCAGACACTTGACACACTTACTAGCTGTGTGACCTTGGGCAAGTCACGTAACCCCAATTGCCTTGCCTTCCCCACACACAAAAAAAAATCTGATACTGACTAAGAAATAAAGTGTTATATCAGAGGAACAGATTAAGTACAAATCACATTATCATAAATGAACATAGTAATTTAAGTTTTTGAAACAAAAACTAGTTATTTGACAAAAACCGGATAACGGTATGGCAGAAACTGGGTATAGATCAACATTTTACACCATATACCAAAATAAGGTCAAAATCGGTGCATGATTTATACATAAAGGGCAATACAATAAACAAATTAAAAGAGCATGGAATAGTTTATCTGTCAGATTTATGGGTAAGGGAAGAACTTAAGACCAAAGAAGATATAGAGAGCACTACAAAACGTAAAATGGATCATTTTTATTACATAGAATTAAAAGGTTTTTTTACACAAACAAAACCAATGCAACCAAAATTAGAAGCAGAAAATTTGGGAGAGGAGAAAATTTTGCAATAAGTATCTCTGATAAAGACATAATTTCTCAAACATATAGAGGACTGGGCCAAATTGATAAAAATATAAGTCATTCCCCAATTGATAAATGGTTGAAGGATATGAACAGGCAGTTTTCAGACAAAGAAATCAAAGCTATCTATTGTCATATAAAATGCTCTAAAACATTATTAATTAGATAAATGCAAATTAAAACAACTCTGAGGTACAATGTCACACCTATCAGATTGACTGATATGGCAAAAAATGAAAAATGATGGATGTTGGAGGGATGTGGGAAAACTGGGACACTAATACACTGTTGGTGGATTTGTAAACTGATCCAACCATTCTGGGGAGCAATTTGGAAATATGCCCAAAGATCTATAAAACTGTGCATACCCTTTGATTCAGCAATACTACTGTTAGGTCTATATCCCAAAGACATCCAAGAAAAGAGAAAGGATCTATTTGTATAAAAATGTTTGTAGCAGCTCTTTTTGTGGTGGCTAACAATTGGAAATCAAAGGGATATCCATCAATTGGTGAATGGCTAAACAATATGTGGTATATGATTGTAATAGAACATTGTTGTGCTATAATAAATGACAAGCAAGATGATTTCAGAAAACCTGGAAAGACTTTCATAAACTAATGCTTACTGAAGTGAACAGAACAAGGAGAATGTTTTGTACAGTAACAGCAATATTGTTCAATGAAGAACTATGAATGACTTAGCTATTCTCAGAAATATAATGGTCCAAGGCAACAGCAAAGGACTAATTATGAAGCATACTAGCTGCTATTAGATATAGAACTGATATTGCTCGAATAAAGACTGAAGCAAGCTATTTTTCACTTTTTTCTTTAATTTTTTTCTTTTATTAGAGTCTTCTTATACGAAATGACTAATACGGAAATGTTTTACATAATTGCACATGTATAATGTATAACTGCTTACTGTATCAGGGAGAGGGCAGGAAAGGGAAGGAGGAGTAGAATTTGGAATTCAAAACTTTAAATAAAAATGATTTAAAGAGAAAAAAGAAAGGTTGGATTGAGTTGCATATGATAAGGTAATTCTAAAAAAGCAAAATTGGATAGAAAAAGGTAAAAGAGAATAATTATCTCATAAAATGGGATGTGAAAGGAAGAAATGATACAGAGGAAACAGGTGGGGATGAAGGGTTGGTAATGTTGGAACCTAATTCTCATTAGATCTGGGTTAAAGAGGGAACAACATAGACATTTAAAGGGGTATAAAAGTCTTCTGAACTTTCAAAGAAATAAGAGGACTAGGGGACAGGATAAGGCAGGGACTTTTAGGAGGGTATGTAGGTTAAGATTTAGGAGAGTTGGGGAAAGGATAAGAGAGGGATTCTTAGAGTAGTGGGTAGAATAAGGAATAAAAGGCTTAGGAGAGAGGTAAAGGTAAAAGAGATACGATAAAAAGAGAGTCTGAGAAGGACAATAGTGAGTAAAAATAAGATGGTGGGAAATTCACAAATAGTAATTATAACTTTGAATGTGAATAGGATGAATTTGCCCATAAAACAGAAGTGGATAGCAGAATGGATTAAAAATCAGAATCCAACAATATATCGTTTATAAGAAACACATTTAAGAATGAGAGAGACATGCAGAGCTAAATAGAGGGTTGAAGTAGAATACATTATGCTTCAGCTGATGCCAAAAAGACTGAGGTAGCAATCATGAACTCAGACAAAGTTAAAGCTAAAAATAGATTTAATTAGGAGAGATAAATGAGGTAATTACATTTTGATAAAAGGTACCATAGACAATGAAACAATATTAATACTGAAACTATATGCATCTAATTTTTTTTTAAAAGGTTAAATGAATTATAGAAGGAGATAGTAGTACTATAATTGTGGGGGACTTTAATCTTCCCATCTCAGAACTAGATAAATTTAACAAGAAATAAATAAGAAAGAAGTCAAGAATTTTATATAAGCTAGATATGATAGATATCTGGAGAGAATTGAATGGGAATAGAAAGGAATATACCTTTTTCTCAGTAGTTCATGGTACATTTATAAAAACTGACCATATATTAGGACATAAAAATTTTAACAGCTAAAAGCAGAATGCAGAAATATTAAAAGCATTCTTTTCAGATTGCAATGCAATAAAAATTATATTTAATAAGGGACCAAGGAAACCTAGATTAAAAACTAATTAAAGATTAAACAACCTAATCTTAAAGAATGAGTGGGTTAAAAAAAGATTGGTTGTTTTTTTTTTTTACATGCAACTGGGAAATAAGATATACAAGCACTGGGGTATAGAAATCCATCTTGCCCTACTAGAAAGCTGGGGGAAAATGAGGGAGGATATAAGAGAGAACAGATTGGGGGAAGGGGTATTCAGTGGGCTCACTATCTTGGGGTAGGAGATGGGGAAAGACAGGGAGAAAATTTGTAACTCAAAATCTTGTGGAAATGAATGTTGAAAACTAAAAATAAATAAATAAATTTTTAAAATAACAAAAAGAATGAATGGGTTAAAGAATAAATCATAGAAGCAATTAATAATTTCATTAAAGATAATGTCAAATAATGAGACCACATCTCAAAACCTATGGGATACAGCAGAAGCAGTAATCAGAGAAAATTATATCTCTAAATGCTTATATGTTAATAAAATAAAGAGCCTACCAATGAATTAGGTGTGTATTTTTTTTAAAAAACTAGAAAAATAACAAACTAAAAATCCCCAATTAAACACTGAATTGGAATTCCTAGAAGAAAATTAAAGGTTAGAGAAATAAAATTGAATGTAAAAAAACATTGATTAATAAATAAAACTAAGTTGATTTATGAAAAAACAATAAAATAGATAAACCTTTCATTAATTTGATTTTTAAAAGAGAGAAAACCAAATCACTAATAGTAAAAATGAAAAGGTTGAATATACTACTAATGAAGATGAAATTAAAGCAGTTATAAAGAGTTATTTTGTCCAATTATATGCCAATAAATTTAACATTATATGATCAAAATTGTTGGAAAAACAAGAAAGCAGTATGGCAGAAATTAGGCACATATTTTACAGCATTTACCAAGATAAGATCAACATGAATACATGATCTAGATTTAAAGAGAGATATTACAAGAAAATTTGAAGAACATGGAATATATTGCCTATCAGACTTAAGGATGGGTGAGCAATTTATGAATAAACAAGAGATAGAGAGTAGTATGAGGTATAAAATGGATAATTTTGGATACATTAAATTAAGAAGTGTTTGTATAAAAAAAATATATCAATGATCAGAAAGAAAGCAGAAAATTGGGGGAAATTTTATAGTCAAATTCTCAGATAAAGGTCTCATATCTGGAAGTTTGTCAAACCTGTAAGTATATGAATCATTCCCCATTTGATAAATGCTCAGAGGACATGAACAGCAATTTTCTGATTAAGAAATCCAAACAATTTATAGTCATATTTTAAAATCATTATTGATTAGAGAATAAATATTAATATAACCCTGAGATATCATTTTATATCAGTCTATCATATCTATCAGACTGACTAAAATGATTGAAGAGAAAATTGGCAAATGTTAGAGAAGAACTGGTGGAATTGTGAACTCATCCAACCATTTTTGAGAGCAATCTGGAATTATGGTCAAAAAGTTATTAAAGCATATTTACCTTTTAATGCAACAATATCACTACTAGGTCTGTTTCCAAAGATGACCGGAGAAAAAGGAATAGAACCTATACTTTCTAAGATATTTCTAGCAGTCCTTTTTTTATGGCAAAGCATTGGAAATTGCAGGGATGCCCATTAATTGGGAAATAATGGAACAAGTTGTGGTATGTGATTGTGATGGACTACTATTATGCTATAAGAAATGATGAGTTTGATGATCTTAGAAAAACCTGGATAGACTTGCACAAAATAATGAAGAGTATAATGAGTAGAACCAAGAGAACATTGTATACAGTAACAATGATGCTTTAAAAACAATTTTGAGTGACTAAGTCATTTTAACTATTATAAATACCCAAATTAAGGACACGTGAAGGAAGACACTATCTGCATCCAGAGAAAGAACTAATAGATAAACATATGTATAGAATGATTTTACATATACATGTATGTATATACATCCATCTTTAGGGCAGGGGGAGAGAAGGAAGAAAAATAGGACAGAAGAAAAAGATAGTTACATGATAATTTTATTAAATATTTAAAAGGAATAGCAAGTTGTACATAATAGATTTGCAGTTTCACATATAATCATTTTTTTTCTATTCTATTATGCTATGGAAAAGTTTGTTCTAGTTCTTAAGTTCAGAATAAAATAAATACTTTTTTAAAATAAAAAAAATGTGTTCTTTTAAAACCACATTTTTTGCCTTAGACAGAAAACTATTAGCGTATATACCTCTCTATGATGACTTCACAGTGGAATTTGTTTTTCTTCTATCTCCTGAGAAGCACTAGACTTAGAATCTGAATGTGTGGGTTCAAATGCTACTTCCTAGCTAGCATTTCAACCTAGAGCAAATCAGTTTCCTTCTACCTTCACAATGAGGATAATATCTGCTCAGTCTACCTCATAAAGCTGTCATAAGGCTCAAATGAGTTAATTCAGAGTAAAGAGCTTTGGCAGTTTTAAAATCTTGTAGAAAGGGGATCTGATATTCATTAGCTTTATTTCTTCCTTTAAGTAAAACAAGCAGTTTGACTTTGGGGTGTTAACACATAGACAGAAGGGAAACATGTAATTCTATTTAGAAAGAGTAACTGCTTAAAAATGATTCAGCAAGTAAATCTCCCCTGGTTCCCTAAAGGAATCAGCTATAGACAACTGATGAGGTTGAAGACTAATTGCCACAGCTGTGAAAAACTTCAGAGTTGGTGTTTTCACAGTAGCCAATGAGAGCTCTTGAAAAGCTAGAAATATTTTCTCCACCTATCCACCCTCCTTCCCCCCTCAAATCACACACACTCTAAGGTTGTCAGGAGTGACCAACACATCTTAATTGTCAGACTTCTGAAGTGGAGCTATGAGGACGACTTGGAGTTGGCTCATCTTTTGTCATTTAACTCTGGCTGACTCAGCCAGTACTTTGAGTGGTAAGATGAAAAGATACCCATTCTGAGTCTCTTCTCTCATGTTTCTCATTTCTTCTCTGACCCCCCTGGGCTTTCTTTGTGCAATAGCTACCACCTTGCCTTATCTACCACAGAGGCAGATCACTGTGTTGCTTTTTTTCCCCCTCTGTGCTCTAATTTAACAAGTTTACCATGTGATAGCTTTAACTGACTGATAAATTTTCAAGCTGGTCTCAACTCCACCTTCTTCCTTCTTCTCTACCACAAGGATCCTAGATATTTCAATATGATAGGTTTCCTTTGTGATCTTATGTAGTTTATTTTATGCATGTAAAAACATTCTGAGAAGAAATCCCTAAGCTTCACCAGTTCAGAAAAGGAGTCTTTTACATGCAAAAAAATGGGTTAATATCTCTGATCTAGCAAGTTGAGAGGTTTGTTACCACGTATTTAAGAAGACTTGGAGGAAAGCATACCAGATGTGGAATTAGAAGACCTGGGTTGGGATCCCAGATCTTCTATTAACTCACTGTGTAAACTTTAGGGTAAGTCATTTCACTTTGCTATGCTTCAGTTTCTTCATCTGTGAAATGGGAGTAATATGTGCATGGTTAAAGTTCAAATATGACTCTTGAGATGTAGTAGATTACCTTTCAGTGGGGATCTTCAGGGAGAGACTAGATAAGCACTTAACAGCACGTGATGCAGGAGATACTTGTTCAAGCCACCCACATCTTGGACTAGGATCCTACAATCATGTATTTAAAGTTGAAAGAAATTTTAGAGATCCTTTAGTCATTTCATAGAAGTTAAGTGATTTACACAAGGTCACGCAGATAATAAATACCTGATACATGATCCATATTCAGGTCTCTGACTCCAAATTCAGTGTTGACCTCTGAAGTTCTAGGATTCTGGAACTATCTACTCCAAAAATATCATTACGAAAAAAAAATTTATAAACTGTGAACCTCTCTAGAACTGTGAGCTAGGCCATATTTACATGAAACCTTTCTGTGTTAAATACAGTTTGATTTGAAGATGCCTTATGACCAGCTGACACCTCCAGAAAAGTCAGAATGCTAAGTAACTAGTGGAACGAAGAGCTCTTAACTTGGGGTCTGTTTTATAAAAATATTGTTTAGCCAGTCAACAAACATTTATTAAGTATTTACTATGTGCTAAACACTGTGCTAAGTTCTGGGGATACAAAGAGAGGCAAAAGATAGTCCCTGCCCTCAAGGAGGTCACAATCTAACAGGAAAGAAAAGAAGCAAACAAATGTGTACAAACTACAGATAATTTATATATGAAATGATTAAGCAAGGAAAGGCACTAAAATTAAGAACGATTGGGAAAGGTTTCCTTTAGAAGATGAGATTTTAGGTAAAGGAAGCCAGAGAAGCCAACAAGTAAAGCTGATAACTTTATTTTAGCATACTTGGTTCCCTTTATAATCTTATGCATAATTTATGCATTTAAAAAAAACTTTGTTCTGAAAAAGGGGACCATTGGCCTCACCAGACTGCAGGCAGACCCAAAAGACAAAAAAAAGTAGAAGAAGAATCTCTGTCCTAACGGAGATCTAAATAGTTACTCTTCTTTCTAAAATTCATCAGTTAAGTAGCATCTGTCATCTGGATCACCAACCACTAGCCGATCCTACCAAAGAATCCACCTCTTTCCACCTTTACCACCCTACACTTCCCAGCCTCATTTGCTCTGCAAAAGAAAGCACCAAAAACAGGCTTTCTAAGCTACGTTTGCAAGTGAAACAAATGCAGGTTTGGATTACATATGCCTTTATGGCCAGTGCAACATCTGTGGTTTCCTTTTGAGGTGAAGAGGCTTCAACAATGCCATTCCTCTTAACATGCTTAAAATTAGATAGTATTTCTGAAAACTTTGTAAGGGGAAGCTTAAAAGTCTGTGTTCATACAGACTTTTCTTCTGCATCATTCAAACTGGGAAAGCAAGGAACTTAACCAGGTAAAAGCAACTTAGAAGTCAAGAGATACTTCATGCTTCCTTAGAGTTGTATATGGTTCTCTCTGAAATGATTGTTCTTCTTACCCTAGTACTACCTATTAAATTGTTATTCAGACACTTAGAGCTAACTGTTTTTATATCTGATGGTTTCACCACCACTATCACCATAGTTCCAATAATTTAGCCAAGAGGAAGGGTATTTAAAAAGGTAGCTAAGAGAGACTATATCCATCTAGGAAACTAGTGAATACAGACATCCAGAAGACTGGACACATAAGCACATAGAATTCATGATCCTTTGAGATTCTGAATCAAATCCAATCACTTGTACAGGTGACAAAACTGAAACTGAGAGAAACAAAATCATTTGCCCAAGGTCACACAAAGTATTAGTTGCAGAGATGGGACCAGAATCGATCATCTCATATACTCTCTGCAGGGTATTATTATCTGAACAAACTTACCAACTTTTCCATCTCTTACTGCTACTGACTCATTTTCTTTTTGATTCTCTCTTCCAGATTCAAGATAAGTTTAAGGTATGGAAGTCTCAGACAACATACATTACAAAAATTCTCTCTAATCAGCTCCCAAACTTCTCTCCCCTTTGAGTTAACTTCCCTTCTTTCAATACCAAACCATACATATATGGTCTTGGACATAAATCACTGTGAATGACCATGTCCTTTAAGAGCAATTTTAAATAGGATGGGCTGCCAGTGTGGTGGCATATACCTCTTGTCTCTGCTGGGAAAAGCTAAGGCTGGTGGATCCCTGGAGTTAGGGACTTTTGAGCTGAAGAAGAGCTAAAAAAAATGTTTGTCCCACATCTGAACTAAGTCCAGTACCAATATGATAAACCCTAAGGAATCTGCAGACCACCAGGATTTTTAGAAAAGGACAAAGCAGTCCAGGTCAAAAGAAAAATAGAGCAGGTATAAGTATAATACTAACAACAACGTTGAAATGCAAGAAAGCATTTGAAGAAATAAGTACACATTTCTAGTCTTAATGACTGAGAGGGTAGAGATCAACATGTTTTTTTCCTCTTCTTTCCTCCTATCATAGGACTAATGAGAAGTGAAATAGTCAGACATATAAAGATATCCTGAGAGTTTTACCTGCTAGCTTTTCCTCAGCCATGGTGGGGCAGCACCCCCAGGAAAACAGGAGGAAGACAGGCACTATAGACTGGATGCTAATAGTGTCATCAACTGCCAGCCTATTCAACTGTATCTCTTCTCATCCCTCTCTCTCTCTCTCTCTCTCTCTCTCTCTCTCTCTCTCTCTCTCTGTCTCCCTCTCTCTCCCCCCCTTCCCCCCATCCCCCAGCCCCCCACATATTTGGAGATACACACTCTACTATACCATAAGGTCCTAGTCTGCTGTTTTCCCAATTTTATATCACAGGGAAGGTGGTCAATCCCCCCAATTCACTATGATCCTACCCGTTTCTTCTACCTCTTCATGTGACTTCTCCCCAACTCAGCCATATAACTTCTCTTCCACTTCCTTTCCAAGCCAAAAGATCCCAGAGACTTAGCACTCCAGGTAAAATGTATGTGCCCTTACACAGACATTCACCCCTCCCCAGCCCACCAAGTCTCTGTGACATCTCTGAGTGGGGGAGGAGCCACAGGTGTGTGTGTCTGTGTGTTTGTATGTAGACTGCTCTGACTGCTATATTTATGACTAGTGTGGTAAA
Organism: Pseudochirops corinnae; assembly: GCA_028646515.1. Classification (NCBI taxonomy): domain Eukaryota; kingdom Metazoa; phylum Chordata; class Mammalia; order Diprotodontia; family Pseudocheiridae; genus Pseudochirops; species Pseudochirops corinnae. The sequence continues at coordinate 121,862,017 of CM053585.1, read as the reverse complement.
TTGGTCTTTTACCTGTGTCAGAATCATTTTGCTCTAGATTAGAAGTCTTAAAGGATACTAATGGAGATTGAGGCAGAGGGGGAGGAGAGAAGAGTTCCATGGTTTTCAATTGCTGTTGTTCAGTCATTTTTCAGTCATGTCCGACTCCATTTTCTTCTCCATAATAGCCTTCCCCAAATTACGGCCTGCTGAGCCTGAGCAAAAACCCTTGATATGTTGATAAGCAGTGAAAAAGAATCCTTAAGCAGCCCATAACATTTGGTTTCTTATTCTTTGCAAAGCAGACTTGTTCTTGTTCAGCAGCTGGTCCTATTAGTCTCTGTCCCAACTCACCACTCAACGTTGCCCTGAATGAATCTTTCAAAAACAGATACAGTATTAATCAACTGTCCCATGTTAGCTGGATGAAAACATTCAGGTAAACGAGGAAGGTCAAACCAGTCATTCAAGGGCTCCTATAGGAACCTTCAGGCTTTTCTCTCTGGTTCCCTCTGACCTCCCTCTGGCTATTTTTGTGTCTTGTTAGTGACTAGTGATGTACTCTACACACAGTAGCTGGTTAACAAATGTTTGTGACTACGTGTGTGTGTGTGTGTGTCATATACTATGTTATACCTACTTATCAGAGATACTGTGAAGAAAAAGATGGGCATATGACTATGAAAGTTCTATGATTTGATGTATTAACATTAATTGAAAAAGAGGGATATAGCACAGATAATCTACAATAAGACAATCCAACATAGATGGCCAAAATGTTTGTTAGATTATATTATTGTCAATTACCTGTGCTGTATTCCTCTTTCTCTATTACTATTAATACATCAAATCATAGAACTAAGAGCAAGAAAAGTAACTTTTATATCAATTTACACATTTAAAAGCAGTTTTAACAGTCATTCTCTCATTTTCCCTTCACAATATCTCTGGCAAGTAGGTACAGTATAGTACAATAAACATTTGTTAACCATCTACTGTGTATAGAATTTGTGAATAGTAACTTAAGGAGATACAAAGTTTAAATAGCAATCAGCATAGTAATTTACTATGTGCCAGGCACTCTACTGGCTGATAAGGCTACCAATACAAAAATGAAATAGTCTCCGCCCTCAAGGAGCTTATATTCTATTAAGGGAAATAACATATACACAAGTATAGCAGATAGGGATAGCTGTGATTTCCCTGATCTTAGAGACTCCTTTTCCAAATCACATTGGAACCATTTATGTTTCTTGTCAAAGAATAAATGAATGAAAAAGCTTTAATTAAGGGCTTACTGTGTACCAAGAAGCTGGGCAGTGGGTAAGGTCTAGAGGACCTTAGGAGGCAGTATCAGTAGAGATGTAAAGGCCTAGTGGTCCTCCATCTCACCACGAAAGAAAAGAGTAGGGATGGCTAGGTGGTGCAGTGAATAGAGCACCATCTGGGCTCAGACACTTAACACACACACACACACACACACACACACACACACACACACACACACACACACACAAAACTAGCCGTGTGACCTTGGGCAAGTTACTTAACCCCAATTGCTCTGCCCTTCCCCCTCCAAAAAAAAAACAAAACAAAAAAAAGAAAGAAAAGAGTAGCTGACTCGTGTATCATCCAATTCAAACAGCATAATTGGGTTCTGAGCAACCTGGCGCAAGGGAGAGGTTATGAAGGGTGAAGGGAAGCAGAAAGGTCCATGACCAGAACCTGGAGCAATAAAAGGTTATACTTCTTGCCTAGGGCTGCGCAGTCAGTGTGTCTGAGGGAGGGCTCGAACCCAGGTCTTCTTGGCTCTGAGACCGGCTCTCTCACAGTTATATCATGCTGCTTCTCATGCCTAAGTGTTTTTGGATAAAAGTATATAAGTATATATATGAGGTAGATGAGAGGGAAGGGAAGTGGATACCAGAAACTGGGAGGATCAGGAAAGATAAGGTAGAAGGAATCTCTGGGGCACAGTTCTGAAGGGCACAAGAGATTCTCAGAAGCTGAGGTGAAGGAAGGGCACATTCTGGACATAGGAGACACCTAATACAAAGGCACTGAAAGAGTGTGTAGTAAGAACAAGTCAAGAAGGCCAGTTCAACCAGAGTGCAGAATGCTGGAGGAGAAGGAATATGTACCAAGAGTAGAAAGGTAAGTTGGGGCCAAGTTAAGAAGGGCTTTAAAAATTAAAGAGAGTCTCTGAGAGTTGACCTTAAGAAGCACTAGAAGCCAGTGGAACTTAAATAAGGAAGTGATTTGGTCAGATCCGCTTTTAAGGAAATTCCCTTTGGCTGCCCTGTGAAGAATGAGCTAAAGAAAGAAAAGACTTGAGGTTAGGCTAGTTCTTGTAAGAAGGGGACATTACAGGAAATTTATAGTGTAGTTGGTGGGTTTAGACCCCAGCACAGATGACTGTTAAAGAGGTACAAAGCAAAATGGGATGTGAGATTTAAAGGGAGAGGTCTTTTACTAATTGAGCAGAAATCAGAAAGGACTTCAGGAGGAGGTACCTCCTGAGATAGATCCTACTTTAAAAGATAGCAGGAGATCAGCAGATAAAGATGGGGAAAGATGCCATTCTAGGAACAGGGTCTACCAGGGGTGGGGAAACTGTGGCCTCCAGTGGCCCTCTAGTTCCTCAAATGTGGCCCTTTGACTGAATTAATTTAGATTCAATCAAAAGGTCACATTTGAGGACCTAGAGAGCCACATACGACCTTTGAGGTCACAGATTCCCTACCACTGCAAGGTCCAGAGTGGTCCAGTTTTGGTAAAGCATCAAGGTAGGGAGGGGAGTAATAAGTAAAGCTGGAAAAGTGGGGTGACTTCAGGTTGGGGGAACAAGAAGGGAGTTTGAACTTCTCTTGGAGGTTGTGAGTCACTGAATATCTTTGAGTGGAATGGCTTAAGTGATTGTATCCATCAGAAAGATTATAGAGAAGAGTGATCACTTGAAGAAGGCTATTTCAATAGTGCAAATAAAAGGTCTGAGCCTCTACTAGTACAGTGGTAGCAGGAAATGAGAGGAGAGATTAGGTGTTAAAATCAATAGTTCTTAGTAACTGAACATGAAAGGTGAGGGAAGGAGAAAAGACCAAAAGAACACCAAACTTATAAATATGGGAGTCTCAATAGATGGTGGCATCAGAGAAAGAGGTAGATAAGGATGAGAGCATGATGCAGAAAGAGAGCATTTGATTTGGAGCCAGAGATCCTGGAACTGCAAGTTACAACCTTAGATAAGTTAATTAATATCTCTGTGCTCCAATTTCCCAATCCTTAAAATGAAGAGATTGGATTCAAATTCTTTCCAAACTTTAAATCTATGATTTTAGGACTTTGTCCTGTATTCATCATTTAGAGAAAGACAGAGAAATTGAGACAGACACAGAAAGAGACAGAGAAAGAGAGATTGACACATATATATATTTGTATAGACAGAGAGATATAGAGATGCATATCCATCTCTGTCTCTCTATACATTCTTTATATGTAGTTTGCATGTTGTCTCCCCCATTAGACTCTTAACTCCTTGAGAACAACTGTTTTTTCCTTTCCTTTATTCCCAGTAGTTAGGCTGTCTGAGCTATGTAATAGGTGTTTAATGAATGCTTGTTGACTAAGGAAATGATCTGACTTTTACAGGTAAGAGAACCCAAGTACAAAGAATCAAAGCTTCTTGCCTGAGGGCCCACACCTCAACCTCAATGTCAGGAGACTAGAATCTAGTAGAGCCCGGGTCTCTTGGTTCCTAGCTCTTCACCCTTTTTACCCCCTGGTTAATCCCTGGGCTACCTGCCAGTTAGCATAAATTTCTGAGTTTCTACACCCCTCACCCCCAAGAAGAACTGTATTAGCTCTTACTCATTATCTGCATTGGAAGCAGGGGCAATTTGGAAGGCTTTCTCTATTTAACCCCAAGTTATTGCAACAATGTTGCTTATGACTCAGTGTCAATTATCATTAAAACCACATTGGGGGCTGGTCTTTGTTGTAGGGAAAAGGAAAAGAGTATTCAGTCCATTCCATAAATGAATCATAGACCCTTGAGATAATGGAGGAGCCTGAGTGGCCATCAACCTCCCCACTCTCACCACCTCCTGTCAGAATGGTTGGTTCATGACACTTATCTAGTCAGGTAATTCAGTCACAGAAATTTTATGTTAAGCACACAGAGAAGTCTAGTCTATATACTCACTGTCTCTGGTGAGCTTTTTTTTTTTTCCTACTAGTCATATTTATTCACTAGCTTCCAATAATTTGTGGTGTCGTACTTTCATATGAAAGAGTCTTCAAGGTAGATGGAATCTTCTAGACAGAGACCATATAGTGCAACCATATCACTGAGGCCCAGAGATGTCAAATGATTCACCCAAGGCCACACAACCTACACAGGGGTGGGGAACAAATTTCCTGTGTGAAGTTTGGATTCAGTCACAGGGCCACACTTGAGGATGTAGAGGGCCACATGTGGCCTTGAGGCTGCAGGTTCCCCACCCCTGACTAGCCTTGAGGGTCCTCCCATACTTAAGGGGCTGGATCTCTGACTCTAGGAAAAAACTTCGTAATCTGGCTCTATTCACTCTTGTCTGATTTGGTTCCCATACTCTGTTCCAACCAAAGTGGCCTCCCCAAACTGGCATTCCATCTCCTGTCTCCATGTCTTCTCACAGGCCGTCTTCAGTTTTTTTTATGTATTTCCTCCTCCCCTCTACCCTGGCTTCCTCCAAGGTTTAGCCCAGTTACCCCTCCTATACAAAAACATTTCTGATGCCCCAGCTCTCTCCTAAACTATCTGGAACTATATTTACTTATCTGTAAAAAAAACTTGAGGTCCCAGCCCCCTAGTAGAACATCAGCTCTTTGAAGGAAGGCTCTGCTTGATTGTGTCCTATTTCTCCGGTGCCTCGGCAGTTCCTTTCACATACTTTGGATCTGCAATGTTATCAATATAGATATTCCCTCTAATGGTGTAGATGAGAGAGATGTCAAATATGCATGATCCACAAAACCCTGAACCAGATTAAAAAACAATTTAAAAAAATAAAAACATATAGTACATAGACCATATTAATATGTGGTTTTCAAAGTCAATATGTAGCCAACAGGGATCCTTATCTACAGTTTAGTGGCCTATTTGAATTTGATAGCACTGGTATATTGATACATATATATTTATTTAAATTTATATGATATATGTATTTATGTGTGTGCACATACATGTGTGTGTATCATAACACATCCATGTCTTTTCATCTCCTTGATCCTTATTCATGTATAGAAATCCTTCATGGAGAAGTCTACCAGACACTCCGGTGGTCCTCCTCTATGTGTTTGTATGTTCCATAGCTACCATTAGAGCAGCTAGGGAATTCATCATTCATCTCTCCCTTTTACTATGGGACTAACCCACATCTTCTTTGTGGTCCTAAGTCTCTCTGACATCATTTATATCTCCTCACCTCTGTAATTCTTTGTTGGTTAATATATTCTGACCTATTCATGTTTACCATGCAGCTCTCCGCTGTTCTTCTTTAACGTCATTTTAAAGTTCATTTAAGTTCATTTTAAATTATTTTTAAGTTTATTTTTAAGATCATTTAAGTCCATTTTTAACTATTCAGAGACTCTGATATTCCATTATTTGCAACCACAAAGTATGACCAGAAGAAAAAAATATTAACAATCTTTTTGTTTCAGGGAAAATCATGGGAACAATAAAAGCATTGCACATTTTTCTAAAGTCAATCCATTCTACTTTTCCCCTTATAATCAATTCTGGGTCCATCCCATTATCCATTAGCAGTGTCTGTCTGAGACATATGTACTAATGAATGAGCTCTATGGGCCATCACTCCAACAATATATAAGAATTGTAATGTAATAGGTGTTCTTCATCCATTTGGTTTTTCCTCTAAGTATAGTTAAGCCAAACTTTCTTAAATGACCTTAAAGGTTTAGGAGGTTCTGCAGTATTCTTTCGCTCAATGAAATCAGCAGAATGTCATCCGTAAATAGACACATCCAAAGGACCCCACCATCCCTCTTTGATTTAGCCTCTGTACTAGGACAATGGCAAACAACTTTGGCAAGCATGCATCTCCTTGTTTTATACCTCATTTGATATTAAGAACCAGAGGGTCATCTAACAAAATAATTTCTCTCGTTAAATCTCTCAAGGAATCCTGTATGACCTTCGCATAGATGTGGAAATTGCATTGTTAAAGGAAAACTTTAAGATGATGTTTTGCTCTACTAATTTAATTTTTTAAATATTCAACAAACAATGGACAGTGGGATGTCATAATATTCACACCCTTCAGTAAATTTTGTAACTGCAAAAATGTGGTCTGTTATCATTTGCGAAAACTTACTTTTACAACCTCCTCAAGCCATCAACAAGGATGTCCTCAATTCATCTGTAAATTATTCCCATAAAGAATTTTTACAGATGAGAAAGTAGTCATATGAGTTATCAGTGAATTATATTTTTCTCATTCTCATTTTTTCTTTTCTCTCTTCTTTTTTTTTTTTTTTTTTTTTGGTAAAAGGGTCTAAGATTTTTTCCAAGCACTGGGCAATCTCCTCTGACTCAGATGTCTTAAAACTGGATCCCTCAACACTCAGAATTGTCTCCTGTGACTTAGCACTCCACTCTAACTCCTTGTTCTAGTTCAACTACTCTTCTCATCTTTTGTTTTCTTTATTATTATTTCTACATCCTTATTAAACACATCAGGGCTTATGATAGAGTACAAATGTGACTATACTGACACAAATGGAGAGAAGCAATATTGACGATTTTTTAAATATTATTTATCCATTTTTCTTCCAATTTCATCCCTTAATGACCATCATGATGATTTGGCTTGGGTTGGGTCTCTTGTCAAGCTTTCTGAAAACTTATTTTTCCTTTGATTGCTCATAATAATGAGGTACTGCTCATAGTAATTCAACCTCCTACATAAGATTTCACAATTTTATATTTTAAACCAGTGTTGCCTTTGACAGCTATATCTCTCTGCTTGAAAAGATCAAACATTTATTGACTGACTCTAGGCTCTTTTAGTCTCCACATCTCCTAAACTTGCTTAGGAAATAGTGATAGACTGTAAATGTTACACATTTCTTATTTTCCACTGTCGTCAACATACTTAATATGATAGATATTTTGCTTCAATTCAACAGCTATGCTGCTTCAATTGTTCTCCACAAAACTTCATTTTTATTTCTTCTAGCATGGTATTAGAAGCACCTTGAAAATAGTAAATGCTTAATAAATATTTTAAATTGAAATTTAGGGAGGCACAAAATTACCACAAAATTACATGAAAGCAGTGATATAGTCTTGGTATAGGAACGAGAGAAGAAAGAGATAGAAGAAAACATCTAGTCCATCTCCTTTTACAGATAAGGAACCTGGGGCACTGAGAGAAGTCCAGGATCACACAGGTAATAGAGATAGGGTTGGATTCCTTGAACTATAAATCCAGTCTTCTTTCTACTATATCATGTTGCTTCTTCATCTTGAGGTATTCTGACAGCACCTCAAACATAAATACCTAAAACCAAACTTAATGTCTTTCTTCCCCAAATCTGTCTTTCCTCCCAATTTTCCTAGTTTCATTAAAGGCACTGACATCTTCCTAGGCCCCCACTCCAGCCCCCTACCAGATATGTGGAATATATGGAAGGATATTCCTAATCAGGTATAGGTGTGATCTCTGGGATCCCTGCCAATTCTGAAATACTGAATTGAGAAAGAACTTCCCTGACACAATAGACAATTATCTACTTTCTTCTTTTACTTCTATACATATATGTGAGAAGCATAAAATATGAAAGAGGACAAAGATGTCTGAGTCTGCAAGGAAGTTACAGTTGTCAAATATCTCTGGTGGTGGGAGAGGTGGTTAGGAAAGTGGCATAAATGAAGGGGGGATGCTGCTAGTCAGACTCTCCTTTCGTCACCATTTCCTTTCATGTGAATGATTTCACAAGCTAGTGATCTGACTTCTAAATGGGGGCTTTCCACCTACCCCACAGGCAATATTGAAAAGTCTTCTCTAAAAAAGACCCTCTACTTCCCCCACCTTCAGAGCTGAGCACCTTCTTTTGTGAACTTAACACATATCTTGGCTGTCTGAAACCACACATTCGTACTCAAAGGGCTGTATTCAGGGTGGGTGTTTGGGGGTGAATTGTTGAAACATTTTTTTCTTTTCTATAGACATTGATAAGGCTATGACAATCATAAAAATAAAAATTCCTTTTCCTGTGTCATGCCAGTGTTGAAAGATCTTTATGTACTTAATGCTAAAAATTCTGAAATCTACTTGGAAGGTACAGAGGGCCTTCTTAGGACCTCAGGATTGTCCAAACTCTCCCTTTTCTGCATGCAGGCTTGATACCTAGTTGAGGAAGAAGGGTTAAGAGCCTTGAGTTCATATCATATCAGGACCACCTCAAGGTATTAAAAATGTTTAGCCTGGAGAAGAGAAGATTGAAAGAGGCAACACATCATGGTTGTCTTCAAGTACTTGAAGAGTCTTCACATGGAGTCTTTGAACATTGTAATTGATCAAGGTTATCAAGTCAAGTATTTATTAAGCATTTACTATGTGGTAAACCCTATGCTAAATGCTGAGGATATAGAGACCAAAACAAACAAACAAACAAAAATTCAGTCCCTGCTTTCAATTCATTAGACTTTCATTACAGTCTAATGGAGGAGACTACAGGCAAATAATAGATATAAACAAGATTTTTAGAGGATAAATTGGAAATAATCTCAGAGGAAAATTATAAACATCAAGGAGAACTAGGAAAGACATTCTGTAGAAAGCATAAAGGAAAGGAAAAAAGAAAGTCTGACTCTCTCCATGACTAACTGAATTTGTGAGCTTCTCAAAGAAACTGAAGTTGCTGCCATTGTTTTAGCTCAACATTGAAAGGCAGTTATTGGTAACTCTCCCGTAACCCACAAGTTCATCCCCCACGGGTGGTCGTTAGCCAATATGGGATCTAGAATCAGATTCTGAGATAGAAGAATTAATTAATTAATTGATGAGACATTAAAGGTCATCAAATCCAACCTCCCATTTTTACAAAGAAGGAAATTTAAAAGGTTCAGTGTCTTTCCCAAAGTCATCTAGATAAAAAGCAGTACAATTGGGATTTGAAGGCAGGTTCTACAAATACTGCTATTTCCAGTGGGCTACACTACCTCTCCAGAGTTGTCCTCCCAGCAAAACAAAGCATTTTGATCATGGCATGACTTTCTGACTTAACTCTGAACTCTCCTGAATTAGTCTCCAATAAACAAGTGAACAGGATCCAGGGCCTTTTGTCAAATACTTCATATATTAAAGTAATTTCTATTTCTAAAATGCAAAACAGGGTCTCTGAATGAATCTCTCTCTATAATGATATAAACTTGACTTTGGAGTTTATAATCACATAATTTGAGAGTAGAAAAGGACTTTAGCAGCTGTGTAGTCCAACCCACACACCAAAAGAATCCCCAGATAATATACTCAACAAATGAGTCAGATAACCTGGGACGGAACATTCTGTCACTGTATGTGTATGATTATTGGCTTCAGTTTCCTCATTTACAAAATGAAAGTATTGGGTTGAATTCTGTCTCTTTCCAGCTTTAAATCCTATAACCCTATTCCCTATTTTCTGTCCACCCAGCTCCCCTGCTCCAAAAGTTCTCTGTCCTTTCTGAAACCAGTTTCTTTGTGTCTCTCCCGTTTATCCTAACCCACCTAGAATGGCAAGGAGTCCACATTTTCTGATCTCATTATCCTTTCTGATGAAATGTTTTGAGTGCTGTTATTCTCTCCTTTCATGCAGATCCCTGCCTCTTTATCCCTATGGTTGTTGTTGTTATTGTTAATAATAAGCAACTTACCGTTATTATAACAATATATAATAACTAGCATTATGTAGCAAAATGCTTTACATATATTATCTTGTTTGATCCTCACCACAACCCTGTAAAGTAGTTGCTATTACAGTTATCCCTTCTACATCGTGACTTTCCCCATCATGGTTTCAGTACATCACAGGTCAACAAAAGAAATGAAATTGGAATTTTGGGGAGAGTTTTGCCAAAGCTGTAGATAACACATGGAATTTTGGAGGAATTTTGCCAAAACTATGGATGACCGACCCATGAAGGCCAGCAAACGATACAGAAAAAGTTTAGAAACTCAGAAATGCATAAAATATATGCATAGTATTATATAATATCAACATATTTTATCTTTTAATGCCATCATAATTAAGACTTTTTTGATATTGAGGATCAAAAAATTTTATGTGGATTTTCCAATTCATGGGGATAATGTATCCCTAACCCCTACAATATGGAAGGGATAATTGTATTCTCTCTCCTTTATAAATGAGGAAACTGAGGCAGATAGAGACAAAGGGTCTTGTCCAGGTTCATACAGCTGGTAAGTTCTGAGGCAAGATTTGAACTCAGGTCTTCCTGACATCAACATTGTCTCCAATGCAATGTGCCACCCAGCTACCAAACAGTCTTTGATCATATGCATGGCCCCAAAAAAATGTCACTTAAATTCTAGTGGCATGGCTTTCAAGAACTTGGGGGTCACCTCCATGTTACAATGAGATATCAGGTCATAAGATCTGGAAGTATAGGAGCACTTAGAGATTTTCTGAAATTCCAATGCCTTTATTTTCCTCAAATGAAAAAACTAAGACCCAGAGAATTTAAGTGACTTGTTAATAATCACACAGCTAATATCAGAGCTGATAGTGAAACCCAGTTTCAACCTCTGGTCCAGTGCTTTTTCCATAATAAAACACTGTCTCCCTGTGTAGACTATTAGGATGAGAGACAGTGAGACACTGCCTACTCCTTTCTTACCTACAGAATTAACAAGAAACTAGAGTTTTTATCTTAAAGTCCCTCACAACCTACATTTCTAACCTTCTAATACATTACTGCCCTTCCAGTACTGTGATCCAACCAAACTGGCCTCTTCACTGTTCCTCACAAGCAACTCTCCATCTCCTACTTCTTCACCTTTACAGTCACAGTCCCCCATTCCTCAAATGCACTTCATACCTCCAACTCTCAGAATCCCTTGTTTCCTTCAAAACTCTGATCAACCAACACAAACATATACACATACACACACATACACACAATAGGTAGACTTTCCTGATCTGCTTGTATCAATTTTGTATGTATTCATATGTTTTTTGTTATCCTCTCAAAAGGATGCATGCTCCTTGATCAATTTACTGAAACTTAGAGGCTAAGAGCTTTTCCACAATGGTGGTGTTTCTGGAGACCCCACCTTTGTTATAACTTGAGTTTACAACTGTGAAAGAGGAAATATGGGTAAATAACAGACAAAAATGAATTCTATAAATTCTGCAGCAGATGCTCTATATAAATTATAAAAAAGTTCTATAAGCTCCTTCAAATATGGCATCAATGAGGAAAGAGATCAGTGGTCATCTAACCCTTAAAAGAATTCTCACCTTTTTTGCTCCCTCTTCTTTATCCCATATCTCTTTGCCTCCTTTTCCTCTCACAAGCAAATCAAATCTTTCCTAGAAAGGGGAAAAAGAGGCAAAGGGGTTGATTCATTCAACAAGTATTTACTGAACACCTCAGTTGGGTATACTCTGTCCAGGGATGCCTATCAACACATTCATGCCTCTCCATCCTATACAATTCCTTATCAGTGTTCTCTCATGTTTGCCCTACCTGAAGAACTAGGGGAAAGTGAAGAAATCTATAAGCATATTAGATAGACTCACTCCTTTTTCTGTGTAGTGCAAGGAGTACCTATTATTTTGCAAAAGAGCATAGTAGACCCAGGGTGGGCTATAAATTTGTAGAAGTCTAATGAATAATGTCAAGAAGCTTAGCCATATAGGAGAAATAGCATATGCCACATGAGTGTTACAAACTAAGTGCTGGAAAACAAAGAAATTATTTCTGATTGAAAAAGTAATTGGTGGCATTTCAGCTAGATCACGAAGAAGGGTTGGGATTTCAAATGGGAGCTATTGCTGATGAAGTTGTTAGAGTTTTGGGGGGAAGGGAGAGTATTTTTAGGGAAGGAAGAAATGTCATCCTAGGCAAAGAGAACAAAATAGACAAAGGTAAGATGGCTTATTGTATTTGGGAAGGGAGCATCATCTAAATTGAATGAAACCTTCAGCTTTTCATACAGAAAAGTAATAGGAGACAAGACTGGAAATATAGGTTAGAGTCAGATTGTGGAGTACTTTAAATACAAAGTATGTTTAGTAGACACTCGGGAGCCCATGGGAGTTTTTAACAAAAGTGATCTATTTGGTACAGTGCTTCTGCAATACAAATCCAGTAGAAGGGCAGATCTAGAAGTCATTAATGCATCTTAAACAAGATTTGAAAATTGCATTTCCCTGATCTTCTACCAGATGTAACATAGCTGGTGGCAGAGTAGCTACAGGGCTGTGCAAGGAGTCAGGAAGGTCTCTGTCCAAATCTGGCTTCAGACTCTTAATAGCTATGTAACCCTGGGCAAGTCACTTAATTTCTCTTTGCCTCAGTTTCCTTACCTGTAAAGTGGTGATAATAATAAGACTTACCTTGCCAGGTTGCTATGAGGATCAAATAAGATAATATTTGTTCAAAAAAAAAAGGCCTTAACAAAGTACCTACACAGAGTAGGCACTACATAAATGTCTATTCCCTTTTTCTTTTCCCTTTTCCCTTCCAACCAATGGAAGTGTGTTCTTCAAAATGGTTAAAAAGTTAAGATATCCAAATTCTTGAATGCAGAAATCTTACCACTAAGAATATACTCCAAGAAGATCAAAAAGAAAAAAGAAAAGTCTTACATAACCCAAACTTTTTTTGGCAGCTTGTAATATTTTCTCCTTGATCTGGGGACTCCGGAACCTGGCTATAATATTCCTAGGAGTTTTCTTTTGGGTATCTTTTTCAAGAGGTGATCAGTGAATTCTTTAAAGTTCTATTTTGCCCTCTGGTTCTA
>CM053585.1:121809813-121848501 GCA_028646515.1 Pseudochirops corinnae | reverse complement strand
TTTTCATGATTTTCTTGCATCATTCTTATTTTCCTTCCCAATTTTTCCTCCACTTCTCTCATTTGGTTTTCAAAATCCTTCTTAAGCTGATCTCTAGCTTTTATTCAGTCTTCATGTTTCTTGGAAGCTTTTGGTGTGGGAGTTCTGACTGCGTTGTTTTCCTCCCATTTCCTGCTTTGATCCTTCTTGTCCCCAAAGAAGGAATATAGAGTTTGGTTGCTCTTCTTACTTTGCTTCTTTTGCCTGCTCATGATGGCCAGTCAATGATTTTTTTTACCTCTGTGGAACTCTGCTTCCAGAGGGGAAAGCTCTGTCCCAAATTGCTAGGGTTTTTCCAGCTGCCAGAGCTTTTAGGAGGCTGCTGCAGCCCCTACCAGCTCTGGCTCACTGAAAACGCACCCCAGGACCACCACCCAAGACCACAATCCAGATCCAGGCCTCTCAATGCAAGAGCACTTGGCCTCTGAATGATCGCTTGGCCCCCCTGCAATCTGCAGGCCAGGAGCTCTGAAGCAGCAAGGTGGAGGCGGCTGCAGGGCCTCCACTTCTGCTGCTTCCTTGCCCCGGAGGCAGTTTTGCCAGACCTGCTTTTCTCCCCCAATTTTAGCTGAGTTCCTCTGACCTTTCACTTAGTCCTTTTTTCTTATGGCTTGATAATTCTGGAAACTTCCACAGCTGCCACAGATCCGCTCTCCCAAAGTTCCAGCTGCAGCTTGGCTTGGCTCGGCTCGTCCAGCCGCCCCCAGGGTAAAGTGGCACTTTCAGGCTGGGCTGGTTTCAGCTCCCACCACTGAGATGGTCCCTTCAAGCCAAGCTGCCTTCAGTGGGAGGTATATCTGTGTGCATTTTAGAGCCCTAAAATTTGTTGAGTCATATTTTTTGGGTATTTGATGTGGCTGTGTGGGAGCTGCTGTACCCTGCTGCTCCTACCCAAATTTTTTTTAACAGAAGCATTTTTTTGTGATAGGAAAGTAGATGCCCATTGATTAGCCACTCCAAATAAATTATGGCACATGTATATATTGAAATATTTTTGTGCTATGAAAATGATATGAAGAACTTAAATAGGACATCTATAAACTAATGAAGAATGAACTAAGAACCAGTAAACTACAATCTAAGTAGAGAGCAACAACAAAAAAAGGGCCCTACAGTCCTTTCCTCATAAAGTCCTCATGAAGCTTCTCCCCCACCCCACTTCCCAGGAATAGCATCTCAGCTCAGTGAATTGCTTAGTTAGGCTCCCAAGGTCTGGTCTTCTCCACAATTTGACTCTCAGTTACCAAAGAGCATTCTTTTGAGTTAATAATCTGTTCTTTTCTTTGCTACTTGAACACTGCTCACATCCATGTCTGTCTAAAAAGTGTGCTACTGTTCTGTGCTGAATATGGTGTCCCCCATTAGTCAAATGTCTCCACTTCAAAGTGCCATGGCCAATTGTGGGCGGAGTAGGGGAGGAGAGTAGAGGAGGAGAGAGTAGGGAAAGAGAAAAAAACCCTCCCAATTCCACCATCCTCTGGTGTAGGCACAGGAGTCTTCTCCACAAAGCTGCTGCTGGCCTAGACTACTGAATTCTCACATTGCCATTCCTAGAAAGATCATCTATCAGGCTCACTGTTCAGACACCTATGCTCAAGGAAAGAAACACATAGTAGAAAAGGCAGATGTAAGCTCAAACTTACCTAACCAAATCTCTCTGCTCTAATAGCCACATTTTGACAGAGACCATTTCTGATGGGGGTTGGGGGGTGGAAGGTGAGAAAGGAAAGAATGAGAGAGAGGAAACTAATTCTCCTTTAAAATTGAACTAGCACCCTACTATCTATGACCCCTGCTATAGAGGTGGGATAAGGGAAGCCAAGGGACCACCTAGAGTTTCCTTCATCATCACAAAGTGCCAACTCCTTCAGAGCTGAACACAAGTGTTCCAGGACAGATGCTCAGCACTCCATGGGGGGATACTCAGAGTGGGTGTAATGAAGAGGAAAGCCTTCTTTTTGCCCCTCTTACATGCAAATCAATACTAAAATGTTCCTTGTTGTGTCCTAGGTGATGAATGCCTACCTTGCTTACCCCTACACCTGGCTGTTCCAAAGTATGTAGGATGGATTCAAAAGGAGAAACAATGGAAGCCTAGAGGTCAATTATGTGATTATTGCAATAATTCAGGTAAAAATTATTAACAATCTGAACTAGGAAAGTGGTTCTGGGAATGGAAAGAAACAACTGACTTTCCCTGGCATTCAACTCAAGGAGTCAGTAGTTAAGGCCCTCAGTTATCTCAAAGCAAGGCTAACATGTTTATTCTCTACTTAGAGGTTTTGACCAAGCTTCTGAATAGAGCAGAGGCTATTCCTATAAGTAGCAGGTGCTTAGCAAGGAAAAAGCAGTATGAAAACTACAATGGGTAATTGGGGAAAAGAAAGAAGGGGTTGTGTGTATGTGTATGTGTGTGTGTGTGTGTGTGTATGTGCATGTGCACATGCACGCACACACACACACACACACACACACACACAAATTTCTAACTCTTTGAAGAGACAATAACTAAAACAGGTTTTTCTGAGATTCTTCAGATGCTCAGGAAATGATTAACAGGTTTAGTTGCCTTTTTTTTTCCAAGTCCTCATGTTGCCACCTGTGGTGAAAACTCAATTCATCTCAGTTGCCAGTTGTTGGAGATCTATCTCCCTTAGGACTGACTTACCTGCTATTGCATAATTGGGGTGTGGGGTGGGGGTGGAAGGAGGGGCAGTCGGGGAAGAAGAGAGAGAAAAACACCTTGTGATGTCAGTTATAGACAGAGGTCCCTTCAATTATAAGTAATGTGGTTGGCTGGCTACATTTTTTTTTCTCTTTTAGGCCTTGTTGCTGGGGAGAAGCCTGGATTTCCCAAGTTCATAATACCCAGTGACCCTGGCGTTCAAAAGGCAGCCAGGTTTGCAGTTGAAAGGTTTAACAACTGCACGAATGACCTCTTTTTATTCAAAGAACTTCACATTGATAAAGCAATGGTGCAGGTGAGTGCTTTGACTGCAAATCTGTCCTGGACTCTCCTCTTTAATGCCTTAGGAAAAAACCTAAGAAAAAAGAAAATTCAGGATGTTTTTGCACTGAAACTGCAAATAGTCAAAATTTGGCCTGCTACCTCCAAAAAAGCCTCTAAGAAGCCAAAATGTATAGACTGTAATTTTCTAAAACTGTTCGTACTTATTAAGAGAATCCAATGATCCTTGAGGCAGTTAGTTGGTGCAGTGGATAAAGCATTGTGTTTTAAGTCCCAAGAACCTGAATTCAAATCTTGCCTCAGATACTTGCTAGCTGTGTGACCCTGGACAAGTCCCTTAACCCTGTTTGCCTCAATTTCTTCATTTATAAAATGAGTTGAAGAAGAAATGGCAAATCACTCTAGTGTCTTTGCCAAGAAAACCCCAAATGGGGTCACAAAGAGTTGGACACAACTAAAACAATGGTACAGGAGTGACCCTCACTAACTGCCTATTTATTTGTAGTAAAGAAAACACTAGAATTAAAGTCAGATGGACCAGCATTCATGTCTTGAATCTGCTAATTACTATCTGTATGACTGTGGGCAAGTCAGTTAGCTTTCCTGGGACTCCATTTTCTCCCCTATATAATGAGAGGCTCAAACTAAATGACCTAAAAGTCCTTCCTAGTTCTAAATCTATGATCCTGCTTTAAATCCACTTCCACCAAACTTGGTTGGAAGAAATGTTGTATCCCAGGAAATAACAGTGCTCATGAAGTTGAAAAGGGACCCAGGATAACATTTGACCTTTTAATACTTATTAGCCATGTGATTATATGCAAGTTTCATCTGTAAAACAGGGATAAAACCTAGAGGAGGCTACCTCCCTGGGATATGTGGCTAAAGAAGAATTAGAGCACATCCCACAACTTACTATATGAGTCATTTGTGATCATATATAGCAGCAGTTCTCAACCTGTGGGTTATGTTCAATTTGTAACAATGAAAATACAGCCTGCATATCAGATATTTACATTTACAATTCATAACAGCAGCAAAATTACAGTTATGAAGTAGCAATGAAAATAATTTTATGGTTGGGGGTCACCACAACATGAGGAACTGTATTAAAGGGTCACGGCATTAGGAAGGTTGAGAACCACTGATATATAGGATTTCCCCATTCCATGGCAAATTAGAAGCAACAAAATAAGAGATCTAAGAAGGAACAATGGTTTAGCTAAATGCTACTAAGCTGGCTATAGGGTATGGCTTGAATCAAGACAGAAAAGCTATAAAAAAGAGATAAAAGATTTTAAGAAATTGAGTAATTGGAACTATTTCATATGGGAGAAAACAGGCTTACTCCCCTCAGTATTTATAAGTACATCCCCCTCTTTTTTTTTTTTTAACAATTTTATACAAGTGCATATGTTCATAATGACTCTAAATCAGGAAAAAGTTAAATTATGTCCAGCAGACTACAAGAAAGGAGGGAAGTAACAGAATTCTTAGATTCACATCCAAAATGGTTCAAATCAGTTATCCAGAAAATCTGTCTGTATGGAACACTTCCTTTCCAAAAGATGTCAAATAAATTCAGCCTTCTATTATTTCTGGCACTGCATTTGTGGAATTTTTATTGGTTTGGTGTTTTAGAATAGTTGTGGTTTTTTTATAACCTTGTGTTTCTTTGTATTGAAAGGGATTATTTGAAACATAGTATTCCAGGTCTTTAATTTTCAGGTTAAGTAAATATAAATGCTATCCCTCTACTTTTTTCTGTGGATGTCTAGTATTATTCCTGCCCCACCCTGAACTTAGGTTTACAGAGTTGTAAATTATCTTGCTCTACCCTTGAACCTCCAAAATCTTCTTTTTCTTTTCAAATCATGGCAAATATACAAACTTATTATTTCAGAATTTAACACTATTTGGAGTAGGAGTGAAATGCTTAGATTAAGGGAAGGCAGCATTATCCAGGCTAAACTAATTTCTTTTACCTCTTCCTAAAGGCATTGGGCTACAGCTAACGTGTAGAGAAGATCGATTGAGACGGCTCCCTGAAGTTGTTCAATCTCTCAAAATTTCTTTAAGTACTATTTGACTTTCTACAAAAGTGTCTCATGTTTTATAAGGGAAATTTAAAAATGGAGGTGAGGGTCACCACTTTTCCCATGTCTGTTGGCCAAGGACTACCATCTCCATATATACTTAAGAGAATTAAAAGACCAGCGATGATTGATATAAAGATTAAAAGTGAAAAAACACAAATAAGGTATTCCAGGGCAGTGATGACTTTGGGTATCCAAAAACCCAGTCTGATTCTTAAACAATTTTATGTTTTCTATACGCTGAGAATTAAATGACCAATTTTAGTGAACTCCCAAGTGAGGTCTGCTATATCACAAAGTTGCCTGGCTCACCATAGTAGAAAAGTAGGGGGAAATATTGAAGGCACAGTTTTGTGGAAGAAAAACAGCAAATAGTTATTTAGTTGGAATAAAGATTACAGAGGGCTGTTGAAAGTAGAAACTCAACATGTCCAAAACAGACTTCCTTATATTTACTCCCTCCAAACCCACATCTTTTCTAAATTTCCCTAATTTTTCCAAGGGTACCCACACCCAAGGTTTGCAGATGTAGCACCATCTTCATCACCCACATATCCAAATAGTTGCTCAGTCTCATCATTTTTATCTCTAAATTCCTTGTATCTGTCCCCTTCTTTCTCTTCACCCAGCCATAACACTATTTCAGGAAAAAATAGTTGACTAATGGTAGCACTGCTCAATCTCCCCATTCCAGTCTTCCACATGGTTGTCAAAGTGATTTTCCTAAGGCAAAGTTCTGACCACATCACCCCTTTTACTCATTAAATCTAGTGTTACCCCAAACCCATAGAATCAAATATAAACTCCTTTGGCATTTAAAACTCTTTACAACCCTTCCCCAATCTGCCTTTTTGACCATATTACATATTACTCCCCTCCACTCATGCTGGAGTCTAGCCAAAGTGATCTTTTTGTTGCTCCACACACAGAACTCTCATGTCCTAACTCTGTTCCTCACACCCATGTAATGTACTCCCTCCTCACCTCCACTTCTTGGAATATCTTTTTTTTCCTTCAAGATTCAGATCAAGTACCTCCTGCTGTATGATGTCATTCCTGGTTTCCTCATCTACCAGTACCTTCCCCACCCAAAGTCTCTTTGCACCTGTTCTGGGTATATTGTTCTTCAGTCATCTCAAGTCATGTCCAATTCTTCATGACCACATTTGGAATTTTCTTGGCAAAGATACTGGAGCAGTTTGTCATTTCCTTCTCCAGTTTCATTTTAGAGATGAGGAAACTGAGGCAAATAGAAGTTAAGTGACTTACCCAGGGTCACACAGTTAGCAAGTGTCCAAATTTGTTTGAACTCAGGTCTTCCTCACTTTAGGACCAGAGCCGTATCCACTGTGCCACCTAGCTGCCTATGTTTTATATATAACTATCTATAAGTTTATTGTCTCTCCATTCCATTCAAGTCTATGATCCTTAAGGACAGAGTTTGTTTTGTCTTTGTGTCTCTAACACAATGCCTCATACAGGCACTTAATAAATGTTTGCTTGATAGAGTAATGAGGAGCAGAGTATATAAGGAGAAAGTATCCACAGAACCTATGCAAGAATGGCCAAAAGTTGGAGAACTGGCAGACTATAATGATAGTTTTCATCTATCATGGGATGAGATTGAACCTGTGATTTCAATGGTATAAGCAACACCAGCTGAGAAAACTCCCACTATCAAAATAGAACCTGCTCTGAAAGTGACTGTTTCAAAGAATGAATTGGAGCACTGAATTATTAAGTGACTTGCCCAAAGTCACATAGCCTGAATGCATCAGAGGCAGGATTTGAACTCACGTCCTCTGATTCCAGAATCTCCATAGTTTTCCACTGTACCACATTGCCTCTCAATTGGATTTACCAGATGATCTGGGTAATTGCATGTGAACTCATAGCCACTGATATGTGGCTAGGATATCAGGGTGAACACAAAGGTCAGAGCCTGGAGCATCCAGAGTTGCCTTTCTCAAGGTGTTTCTTCCCAATGTCATTTAGCTGCTCAAGGTCCTGCTCTTAATAACTCCCTTCATAGTGCAAACCTTGGTCAGGACACCTGACCTCTCATCAGTGATGCCAATGAACACTTAAAAGATAATTCTAAATCTGTTTTACTACAAATAATCCAAGAGTCTATTCTTATTCAATTTAGCTCGTTAAAGGACTGAAATATATGATTGATATGCATATAAGCCGAACAATTTGCAAGAAGAATGAACATTACAACTTGGACAACTGTGACTTTCAAACAGATAGAACTTTACAACAGGTAGGACATTTGTTCTTCCTAACTTCCTAAATTTTCTTCACAGAATCCCTAGCATGCTGCATACTCCTTCATCATTTTCAGGGTGCTTCGTAAAATTACAGGTCACTTTGTCTTTGATTTGATGTGGTTTCAATTTTATACTACATCAAAGCTGGGCTTCCACACAATCATGAATCATTCATAATGTAGGAAGGCAGTTAAAAGTAGAAGGAAACTCGTTATTGTTTTGGGGAAATTGCAAGCACTGCTGCTTGTTTCCTTTCAATTTAATAAATATCTTCTTCCTTCCATATAAAAAGTTAAGTGGGGAAAAGAACTGCTAGAAATCACTTCAAGTGGTTTGGAGCAGGGCTGTGCTATATATGCCTGAGGTATTTGTGTGCTTATTAAAATATATGCTATTGAGTTTAAAAATACCATATGCCTCACACATTTTCTACCTGCTTACAGACATTCAACTGCTATACTGAAGTTTGGGTCATTTCCTGGCTCCAAAAGACTGAGGTACTTGTCCTCCATTGTCAGTGATTTCTTGCTTCTCAACCAAAGGCTGGATGGTGTTTTGGTTTTCAGCTCAACCTTCACTTTCTGCCTGTCACAGGTAGTCTGTATTTTTTGAATGTATTTGTGCCTTAGAGCCCACTAGAATTTATATGAACTCATGCCAAGTGAAGCGAGCAGAACCAAGACAACATTATATACACTAATAGCAACACTCTGCAATGCTCAACTATGATAGACTTGGCTCTTCTCAGCAATACAATGATCCAAGACAATTCCAAAAGGCTTATGATGGAAAATGCTATCTACATTCAGAGAAAGAATAATAGAGTCTGAAAGCAGATTGAAATAGTTTTCACTTTTTTTGTATTTACTTTCTTGTGGTTTTTCCATTTTGTTGAGTTTTCTTTCACAACATGACTAATGTGAAAATACATTTAACGTGATTGCACATGTATAACCTATAACAGATTGCTTGCTATCTTGGGGAGGGAAGAGGGGAATATGAACTCAAAATCTTATAAAAATGAATGTTGATAACTATCTTTACATGTAATTTGAAAAAATAAAATACTATTTGCAAAAAAAAAAAAACCATTAGAATTGATGGAATCCTAATAATGCTGCCCTAAGCTCCAATATTCTAACTTTATTATAGGCCTGGGGCCACTGAACAGCAGGCCCACCACTGTACCTACCTAGCCTTCTCCCCACCAATGTCCTAACTTCTTCATATATGCCTCACTGCTCACTGGAACAACAGGTGTGTCTCTGAACTCTTAGTTCCCACAGAAACAGCAGGTGTGTCCATGTGATGGGAACCTAGCCACTACCTCTACCTGGTCACTGCCCCCAGACCCATTCCCACAGAAACAGGTGTGTTCTTGTATTCAATCACAATCACATCATCCATCTAGCCCAAGACAGGACCACAATAGCTAGGAGGGCAGCATGACCGCATGTTTAACCACTGAACCATAGATGGAACCCCTTGTCCATTACCTAATCCCTTAACA
Source organism: Pseudochirops corinnae (assembly GCA_028646515.1). Lineage (NCBI taxonomy): Eukaryota > Metazoa > Chordata > Mammalia > Diprotodontia > Pseudocheiridae > Pseudochirops > Pseudochirops corinnae. The sequence continues at coordinate 121,839,615 of CM053585.1, read as the reverse complement.
AACTCCTCTTGCCTTTTTAATATTAATGATATTATTCTTTTCTATGTAAATTTTGATTATGTAATTGCATCTTTATGCTATAAAAATCCATCTTGCTTTCTCTAAAGTTATTGGTTCCTCTTGGAATTTAGCCTGCTTCATGAGAGGCGTCAATCTCAATAAATGCCTGTACTTGGATTAGAAGTGGTCTGACTCCAAATTCTTTGAGACATTTCCACAACACATCATGAAACTGCAAGTTTTTGGGTGGGCAAAGTTCATACCTCAACAGTTTTTGGTGTCCCTGGATTTAAACCATAACACCTTTTTGGAGTCCCTGAGTTTAAACCTCAACAGCATGAATAGGCATCAAAGCTTATTTCTTAGTAATAGCTAAAATAGAAATAAAAAATAAATTGTACTACTTAAGTGTACATCAGGGTAGCCTCAGTATGTGACAGTGTGAATACTAAAGAGAAGTCTTGAAGGGAGGGCTCATACCAAGAATGGAATATATGTGCTTTAACAAGCATGCTATAACTTTGATTCATTCAAAAGTTTCAAGAAACTTGTAGGTAAAAGCCTAAGGACTTAGCATCAGATTAAAATGATTAGAGGTAATAATGCTAATATTATCTACTTGATAATTTTATAAAAATAAAATAAGCACTGACTTTGAAAATTACTTGTCTTACATAGGCTAGTACAACAATCCTATAGCACAGCATTCATAACATAGTTTGTTCCCACAAGGAGTTTTGATTCAAAGGGGAAGATAAAATGTATATTAACAACTGAAAGTCAAGGCAACATCTGTGTTAAAGGTTCTCAAAGAAAAATGAAAAATAATGGTGAGTAAAAAGGAGGAGCTTTAAAGGAGTGAACCTTGAGTTGGCAGTACGAGCAAATTCCAGGTGGAAGAAAGCACACAAAACTTCAAAGTACTGCATTCCTTACCTTCTCTGCTCTGACATTAAAAACTGAAGTTGGATATGATGGTATAGTTAGTTCGGGCTCTTCTTGCCTTCTCTAAGGCTCTTTTCAGACCACCCACCAAGATAAGTTCTAGGTACAAAGTCAAAATAAAACTCTTGCTGCTTTCATTTGGATGGATACATACATACATACATACATAGGTAGATAGCTGGATAGATGGATGTATATTACTGATAGTATATGAGTTACAAAGTTTGTTTTTTTTTACCAATCTTCTTCCTGACTTAGTAATGCTGAAAATAGTGTACTCAATGGCCATAAAAACAAGAGCTTACAGTATCACTCCACTGTGTATTTTTCTAATTATATTGTCTTTTATACAGTACAATTATGATCATTTTCCTGACACCATAACCAACGGTGAGGGGAGGGAAAAGACTCAAATTATAGTCTACTGTCAGTAATCTGTCTTTATAACTTTCTCATTTGAACATGTAATTATCATCAACTCTCACCCCATGCTTTTAATCCAGGATTTTTAGAGATCTACCTTAATATATTCTCTAAGGGCAGAGATTACCCTAATTCTCTAAATGAAGACATAAAGCCAAAAAAAAAAAAAATCTAATAGTTATAATAATGACACTAATGAGTAAATCAAGAGTAGAATGACATATTTAGAGGTAGTTCAACCAGCCCAGAGGGCTGCCCAAAGGTCCCAAGTAGGAGACCTATAGTTCAAATTTAGGTCCTCAGGAATATAAATTCAACATAAATTCAATGCCCTTTCCATTGCACATGCTGCCTGGAGCTCTCCTGAATCTTAATACAAAACTCTTAGAACTTTCTATAAAATCAGTTTCTTCCTGAGAAGACAAGAGTCTAAAAACCAAAGTGTCACTCACTCCAATAAATCATATAATTTTTGTCTTTAATGCATTTTAGGTAATATCAACTTAATACAGTACTGATGTTGATAGAGGATGATTTTTCTCCTTTAATTTATTCCTTTCCCTAGTACCTAAAAGATAGAACAAAGAAAACTACTTGCCAGTAATATTTTGAGATGTATTAATATTTATAAAAGTATACAGGTAAACCATAGGGTATTTTTTTAAGCCAGCAGGACACGCTTAGTACTTACATTACTAACCAAGATGTTTAATTCTCTTTCCCCCCAATATATCTGTAATAGAAAAAGAAAAAAGGGAAGCAATTTGGAAATATTAAATTTTTATATACACTCAGTAGGTAGTATGCTATTTAGACAATTTCTTAGACCACTGTTTTTTCATTACTTACTAAACAAGGAATGACTATTTTATACAATAAACTGCATGCCTGTATGATCAGATTTAAAACAAAAAGGGAATTTGAAAGCTATCAGGTCCAATCACCTAATTTTACAGATAAAGAAACCAAGAAAGCAAATGATTAAGTAACTGCCCAGAGTCATATAGTTAGTAAAAGTCTGAAGCAGCCTTATCCCCTAACAGGAGATCTGAAATAAAGTAATAGTGTTGTAAACAGTGGTGTAGCTTACTGTAAATAGCAGCAAATAAAGAGAAACAGCCATTACCAGAAAATCATATATTCCCCAAACCAAACTTTATATTCATTTTATTTTCACTCATTTACCAGCTACTGTTATCTAGTTATTTCAGTACATAAGAGCCTATCTAATCCACTGAAGTTCCTAGAATCTAACTACCAGAACAAGTAACCTAGAGTATTGTCTCATTAAAGACCTCAAGGTGGTTAACATCAAAGCAAAACATCTTATGCAACCCTACAATTCTTTCCTCCACTCCCAGTGTCCCCATTAAACCAACATTTTAAAGTCCAAATGATCAACATATCTCCCCAATATCCATGTATATGAACACACCACATAAAACACATATAAAAGTTATTTGTCTTTGGTGTTAGTATGTCATGAGCTGCTCTTGAGAGGGTAAAATTGTTCTTCCCTGTGTTGCATAAAACTCCCAGTAGCCCTTATTACATTATTGAAGTGACTACAAATTATAAATAAATATTCAATGTAATTATCAACATGGCAAAAAACAGCTAATACTTGGAAAATAAAATAGTGCCATAATAAAATAAGACAAGAGACCACATCTAAGTGATTATCCCAATGCCCTTTGATTTTATTAGATGACATGATTTTAGGAGATGGTACAATACTAGAACTATCAGAAGCTACCCAGGTTCGATAATTTAAATTATCTTATTATCAACAGGAGTGTATAACATTTCAAATAATTTCTAGAGGGCACAACAATTGAGTGTTATAACCATCACAACACAGAGTTGAAAAACTTCAATCAAAACTGATTGATCATTTAAGACAAAGATACTTAAGGACTGGCTTCCTCTACCCTGAGGAAACAGCTAAGATTAGCTTATCTTAACTGTAAAGAATTGTGTAGAAAGCCAAGGACCAGTAGATTCACTTGGTTTGCCTCATCCAAAATAGCTGTTTAAAAAAAAATTAGTAATGAGAACAAAATATACAACCCTAAGCTTGCCACTCCATAACCTGGCCTTATGCTGAAAGATAAAAATTTATAGCAGGTACAAGGAAGAAAACCCACAGAAAGTGACTGTTCTTTTTCCCTACTCTCAGAAGTCAATCTGGTTCTGGCCCAGTCCAGGAAGAGGGAAACTAGAAGAAGGAGGACACTACATCATTCTTAATTTCAAGATCCCTAAAATTGTCTAAAGTCAATCCAAGGGACTGGGAAGGTTCTCCCTGGTCTGGTCCCAAACCAAACTAAAGCTTAATATTATCCAAATCTACTCTTCTTACTATTGGTGCCTAATAAGGTAGTGGTGACCGTATGTCCTTAAAAATTAAAATGTAATAAAGACCTCTATCCAAACCTGCCTCACAGAACCACAAAATGTTAGAAATAGGAAAGACTTTAGAGACTTAGGAAATCAAATCCCCTCATTTTTACATAGGAGGGAACTAAGGTCCAGAGAGGAAACATGACTTGCAAAAAAATTGTACAGCTAGTTAGTAGCAGTAATGGTAGTAGAACCCAGATCCTCTGACCCCTAATCCATTGTTCTTTTGCTAATACTACACTGACTGGCCCTCATCAAGAATGTTTTTAAAATATAAAGTCCAAATGTCTATCCTTTGGTACACCACTGAAAGAAACTTTCCACTAGAGAAATAATATTTTGGCATTTAATTAAAATCAGAGATACTTCAAGTCTTTTTTAATCATTCCACACATAAATAAAAGTAAAGGCTCAGTTTCAATTAGCTCATCATGCCAGTTTTTCCAAAAAGAGTTTATCCTAAAGTAATAATTTGTTCTAATATATGCCCATTTCCTAAATAATCCTTTCTAAAAATGAAAGTAACAAACAGAAAAATAACATGGGAAACCCAAAAGGGACCCAAAGGAGATCAACCAGAAAGCAATTAAAGGTTTAGAAAAGAGATATTATGAGGAAATACTAAAGCAAAAAAGGTTTATTTCTCCTAGAAATGAGAAAATATTTGGGGGTGGGGAAAGAAGAAAATTAATCACAATGTTCAAGTATGTATGAAGAGACAGTATGTGAACGATGGCAAGTAGCTGTTCTTGCAAAACGGAGATGCCAAAAAGCATCGTGCTTAAACTGAAGTGGGAGGAATTTGTGAAATGCTTGTGTTACCAAGATATGAAGCCCTTTATGGAAATTTTTCAGGAAATAATGACAATTGACAATTATACAGCACATTTTAAAGTTGGTAAAGCCCTTTACATACATTCTCATTCCTCACAACAACCCTGTGAGATAGGTTCTATAGGTATTATCCTCATTTACAGATGAGGAAACTGAGCAAGACTAAGTGACTTGCCCATTGTCACACACTTCATAAGTGTGAGAATTGGGATTTGAACCCAAGATTTCCTGACTCCAAGTCTAGCCACTATACCTCACTGCCTCTTCATTCATTGTTTGTCCTTCATTCTGGAGGAGGACCATGACATTGGGAAGGTAATGTCATGACTTGCAAGTGAATTGGACTTAAGTGAGAGAGGGCTGCGAAAAGTCACCAGCCTCACTCTCTCCTCCATGTCATCTGGGTCCAGTGGCAAGATATAGGTCAAGACAAATGAAGATGGCCCGGATGTGGTAATCTAAGGTCCTTCCCAATTCTCAGTTTGTCTAAGGCAATGTCCATTCAGTGACTAAAACTTGTAAAAAATGAGGATTAAAACAGCCTCTTTTAACTAGTCAAAAAAAAATGTGGGAGGGGAAGACTTTAGATTAAAGAGACAATTGTTTTTCTAGGAAGGTTCATCACAGGGGCAAAAAGCTAATGGCCTTCATATTACTCTAACTGTAAAAAGAAAAAAAATTCAGAGAGTAGAAGGTTGCCATAAGAGAGGAAGCAATTTTGCCTCATAGAAACAACCAGGTAACTTGAAAATTACTTAATAATAGACTGTGATGCATGTAAGCATATACAAAATTCATGTGCATATAATAAAAACACTTGTGACTCCCCTAATTTATAAACTTAGATATGACTCTTGGGAAAATCCTACTGGAGATCATGAAACTAGATGACTTTCTAGGGTCCTTATAAAATCACATCACTGCTAGTATACATTTTGATATTACTAAGTTTGGTGGTTAATGGGGGGGGGGGGCGTGAAGGGCTTGAAATGAGCTTAATTAAATTTCATAGCTTCAGTTCAGGAAGCAGGATCAATTGCTGACTTGTCATCAGCAGCATTCACTCAACTATTTCCCCACCTTTCTTAGTTTTTACAAGATGAATAGAGCATCTATCCTAAAACAGGCAGTATCTCAAAACTGAAGTCTGACCCTTAGAAAATTCTCTGACCACTACTCCCTTCATAAAGAGACTAAAGCACTATATTATATTAAAGCATAAATAACTATAAAGTTACAGTAAAAACAAGTCCTTTTGGTACAATATACACATACAAACAGTCATGTTCAAACCTGCTAAAAAGTTTTTGGTTTTTCCCTCTAATTCCAAATTTTTAAATAAAGCACAGGAAATTACATCTTCAGCATGAAAGAGATACTGCAAATCAGTATCTGCTGCAAAACTGAGTCTCCTTTACAAAACATGGTGAATACCAGCATCCCTAGGCTTATTAGTACTTGTGAAAAGCATAGCTCTTCATCATGTATGTAGGATGCTAGAAACTGACCAAAGGAAAAAGTAATTTGTTACACTTAAAGGTCAGCCCTTAAGCATAAATGAGATAGTGATTCGAAATGCTACTATTAAATGGTTGTTTTACGATTTTTTAAAAAAGACTTGTGATTTCATGATACATAAGGACTGTTGTTTTTATACAGTACCTGTCAAATAAGAAATGTTAAATAATTGAAAATAAACATTCCACTATGCATTAAATACTCGAAAAAGTTCAATAGTCAATATTAATTATACGCTATACTATATAGCTTCATGGAGTAAAGACAGGATTTTACCTACCTCAACTTCCCATCAGCTTTCCTTACATAAAGAAGACAGTACATTAGTACTTCAATATAATAGATTAACATTATAACCCTACATCCTAGTCACCTAAAGTTGTATTCAATATGAGGGCAGCCCAGTTTAAAAAAAGTCAGACAGTGATATAATCAGTACTTGTTTGTTGTTCAATCATTTTCAGTCATGTCTGACTCTTCATAATCCCATTTCAGGGCTTCTTAGCAAAGATACTGGAGTGGTTTACCATTTCCTTCTACAGCAGGGTTAAGTGACTTGCCCAGGGTCACTCAGTTAAGAAGTGTCTAAGGCCAGATTTCAACTCCAAAAGATGAGTCTTCCTGACTCCAGCTCTGGCATTCTATCCACTGCACCACCTAGCTGTCCAATTAGTACATATTGTTTGTTGTTAATTTGTTTTTCAGTAGTATCTGCTCAATTAATACATATAGTCTAAGCTTAAAACACAGCTACTTAAATTATCAAACTTGAATACCACATTCTACTTAAAATAGTATCTTTCCCCAAAGCATTTCAATAATTTCCCTAATACATGTTTATAGACTGAAGGGGTTGGGGAAAAAACAAAGGATAGAAAAGAAACATAACTAGCTATAGGGCCACAAAGAATTAAGTCCATGGCAAAGAAAGGCAAATAAATGCAAGTAAATTCTTCTAAACTGGGCTGCCTCTCAAGGCATACCACAATTTTTCATGGAAGACAGTACTATTCTCTTCAAGTAGCACTGTAACTATTAATTCCATATGAAACTGAACATTTCCCTCCTAAATAAAAACGTTAACTGAAAACTGGCCTCCTGATAATAATGCGCAGAACTTAATTTTCAGACATTGTTATAATAATTACACTCTATAATAAAATAATTTTCTGAGTGACACAGTCAAAAAAGTCAAATAGCAGAAAAGCAAATTTAATATATTCATTATTACATAGTTCTTATTCCTGTAGTTTGCCACTAAAGTAATAGACGACTACTTGTCAAGATGGTAAGCAATGCAAACACGGCATTGGAACATAGTGATTTTAACCATGTCTGCAGTTCTAGATGGAAACAATGTAAAGGCAAACAAATCATGTTCCTCTAAAGAAATCACTGTTGGATTGAATCTATTAAGTGACATCATTCCATTCAAATAGGTAGTTTTTTAGAAAGAGACATTGGTATTGACTCTCGGTGTTACTGAAATAATGACTTTCACCAGAGAACCTTCTTGCAGCACCTAACCTTTAAATAGTTGAAAGGAAATGAGGTATCCTAAAAGCCTTTACTGCCCCTCAAGAGGAAATGCTCTATCTAAAAGCCTAGCCAGACAAACCACTTCAGCTGTGCAGGGGGTGCCTTTTGGATTGTTGCAATCAATGTTCAAGCATAAATCTTTATGATCTCTTACTTTCCATAGCTTCCTTCTGTATATATCAAAGCATCCCTTCCCAATGTAGTTATTAATCCTATTTCATAGGTAGCAAAGCTAAGGGTAGAAGAACAGAACTAGGAGCAGAAATAAGTTCCTTAAACTGCTTAAGTATATAAAAGAATTAAAACTTCCTTAGAGAACTGCTACACAAGCAGATATCCTTGGATGAGAGAATTCTGTTACTTGAATTCTCAAAGCTATGGTCTCATGCACTAGCCTTTAAAAGAAGTAAACCAAGATGAAAAAAAGATCCTATCATGGAAAGCTAACAGATGAGCAGAGTGCTGTAGTATTACCCTACTACTGTAAAGGGATGACATTGAATATTGGTAGATGCATTTCCATGACTATGGGTAAAGGAACACCTCGGGTATTTAGCCTACTAAAATATTTGGACCGGACAATTCCTAGAGCAGGAGCATTAGATTTCCTTGTGGTTGATTAAAGGAGCTCAAGGTTAAGTTTGCAAAGAAAAGGAGATCGAAAGGAGCCCAAGTAAAGATGTCCATTGTGTTCATGCACTTCACTAATGTAGGCAGCAACCAGTCCATTGGGATCGTGTAAACTTCTCTGGTAGGCTCCATTGTCTCCAAGTTCCAAGACAAGGCTGTATCGAGGCACAAACTTCAACACTGTTTCTGGACTTAATAGCTACAAAGGAAGCACATTGGAAGAAGACTTTAGTTTCTGATTGATTCTATGGCTTATCTGATTTCACCCAATAGGTTGTTAATCACTCAATTGTAATTATGTTGGTACTTAAAGGCTCTCCGGACCAGTTAAAACAAAGATTTTTAACTGGACAAAATGTAGTAAAAAAAAATTAAATAACTTCTATCAATTGGGTCCAAAAACAAATAAGATATAATTAGTTTTACAGTGACCTATGGCACCACATATGAATAAGAACAGCATAACTATTAATAATAATGTTAAAACTGGATTAATAATAAACAAGTATAAAATATGAACATTTTTATCCATTTCTGCTTTAAAGACAGAGAAGAACATTAAGTTGGGAGAGATTCCACACCAGGCTAGCAATAAGGTGATGGATGTTTGGTCATGATGAATCTCAAATATCACCAAATTATATGGGAAGAAATTTGTGTCAGTGGAGGGAGTACTCCACCCTGATGAAATTACAGAACTTCGACATATTGACAAAGTTTCCAGAACCACTACTGAGATAACTGAAAACTATAATATTATATTGCATAAGGAATTCACCCACTATAGTAAGTAAAACATTACACATTGTTTTAATGCTAACTGCCAATTCTAGTGCACTGGTGCCCTACAACTTTGAAATAAAAGATTCCCTTTGGCCCACAACTCCTGACAACTCCTGTTCCTGAAACAATGTAAGTCTTAAAGACTCTGAAAAGGCCAGCATTCTAAAAAGTGGCAGGACTATGTTGGGAAAGTAGGTAATGAAGCTTGCAAGTAAAGTTCATTAATTATCTGTACTGGGTGTTGCTGCTGCTGGAATATACAAGATGCAGTATTTAACATAGTAGGTAGGTTCTCAATAAGTAAATGCTGGCAAATTGCCTCTCGGGAGCTTAAGTAACCAGAAATGTATTTTTTTTTAGTAAAATTAAAATAAAAAAGAAAACATTCTTCCAGTGGGTATCCTTTTTTTTTCCAATTAGTGTTCTATAACAAATTATAATCCCATAAAAATATGATTATTAGGTACAACACCATAAGCAAAACTAAATATGTGTTACATTTTAAATGTGCACATTACTATATATACAAGTATAAAATAAGATACTGATTATTTTCCAGTATGCTCTATTTTTCCAAGTAAACAAATATTTTCAATGCATTTTAAGAGTGGGCAAAGATACATTATCCAGGCCAGCACAAGGAAATACAATAAAGAGGAGCTATCCTTTATAGAATCATAGATGCACTCATTGAAAGCAATATTTCACATTATTTCATAATACCAAGTAATTATAATGAAAGCCTTTATCATGTACAAAGGGTGCAGGGAAAAGATAACATTAAATTCTAAAATAGTACTCAACATCTGAATCAGATCATTTGAGGTTTCCAAAGTGCTTTCACACATTATCTTAACTGTGACCACAACCCTGGAAGGTAGGAAGGACAGATATCATCCCCATTTTATAGAAAAGGAAACAGAAGCACAAAGACTACATGACTTGCTCAAAGTCACAGAACAAGGCAGTGGCAAAACTGAGACTAGAACCCATCTTCAGGATTCCTAATTTATGTGAGTTTTTTTTTTCCTCTTATATTTTTCATCCTGAGTTTCTCCATTTGAAGGAAATATCAAACTTAAGGTTCAATAGTGGGGCCATAAACAAAGCAACAGTTTTCTTGGAATTAACCAAATGGCAAATAATTTTTTAGAAAATCTTCATTAAAAATGTGATTCAAATTTTACATAGCTAATAAAATTTGGCAGATTGCAAAACTTTTAGCCTGATAATTGAATTCAATAAGAAATAGGAGTGTCATAGAATGGGTCATATACGGGTATTTTGTGCATAACTTACAGTCTTGGAAGGCAGCTGGGTGGCACAGTGAATAGAGTGCCAGGCCTGGAGTCAGGAAAGCTCATCTTCATGAGTTCAAATCCAGCCTCAGACACTTACTAGCTATGTGACCCTAGCCAAGTCATTTACCCCTGTTTGCCTCAGTTTCCTCATCTGTAAAATGAGCTGGAGAAAGAAATGGCAAACCACTCTGTTATCTTTGTCAAGAAAACACCAAATGGGATCACGAAAAGTTGGACATGACTGAAGTGACCTAACAACAACATACTCTTGGAATCCATCGTCTCGTGAGACTAGGTACTGCTTGGCACAACAGGTCATAGAACTGGAGCTACAAAGGGTCTTATGGGTCTATCTAGTGCAATCCCATAATTTTACAGAAGACAAAACTAAGGCCATGAGAAACAAAGTGATTTACAGGCAATTGTACAGGTAATAAATAGTGTGGCTGGGGTTCAAACCCAAGCTCTCTATCTCCAAGTCCATCTTCTTTCCACTCTATCACATGGTGAAATAGTATGAATAGAACTAGACTAGGACTCATGTGATCTATGGATTCTCCCAGCTCTCCCACTAATCTGTTCAGTTCTGGCCAAATTCCTTAACCTACTTATGCTTCAGTTTTTCTCATCTTTAAAATGGAAATGTCAGTACCCTATCTATGTCACATACATGTGAGAATCAGAGCAAAGAAAAAAAAAAGAATCAAGTATAATAATGAGCACATTAATACTGTGCAAAGAACAAGGTATTATATAAATATGAAGTACTGCTATTATTTTACACATATCTTTCATAAGGTAACTATGGGGGGAGGGGGAGGCACTCTTTTGCCATGTATAACTCTAATCTGTACCAATAAACTAGAAAAGAGTGGGTATATCCACAGGTTATGATGCTGCTACCTGTCAAAGGAGACTAGGAATCCCAACATAGCAAGAGTCAAGAAGAGGCTAATGCTTCTACAGGAGGCTAATGTTTCTATTCTCTGTAGCACAAAGCAATAAGAGAATGTAAGGATGGGGGGTGGGGAGGAAACAAAGTAATCCAATACAATCAGCATTTATTAAGCACCTACTATCTGTAAGGCATTTTAGATCAAGTTTTAAGGCCCAGTCTTGGGTTTTGAAAACTAAAGTTCTAGATATCCACCTCTTAGATTGTGAGGGTACTTAAAACAAATGAAAAATAACAGTTAGTAGAACTATTGCAAGAATGGCTGCCTTGAGTTAGAAGAGACTGGAGATTTCTATTATACTGCCAACCAATTTTGCCAAATTTAGCATAAAATAAAATCTGTGTTTAGAATATGAGCATATACACACACACACACACACACACACACACACACATTCTATAATTATTATATAATGCTTTCCCCCCTGTGGATCTCAATTTTGTCATCAGTCTGAAAATAACTTAGGAAACTAAAGAAAGATATCTCGTGTTTTAAACTATACTCCTTTATCCTTTCTGAAACCGAATTGCTGTATTTTTCACCAATTATTTTTTAATTTACTCCAGTCTTATACTTAATTTCCAATTTCTTTCACATATTCACTTAAATTGCTAAAATGACAAAGAATTGTAGAACTATTTAAAAAAAGAACTTTTAGTGCTCAAATGGACCTCAAATCACAACTGGGTATTTTTCCATTTGTTCACAGAGCTAAAGATTTTAGATACCTTAAAAATTAATCTTTTAATCCATGGTTTTTCTGATAAGAAATCCATCATAGAAAACCCAGGATTGTGTCGAACAGCTGACATGGCGACCCAGTATCCTCCAGAGCTGCTTGGTCGAATGTTATCTGGAAAACCAGGCATGTTTTCCACAAACATGTCTGCCCCACCTTTCATAAGCCCAGACACATAGAATCTAGAAGGAAAAAAAAATCAATGAAAGAAATCAAAAGGCTTTATCCCAACCTGACCCTCATCACAGGAATCTAAGTTTATGGAAAACTGTAGGAACGTATAAATTTTCATTTTTTAAAAAGCCTTGTAGATATAAGCTATATTGGTACAGTGAAAAGAGTGCTAGATTTGGAGTCAGAGAACCAGAGTTCGAATACTGGGTTCATTGCTTCCTACCTGTATGACCTTGGACAAGTCACTTAACTTCTTGGACCACAGTTTCACACCTGTAAAATGAGGTGGTTGGACTAGATGTCTACTAAGGTCCCATCCAGTTCTATAGACTTCAGTGTTTAACTTATTTCAAAGAAATACCTTTCCAACTATACATAATAGCACATTAGGGAAAATAAAAATTATCATAAAATATGAATCTATAGTCAAAAGTAAAAGAGCACAAAGGAAAGAATCAGGGAAAGAACTGAAATGGCAGGCCAGAAAGAATATCTGTAATGAATAACAGCCTTAACCTGAACAGGATTTTACAGGAACAAATTTTCAACATATATATATATATATAAGAAATTTTTGTTGTTATTCAGTTGTTTCAGTCATGTCTGACTCTTTGTGGCACCACTTGGGGTCTTACTGGCAGAGACACTGGAGTGGTTTGCCATTTCCTTCTCCAGCTCACTTTACAGATGAGGAAACTGAGGCAAACGGGGCTAAGTAACTTGCCCAGGGCCATACAAGCTAGTAGGTGTCTGTCTGAGGTCATATACGAACTCAGGTCATCCAGGCACAGCACTCTATCCACCGAGCCATCTAACTACCATATACATGTATAAGAAACAGGAAATACAAAGAAAAAGTGGCCCTGGAGAGTATGGTAAAAGAAAAAAGTAATCTCATTTTTTAAATTTAGCACTAAAATATTATCAATAAGTATTTGATTGAAACATACTGATAGAAGAAAAAGTAGAATAAGTAATCCTTGTTATCCCATCCCACAAGTATCACGTACCTTCTTATTCTTGCCATAGTAGTTTCTGCCACCAAAACATAATCTTCAGCAGGAGACAGTTGGACTCCATTAGGGAACCTTAATCCCTCCATTAAAACCTTTACTTCTCTTGTTACAGTATCATATTCTAGCAATCTGAAAAAATAGCAATAAATGAATTAGTAATAAATAAACATTCCCTTCAATACTATAAGAACTAAATGGCATTTGATGATGTTTTTAGTATCCTGCTCCCCCTACTGGGCACTCTAGGATGTTGATCTGATATTGAAATTCATTCACATCTCAAGGGGAGCTGGGTTCAAATGCCTGATTCATTTCCACATTAGTATCAAAGATACAAGTTTGGAGTCAAGTCACTACTATTCCACAGCAGTACCAAACCCAGAAGAGCTTCCATAGGTTCTCTAGCTACCTTTTTTTTCCAAGTCAAGAAAGATCCAAGATTTCCAGATCAAATCAAACACAAATTTAAGAAGACACTTAATAAATGCTTATTGAACTTCTCTACCATCACTACAAAAGTGCCATCACAAATTTTTTTAGTTCAGAGTGTTCCATTTCTTCAGTAAATCAGAAACATATCTTCTCCCCTCATCTAAACAGGATGTTGTCAGTATTTTCCCTGTTCTTCTCATTAGAGGTTTTTTACACTTCTCATTAGAGGTTTTTTACACTATACATTATACATCTTGTTAATGTTGTCCACCAAACTTCACCCTCAAAAACAGAGAGAGACAGACACAGAGAGAGATTGTTGTTGAAATATTTCTTGTATCCCTGGAATAAATCCAAGTCATCTAAAATAATGTTAAGATCCTCAGGAGCTCCTGAGTACCAGGAGGACCTGAACATCAAGGTAAGCTTTTTGGGTCTATCCCACTCCAGAACATTCCTGAACCTGGCCTGAATACAAATTAGCATCAATGCCATACTGAAAAATCTCCAACTCTAGAATTTCATGGATGCTCAGTTATGAGGTCAATGAAAAAGTTACTTTTGTTATACTATGTCAGGGGGTACTTGAGGCTTCTGTGATTTGTAGCTTCTGTTTAGCTGTTAACTGCCACTATCATCTGATGAGATTTGCATTTCTATAATAAATCTTGGTTTCATCCACCAAAAGAGTATTCATTATCTCAATTATCGCATCAAAAGTTTGCTTAGAATATTCACAAGGTTTTAAAAAATAGAATCTTTTTGCACTATAAATGTCCTTTTGCATGTTAAATGAAAAATATTCACAATATGTAAGGGAAAATACATCGAGGGAAGTCTCTAATGGCAGCAATTCAGGATCACGTTAATCTCAGCATGTTTCTGAGATTCCACAAAACAAAGAGACACAGGCTGCAGAGCAGAGATGAAACAAGTGAATTCTCTGAGCATAGATTCAATTGCTGCATAAGCATACTCATGTACAGCTATCTTCAGTTTGACTCCAAGAGCTCTTTTGCCATTCTCACACTAGATATGATTCTTAGTGGGAATTTTCTCCCTCGTTTTCCTCACTAATTGTTTCAAAATGACATCCTAATTCCTGGAATGTACATGTAGAAATTGCTTTTCTTATTCCTTTTTTAAGTGTTTTAGTCCCGATTAAATGATTTACTTTTAAAAAAAATGTTAAGGTTCCTATGTCTCATTTTGTAGAACAAGATGTGGTTTTAAAAGCTCTTCTTAAACAAGATGTCTCCCATTCAAATGTTTAGATTATATAAGATTCCTTGACAGATAAAACAATCTTTGACAGATGCAATTGTACCACAATCCTACAAATATCAAGGAATAAAAGCATAGTGATATAGAGCCATCAAAAGTGTTCATCATTTTCATAGAAGATGACCAGTTTAGAATATAAATATTAAGAAAATTACTTATATATGATGATATTTTCCAAATGCTGCTTTTTTGCATATGGCATTATGCTGATTACATTAAGTGCTAAATACTACACAAAGCTTTTTCAACAAAATAATCCCCTAAAACTCAAAAGAGATACGCCTAACAGTCCAGGTGGGAAAACCAAAAAATGACAAATGCACATTAACCAGGTAACAAGACAAAGTTAGACAGGCAGCCCACTGAGGTGGCCCATCTCTGAAAATATCTCAGTACTGCAGATGAACAATAAGCTAAGCCCAGAATTGAAAAGAATATGAGGAGCATATGGATTGCATTTATGAAACCGCAGCACCTTCAATGAGTCCCAGTTGCCCCCAATTTGGATTGTTTAAGAAGAACATCATCTGCCTTGCTTTATGACTAATTCACAGAACACCATATCTTTAAAAAAATAAGACAGGGCAACAAAAAGACAATGAGAAGATGTATGTTTGGTACAAGAAGGCTGCAACACATGAACAACAATGACTTGCAAGACGTAGAGCGATTAGAAAGTGAGGTAGGCCAGG
Source organism: Pseudochirops corinnae (assembly GCA_028646515.1). NCBI lineage: Eukaryota > Metazoa > Chordata > Mammalia > Diprotodontia > Pseudocheiridae > Pseudochirops > Pseudochirops corinnae. Next base: position 121,823,946 of record CM053585.1, on the reverse strand, counting down.
GATGTGGCAAGGATGACAGATAAAAAATGGATAGCTCAAATGCTACATGAATACCAAGGAAACATCTAAAGACCCAGAGGAAGATCTGCAATGTAACAGCTAAGTCATCAATTAACACTAACAATAATTTCACAGGACAAAATGTGGATGGGTTGTAATCTGTACAGTTGGAAAAATAACCACTTTGAGAAAATCATGCATCCACTGAAGTATGGTGTTCATATCATTATATTTCCACTCTATTTTTGTCTTATGTAAGGAACTTTATATCCATAAATAAGTGTTGATAAATCTGACCTCTTATTCTTGGGAATCTATATATAATTGATCAAAGTTGCTAGTGAAATAAGTCTTGCATAACATCCTGAGATAACAAAAAAATACATAAAAGTCTATAAATTAAGCATGTAAATGGGACTGTAGGATTCTTTCATAATCTGACTTCCCAAGAGAATTCAAATCTCATGCTATTAACTAGCTCTAAAAATTAGTCATAATGAGAGAATTCAAATCTCACACTAACAAATTGTTAACTATTATTAACTAAGTCTAAATATTAATCATAATGGAACTGGTCCCCAATTCACAGTTTCATCATAGAAGTATCTTTGTACTAGGATTAATAATTAAACAATTAAAGGCAACAATCTCGTACATCTGGCTTTATGCCCCCTCTGCCTTGAAACAATTGTTTTTGGACTAGCTGTCATACAGACAGGAAATTTTAAGCAAAGAACTATTGAAATATAGCCCAACACCATGACTGTCCATTTTCTTTAGACCCAACAATTTCATACCATCCTTATGTCTACCTTATATGGAGATAGGTTAAAACAGACAAACGTGACAGAAACAGCTAGTATGTTTGTGACAGTCTTAGATGATTATGATCATATTAGTGCTACAAAAAAATCATGCATTTGTTTTCTATCTTATTACTGTACAAGCCTTCTCCAAGGCTATGCATTCCAGGTAGCAGAAAATGAATACTTTCAACCAAATTAAACAATTGTAAGTAAGACTATAAAACACAGTGTACACAGAGTTGTGCTCCCCAAAAAGGAAATTAATACAATGTTTCACCAACAGCAGTGTGAAAACTTTATTCAGAAACATCAATCACAGAAAAAGAAATGCCTATTTTTTTAAATTAATTTTATCCCTTCAAAGGAAAGGTAAGACTTTCTTGTTTCACTGTCTTTTTTTCCCACAATTACTCCCTATTAACAAAACCAATTAAGGACCTGTCTCAAAAGCGGAAATGCTTTCTTCACAAATGTTCCAAAGGAGTTATGAATGGGACCAACCATTCTGAAAAGTACTATAGAAATATATCTATAATGTTTATAACTTTTAAACCCAGAGATCTCACTAAGAGGTGAACAGACTCATCTTCCCCAGGGAAGTCAAATACAAAAGGAAAGTGTCACTTGTACGACAAAATTTCCATAGAATCATTTCATGGGGTAGAAAAGAACTGAAAACCAAGTAAATGCCCATTAACTAAATAACGGCCAAATTGTAGCACATGAATTTACTGGAATATTATTGTACTGTAAGAAAAGGTATATGGGAAGATACAAACTAAAGTGAAATAAACAGAATCAGGAAAGCAACTTAGGCAATGACTTCCACAGTATAAACGGATTTGTTTTTTCACCATTAAACTGAATGCTGTTGATCATTATAATGATCAAGCTTGGCTCTAGAGAAAATCTCTGAGAAGTTAAGGCACCAGGTATGATGCTCTGTGTTTTATACTGTCATCAGACTCAGTTGATGGATTGGTTAGTTTGATTGAACTGCTTTTTTTTTCCTCTTTCTTTTTTATTCATTGTCACAAGGACAAGGTTACCTGATAGGGGAAGCATACATTTAGAAATGATGGTGATGCAAAAACAACAGATGTCATCAATGTTTTTAATGCTCCAGAGGTTCTTTTAAAAGTTATAAAATGTACTTAAGTTACCTTCCTTGACTTCTTCTATAATTGAGTAAAAATACAGAGATAAACACTTACCGTCCATCATCTGTACCCTCCATAATCAAAAACAGATAATCTCGTCTTTGCCATTTACTGCTAGAATCCGTAAAATAAATTTTCCTCCCATCCTGAGTAATTGTCAGATCATTCACAAATGACATTTTCTTTCCTTCAATGGGTATTTGGGAAGACAAGAGATGTTTCACTCTACCTGTAGGGAAAAATAATACCTAGTTTCATTTTAAGCTTGATTTTTCCAAGAACTTAAATGTCAAAAAAAGATGATTCTTAAAACATAAACCTAATTATCTTCAAAAAGAAAAACTAGAATGAAATATTTTATGTCATGGAAATTAGAAGACTCAAAATTCTGAAGGCTTTCAAAAGTTTTTTCCTTAAGTACATCAAAATATAATAATATTCTTAGACCATAAATTCACTAAAAGCACACATCCTACTTCCTCTATGACAGTGCTTCTCAACCTTCCTAATGCCGCAACCCTTTAATACTCGTATGTGAGTGTATCTGCAGGTGGGTGGACCCTCCTGGAGACAGATAGGCCATTGGAAATATGTGTTTTCTGATGGTCTTAGGCTACCCCTGTGAAAGGGTCATTCAACCTCCAAAGAGGTCGTGACCCACAGGTTGAGAACCACTGCTCTGTGACAAGGGTTCTTAACCTTGCATCTATGGACAACCAAGGGAAATAAAAATAGATTTTAGGTAGTCTGTATATCTTTATTTCAATATAACTTATTTCCTTTGTAACCCTATCTATTTTATATATTTAAAAGCATTACTATGAGGGTTAAATTGTCAAAGGAGTCCAAGACACACATAAAAAGATGAGGCACTTTTTTTTTATTTAGTGCCATTGGTATGAAAATATATATAATCAGTGACCATAGAAGTTTTTAAAAATCAACAGTTTAAATTTGAGAAAGAAAATATTTTTTTAAAAAACCTTCATTTGTCTGCTTCTAAAATTCAGAGCAAGCCCAAAAATTTGATAAATACAACAATTTTTTTTTTAGCTTAGGGTCTATATTTTAGTGAATTAAGGGAAGAAAGATACTGACATACACAAAGATATATGGAGAGAGATGTAGAAACACATGCACAGAGTCACAGAGAGGGACATGATGACAAAGTGATACCAAGAGACAGAGACATTCATAAAATAATATGACTACTTGTGAACTTTCACATTATTGAAGCTAAAAATCTTTATTTAACAAGGTCTTTTCACAAATGTAGCCTCCTTTGGTACTTGCCCTTCCAATTAGATAAAAATAAGAATTACAGAATCCACCCCAATGTCAGTAGTACAGATGCCACATGTAAACGTTTTGCATACAAAGATAAATAATTTAAGCTCCTTAAAGGCAAAACTGTTTTGTTTTAGCCCTTGTCTACCCTCTCACTCCCATCTCACTACAGTCACACATACACACTCTGAGGAAAAATGTGGTATAGTGGAGAGGCAGCCTTGAAGCCAGGAAGAACTGGGTTCAAGCCCTGATTCTGAAATATACTAGTTTGATGATAATGGACAAGTCACCTAATTTTTCAGTGCTTTAGGCAATACTCTAAGTCTATAAATTGCAAAGAAAATGCCAACCTATGTCAATATCTTCAGGGTACTAACTTAGAATCAGAGACTTAGAAATTGAAGGGATCTTAAAGATCACCTCTTCTAAACCCTGATTTTACAGATAAGCAAACTGAGACCCAGAAATTTTAAGCAGCTTGCCCAAGATTATGTAATCTTGGGACAATTAATGTGTGGATGTGACCATTGGTCTTCTGAATCCAAATTGCTACATGCTTCCCACTATACCAAGTTATCTCTTACTAATCAAGACATACAAAGGACCTGTAAATACAATGAATAAAATTATTTTGATAGAATTCAAGGGTGAACTGAACTGCTTATGACTATATCTCCTAAATATGGCAAAATGGCAATACTTCCCAAATTAACTTAGAGATTTGATACAATTTAGAAAATATAATATAACATATGCAAAACAGTGATGTTAGTCTGGAATTAGACAAAGTCAAAATAAAACTAATATTGAAAAACACAGACAAGAATGTTGAGAACTATGAAAAAGAATGTTGGCAAAGGAGAAATAACAAAGCTGGATATTAAAATAAAAAAAACACATAAAATAATTTTTAAAAAACTATCTGGCACTGGAAAAAGAATATAGGGAACCCATTAATTTACATCAATGAATAAAAAAGATTACTGCTAGATAAATTCCTCAATTAAATACTAGGGAATGAAATCAATATTCATTAAAAACTTCTGGAAACATTAGAAAGTGGACAAAAAATGGGTTTGGATCCACTCCATATACCACAGTAAACTCTAACTGGATCAGTAATCTAAATACTTTAACATCTTTTTTTAAAAACTGGAAAAAAAAAAAGTAGAAACATTTCTCTCAATATGGGTAAGAGGGATTTTTTAATCAATGAGAAAAAAATTATTAGAGACAAAAATTAATGGGCTTGATTACAGTATTGCCAATGCAATATTTACAGCACCAACCATGACTATAAATAGTCTTGTACAATGCTCAATCACAAAATATAACATATTCTCCAGGTAGAGGACAGAACTGAAACATTTATTTAGACACCAGAAAACCAAATCCCAAAACCAGTAAGCTGATTTCATCATTCCATCATTCCACCAAAGATATTAAGAAGCCATAATAACACTGAGAGTCACAGCATCCTTTAGCCTTCCCACAAACCAATACAAGATCAGTATTTATCACAAACCTCTCTTATCTCCTTGCCTCAACCTCCTCTCTCTCCCACTTTCTCTCTGGCTCTGATTCCCAGCTTCCACAGAGTCCTGTACTTGTAGACCATTCCCTTGCCAGGGAGGCATAAGGCAAATCCTCCCATCCTGGAACAGTCATTTCTTCATGAAAGACCATGACTATAAATACCACATGACGTTCAATCCCAAAATATAACAGATTCTCCAGGTAGAGGATGGAACTGAAGCATTTATTTAGATACCAGAAAATCAAATCCAAAACCAGTAAGCCAATTTCATCATAGTACCAAAGATATTCAGAAGCCATAATAACACTGGGAGCCACAGCATCCTTCAGCCTTCCCACAAACCAATACAAGATCAATATTTACTCACAAACCTTTCTATCTCCTTGCCTCAACCTCCTCTCTCTCCCACAGTCTCTCTAGCTCTGGTTACCAGCTTACTGTGGGCTCTGCTTCCCTTCAGCAAACTCCTCCCACCACAGGATCCATGTGACTACATTCAGCCTATTAGGGGGTAGAGTTTATCTTCACAGCAAGGAAGCTTCTTGTGGGCTCTGCTCCACCCTTTACCAAATTCCCTCCATCACAACCTCCATGTGATTACATTCAGTCTATTAGGGGGCAGAGTTTACTTTCAAAGCAGGGGAGGTCTTCAAATTCCCCCCTAGGTCTATTAAGGGGCAGGGAAGATCTTCAAATTCCCATTCCCATTACAATTACACAATGGAAAAAAGATTTTACACAGTTAAAAAAAACCTCTAAAATTAAAAGAAAAAAATGGATTGGAAAAATTATTAGCAGTATATAAAGTCTGACATTTATAATGTATAAAAAAATTAACACATAAAGAGTAATAATATTACCCCATTAATTACTACTAGTAATACTAATAATAACAGTCAAATTGAATGAGTAGACAACTTATGAATGAAGAAAGATAAATTTGCAATAACTATATGAAAAGAGGCTCAAAATACCCAAAATAATCAGAGGAACAGAAAATTAAAACAACCTACATATACACACCTACATTCAATAGAGTGGCAATTTTTTTTTAAATGCAATTTTGGTTGGTCTGTGGAGAAACAATATTTGTAAAACTACATACTACTTCAAATGTTTCGGAGAGCAACATGGCAATATGCAATTAGAACTTCAAAAGAGATCATACCTTTCAACACAGTGATCTCATCACTATGGTCCTAGCCCCAAAACACCATGAAAGGACCTAGATATATAAAAACATTCACAGCTACTCTATGTAGAATGTTTTTAAAAAACAAAACAACCTATATGACCAATATTGAGAGAATAGCTGAATAAATCATGGAAATTATGGAGCTATAAAAATAATTAAGTATAAAGCACAGAAAGAATAAATGTCTATATGAGGAGATACAGAGAAAAAAAAAATCAACAAAACCAGAACTTTATATACAGTAACTAAACTATATTTTTAAAAAAGGAAAGAAGGAAAATAAGAGTCAAAGGGGTACAACTTCAGGACAGTCCATTAAAGGGACGTAGAACAAACTTATTTTGTCATTTTTATGTGTTTGTTTTGTTGATGATTATTAAGTTTATAATTTTTAAAATAAAATGTTGAAATGAACTGTTATAGGTTAATAATTTATATATATTCAAGTGAATGAGAAAATATTACAGAACGATTTATTGTGATTCAAATTCTAATGCAAGTCAAGGAATATAAAGTTAATTCAAATCAGGGTTTGAGGTTACCAAAATAATGATCATATAAAGGGTCACAGCATACCTGTACTGGGATCCACTTCAAATATTCCCTGGTAAGCATCTGCCACAAAAAGTGTACCATTAGGCCCAACTCGTATGCCAAGAGGTCTCCCACAAGCAACTTCATCTTCTTTGGTTTCTATGAAGACAAATAGAAAGGAACATTAATTCTCAATCTAGAATTCTATACATAGCAGATTATCTTCCATAGTATCTTCATTACTACTCTTTTCCTACACATAATAGCAATAAAAGACTAATTATGGTATATAGTTAAGATTTCACCTGCTTAATGTTGCCTTGCCAAGTCAGTCATGATCTCTATACAATACATAGACTTTTTGAAAGGGTGAGAATGTTCTTAGCAATAACCACCACTATCTATCTTCATCTTTGTCTTTGGATTTTCAGACTTTTCTCAGTTAAGTTAGTGACAGCCTCCAAAGGCTACCATTTATCTTAGTGGGCTATACCATCACCCTAACCTAAAGAACTTTTTTCTACTAATCAGAAAACCCAAACTAATCTTTCAAACATATTTTTATGTCAGTCTATGGATCTATTTTTCTCTTTGTAAGGCTAATTTACCAAACCGATGACAATTATTAGTAGTTAAGTGTTCAATTTCTATTTGCAAAAACTGAATCATTTTGGGACATTTCCCATTTCAAACAGGCTTTCAACTCTATACAGATTAATGTAACAGCTACAGTGCCATCCAAAACAGACAAAGGATTGAGGTAGCAACACTGAAGTCTAGATTGACTATGAGGTTCACAGAAGAATGACTATTGGTCCATGCAAATGAACAATGTAGTAAAGGATAAATATTTCCACGTCTTAGTACTACAATACTAAACCAAAATAAAGAGAAGTTGGGTGGTACAGCTGAAATTATTTCCATAGTCATTAGGTCATATGGATAGTCCTAGGCGAGCTGTTAGTAGAATCGAGGGTTCTCTCAACTTCCTGACCATTGCTCTTTCCGTTGGTAGACCATGAAAAGTTTATCTGATCTCTAACTTCAAGTAGTTATATGGAATAACTCAGTGTCCCTTCAGAAGATTTCAAGAAATGTATGAGAATTCTTCATTGACTTACTGCAAGGGCCTTTACCAAGTCTGGCAATTGTAATTACTTCTCCATTTTCAAGTTTTACAATCTGACCATCAGCAGTGCCAGTAAACAAAACATCTGCAAAAATAGGGAAGAGAGGTTACTTGAGTATCATAACTACAGAGCTCCAATATCATAAATATTTTTACATATATGTGATCTTCCAACATGCTGCTCAAAAAAATTACAGGTGACTTTTAACTCTTTACTTTGCCCTGAAATAAAATAGGGGGGAAAGGCATTTTTTGAGGGAAAAACTTCACAATATTTTAAATATATGGAAAAGTATATTATGCTTAAAGAATTGTCTCTTTGGTTTGAATATAACTCAGGATGCATATCATTAATATGGTGAGTGTTTAGAGGAATGCCTGGAGAAAGTTATAAGCCACTAATCCAAACACATATGAAAAATTAAGGAATACTTCAAAGGACTTGTGATCTCGTAGGTACTCCCTCCAGTGACACAGAACACAACATAGCTATGCCTTCTTAGACTGTGTGATTCTTGTCTTTGTCCTCCCACTACAAATATATGCTACATAACTTCAACTGGACCCTTACTACTGACAGACAATCCTACTATACCTCCCTTATCAATTCACTATACCACTCTCCCCAGCAGCTCTTCTAAACCTTTTTAGTCTTTTTCAAACCTCCTATAGCTCACTTCCCCTCCCTCCACTCTCTCAGCTGAGAACCTGACTCATATTTTACAGAAAAAAAAATGAACTCCCTCTTCTCTCCTCTTCTTCATCTGCTACCACTCAGATGACTTCTGCAACTATCTCCATTATCCTGTCTCAGCTGTAGAAGTGACTCTACTCCTTATCAAGCCAACCCCTCCACCTGTTGGTCCTATTCCACCTCGTCTCTTTCTAAAGATTGTCCTTCTGTCATCCTTTCTTAGTTTCAATCTCTTCTGTTCTGTTGGCTCATTTGCTATTGCCTACAAATATGCTCATGTCTCCCCTATCCTAAACAACTGTCATTTAACCCTTGTTATCCCCACTAACTACCACCCCATATCTCCTCCTCTTCTCCCTTTTGCAGCTAAAATCCTTGAAAAGGCTGTCTTCAAAAGATGCCTCCACTTTCTCTCCTTTCACTGTCTTCTTATAAGAAGTTAAGCCTTGAAATCATTTCCAACTTTATTCCACTGAAACTACTCTCTCCAAAGTTACCAATGTTCTCTTAATTGCCAAATCCAATGGGCCTGTTTTCCCCTCATTCTCCTTGACCTCTCTGCAGCCTTTGACACTGTTGATCATTCTCTCCTCCTTGATACTCCCTGCTTTCTAGGTTTTGGGGACACCACTCTCTCCTGGTTTTCCTCCTACTTATCTCACCACTCTTTCTCTGTCTTCTTTGCTGAAGCCTCCTCCAAATAAGATCCTCTGATCATAGGTGTCTCTTAGAGTTCTGTCCTGGGCCCTCTTTTCTTCTCCCTCTACACCACTTCACTTAGTGATCTCATCAGCTCCTATGGATTTAATTACCATTTTTATGCTAATGATTCTCAAATCTACCTGTCCTGCCACAACCTCTCTGCTGACCTCCAATCTCACATCTCCAACTGTCCTTCAGACATGTCAAACTGCATGTCCACTAGACATCTTGAATTCAGTATACCCCAAAATAGAATTAATTTTCCCCCTAAACCTTTCCCCTTTCCTATGTTTCCTATTACTGTAGGTGGCAACACTATCCTTTCAGTCCCTCGCGCTGGAAACCTAGCAGTCATCTGCAATTCCTCACTATCTCTCACCCCCATATCCAAGCTGTTGCCAAGGCCTGTCCATTTCAACTTTGCAACATCATCTCTTGAATATGCATCCTTCTCCCCTCTGACACTGCCACCACTCTAGTGGGACTGATGGTGGGTCCGCCTTCCTCAATACTCTCCCCACTCCAATTCATCCTCCATTCAGCCAATAAAGTGATTTTCCTAAAATGCAAGTACAATAATGTCACACACACACACACACACACACACACACACACACACAGAATAAACTCCAGTGGCTTCCTATTCTATTGCCTCTAGAAGCAAATATAAAATGTTCTATTCAGCATTCGAAGCCCTTTACAACCTAACCTCCTCCTACGTTTCCAGTCTTCTTACACCTTATACCTTCTATCCAGTGACCCTGGCCTCCTGGCTGTTCCAAAAACAAGGCACTCCATCTTTTAGCTGTGGGCATCTGGCTATCTCCCAAGTCTGGAATGCTCTCCCTCCTCTGCTCCAACTACTGACCTCCAAAGTTTCCTTTAAGTCCCAATGAAAATCCCACCTTGTACAGGAAGCCTTCCCCAACCCCTCTTAATTCTAGTGTCTTCCCTCTGTTATTTATCTCCTATTAATCCTGTATATAATTTGCTTTGTATATTATTTGTTTCTTGTCTCCCCCACTAGATTATAGATTCCTGGAAGGCAAAGACTTGTCTTTTGCAGCTTTTTGTATCTCCAGTGCTTAGAACAGTGTTTGATATATAGCAGGTACTTAACAAATGTTCTTTGATTAATTTATTGATAATCATTCATTAGAGAGCCATTCAATATGTTTAGATGGTTACCTATTTAAAATTAACACATGTAATTTCCTCTATGCCTGGAACACACTCCTTCTTATCTACTTGGTAAAAATATTCTCTGCTTTCAAGGCCAAGACCAGGTACCATTAAGCTTTTCCTGATTCCCACAGGCACAGATCTCTCCCCACTTAAATATTCTGAAAAGTATTTTGTCTAGATCTCCCACATTCCCCTATCAAAACATACCTTGGGTTATACGTGTGGAGGGAGGGTGTTAGAAGGTTACAAACTCCTTTAGGGGAGGGACTATTGCATTATTCATCTTTCTTTCTACATACTTAGTAAAAGACCTTGGACAAAAAAAGTGACAAAAGCGTCTAATAAATGTTTGCTAGACTAAATGTCAGTCAAGCAAATATAAGATGGGTTGCTCTTTATTCATATCGGCATAGATTTAGAACTGGAAGCGATCAAAGGATACCTAATAGATCCCAGTGTCGGGGTGTGTGTGTGTGTGTGTGTGTGTGTGTGTGTGTGTGTGTGTGTGTGTGTGTGTGTGTAAGTGTATTATGTCACACACATACAAGTACTATATACACACACACTTTTTAAAATTTTAGATATGCAGAATCCCTCATGTAACTTATTGTAAAAGTCTTTGCAACTTTCCTTTCTAGAAGACTGATTGCTAAAGTAAGTTAACCAAGAAATCAAATTTTCCATTTTCTTTAAAAGATCTAGGGAAGCATAATGGATAGAGTACTTTCTATGGCATCAGGAAAACCCATGTTCAAATCCTGCCTCAGACACTTACTAGCTGTGACTCCAAATAAGTCATTTAACCTTTCTCAGCTTCAGTTTCCTCATCTTTAAAAGAAGAATAGCTCCTACTTCACAGGGTTGTGAAGATGAAGTAAGATAGCATCTAAAGTTCATTGAAAATCTTAAAATGCTAAATAAATGATATCATTATTATTATTATTATTTCTAGGCAAACTAAAACAGAGGGAAAGAAGTATGACATATACCTAAAGAAACAAAGGATTCCATTGCAAAAATGTCTCCATTTAACACCTGCCTATGGTCTGAAAGTCTGAACCCAAATAATCTTCTTGCATCAGTGTTTATTATTAATGTTGACCAAATGTCATGAAACAATTAGTAGAAATTTCTTTCCATATAAAATATAAATGTGTGACAAGTTAATGATTCAGAGTCACTGAATCACTGTCTTCTCCAGCAGGTTGCCACCACCATCATCCCCATTCTCATTAATCTTCAATTATTCCCTGTTTACTGGATCCTTCTGTGATTACTACAAATACACCCATGAAATCTCCCATTCTATAAGAAAAAAAAAATTCTCATTAATTCTAACATCCTCACTATTGTCTCATATCTCTGCTTTTTTTCTTGGCTAAACTCCCTGAGAAAGCCATTGACATTCCACTTCCTATCCTGTCCCTAGATTCTGAATTGCACGCATTCTGGCTCTGACCTGATTATTCAACTGTAACTGTTCTCTCCAAAATCACCAGTAAGCACTTAATTGCTAAATCTAATGGCTGTTTCTCATTCTTCACCCTTCTTGACCTCTCTATGGTATTTAGCGCTGTTGCTCAGCATCTCCTTCCAGATACTCTCTCTTTTCTAGGTTTTCCTAACACTGCTCTCTCCTAGTGTGACAACTTCTTCTCAATCTCCTTTGCTGCATGCATCTTTGTCCTGATCATGGCTACTAACCATGAATGTCCCGCAAGACTCTCACTGGGCCCATGTGATAGGATTAATATTTTACAGCATTTCCCTGATGCAGCTTCTTCTCTACAGATTCTTCTTCCTTCTCTTTTACCAACATGGATTTTTTTCTCTAAATGGAGTCAAAGCTGTTCCCAGGACCAGATTAAATCAGTCCCAGGTTCCCTGCCACAGCTTCATAGTCACATAAGCATATAAAAAACATCTAAGATACAAAAAGTCTGGGCCCCACCCTTTGTTAACTGTTAAGTAATTTGGGAGTGCCTCTTTTCATCCCAACCTGTTCTAAGAGTATTGTCATTAGAGCCACCTTCTTCTATTGTCTTTTATACTATCCTTTTTGACAGCCTACCTCATCAGTTCCCATGGATTCAATTATCATCTCTCTCTATAAATGATTCTTAAATTTATATATCCAGCCCTAATACTCCAGCTGATCTTCAGCCACATATCACTAATAGCTTTTTGAACATCTAACACTGGACTGGATATCCTATAGGCATCTCAAATTCAACATATCCAAAAGATAATTCATTACCTTTGACCAAAAAATTTCTCCTCTTTCCAATTTTCCTAAAGAGTGCCACCATCCTCCCAGTCACCCAGGTTCACAACCTTCATGCCACCCTCAACTCTTTACATGGACTCATCCTACATATCCAATCTGTTGTCAAATCTTCAAACATTTCTCATATGTCCCCTTCTCTCCACTCACTCACTACTACTTGAACAGGCCCCCTCATCTTACTTGGATTATTGCAATAGCCTCTAAGTGGACTGCCTTGAGTCTCTCCCTACTCCAAATCATCCTCTACTCTAATGTCAAACTGTTCTTCCTAAAGTACAGGTTTGACCATGTCATCTACCCTACTTAATAAAGTCCAATGGCTCCCTATTACCTCCAAGATAAAAAATAAAATGCTGTTTGGGACTGAAGCATTTAATAAATGTTTGTAGACTCACCAATGAAATCGCAAGTCTGAAACAGTTTATTAATCATCTCACCATTAAAAGTAATATCTCCATCCATCCAAAAAATAAGGTATTGAAACCTGATGTGGCCTCCATGCATGGAATATTCTAGGATCAGTCATTAAATATTATTTATCTTCCTACCATGACCCTATTTGTTCCCTTTCTGCCCCAGACATAGATTAGGAAGGTCATCAAGTGAAACGCCAAAATATCCACATTTCTAATATCAGAAAACACAGCTAATTTAACTGCCTAATTTTAACAGTATCTTGGTAATAATTAGGAAAATAACCATAATGAATAGTAAGGGGAAATAGATTTTGTAACAGAGAGAAAAAATGAGAACTGAGGTTTGTGAAGCACTAGCTAATTATAACAACAGTAATAACAGTAACTTTTAAAGTTGGCCAAATTCCATCTGAGCTTGTTTTTAATTTACTTTTTACCCAAAGAACAAAAACAAAATAAATTTTCTAAAATTCTAAATGTAGTCATTTCTAAAAGAAAATTAAAAGTTCTATTTAATAAAAAATACTTTACAAGAATACCACACTAACAAATAGTTTTATGCCTCCATAAAGAAAAATGTCTGACATCTTAAAAGTATTTTTCTCCAGGTAAAATGTTACACAGCTCTGAGCAAAAGATGGCCAAAAATTTGGAGACAGAGACTACCCAAAGTAGTCAATCAGGAAAGGAAGGGCACAAAAACAGCCTAATAATTAAAGCCTGTTGGTAACTATTTCAATGACAATAAAATTGAGATTTTTGGAGCGATAAACATTATATATTAAGCAATGCAAAATGATTTACCAAAATGAACTGCTCACTACTCTTCACATTGCAGTAGGGTACCGAATCCTTTTTATTGGTCCATTATTTATTCCTATACACAACTCCCACTTTACGTACCCAACAGATATAACTTCTCATAGATATCTGAGATAGAATCTAGGCTACACCATGATCACTAACCCCCAGTTTATCATCACTTATCATCACTTGCTCAGCTAAATTCTTATATAACTTGTCTTAAGTCCAAAACACAAGGCTGATTTTAAGTGAAGCTTTTTTTTTAATTTCATTATAGTTTGCATCATTCATTTCCACAAGATTTTGAGTTACATATTTTCTTCCCTCTTCCCCCCCCACCCCAAAACAGCCATCCCAGTGTGTCCCCCCTCCCCCAATCTATTCTCTCCTATGT
>CM053585.1:121788763-121809313 GCA_028646515.1 Pseudochirops corinnae | reverse complement strand
GCCGCGGCTTCAGGCCAGGCTGGTTTCAGTTCGCAGTGCTGATATGGTTCCTCGTAGCCGAGCTGACTTTAGTGGGAAGTATCCTTGTGTGCGTTTTAGGGTTCTAGGACTGGTTTAGAGTCCTATTTTATGGGTATTTTGGGGTGGCTATGTGAGAGCTGCGATATGTTGCTGCTGCTACGCCACCATCTTGGCTCCGCCCCCTGATTTTAAGTGAATCTTTCCAGATTGAGCAAAGAAGTCCTACCAAAGACAGTTAATACACTAACTGGGAATTGTCTCTTCATTGCAACAAAATGAATTGAGAGGAAGGCAAACTGGAACTAGACAACAGTTATTCTTCCAGTCTTACAAATAAATTAAATTGTCATAACTAGACCACCAATGTTATTTTTCATCTTCTTGTATTTAAATAAATGTGTGTGTACAGACACACACACATACACACTCATATATTAAAAACATATCATGATAACCAATGGAGGTCACCTTCAAATTAATTACTATTAAAATGTGGCTTTGCATTTTAATTGACTAGGCTAAAAACTAAAAACAAGTTGTCCAACTAATTATATAAATACTCTGAAGTTAATAAACAATATAGATTTCTACTTGGAAAGTTGGGAAGCCAATAACAGAACAGACTCCCTCCAAGAAATAAAAGACAAATAAAAATATTTCTGAGCTTAATGGTTTCACATGCTTACCACCAATATTTGCTATGGACTCTGGACCAATAAGCTGGTTTTCAAATAACTTTTCTGCCTGTTGCAACTTCACATTTGGTCGCAGAACTCCAAGTAGGAAGGGAGGCTCTTTGAAACTATAAAGGAATGAAATTTAATTTATTCAAGTAAACAATAAATAGAGCAACAAAATATTTATTGAGAATTTACTTTGGGCATAGGACTACACCATTTGTTGCAGGAGATACAAAAACTACCATGTTAGTATTATCACTCATAGCTCTATTAATGGAGAGAATATGTTCCTTAGATACATTTGGTTGTCATAAACTTAGCAGAAGTAACCAGAAGCATTAGAAGTTGTTTCAGGAAGTAAGAAAACTAAAATTATAGAATGAAAACATCATTTAAAACAAAAATAAAAAGCATTACATTTAGACCAAAACCATTTTATGAATGGTTCAATAATCATTTGTTAAACATGTCTCTTTAAATCTTCATCCCTGAACAAAAGAGCAAATTCTTCCACCCTCCCTTCTTCTCCTCTAATCACTCTAGACACCTCAACTTTCTCTCCCTAGACCCAATCTATCCCTGAGAACTTTTATTAACTCTTTCTACCACGTCCTCTAGAACTCCTGCTTTACTGTATTCCTCTCCATCCCCTATCATTTCTTCTTATACTTCTCTACATCCTCAAATTGGCTTCCCCTAATGACACCTCAACTTTGCAATGGTAGCCACTATTCCCATTCCTTCCAATCTATAAAGCAAGAGAGAAAGACATACTTCTTGCTCTCTATTCTCAATTCGAATCCCTTGTTCTATCAATACTATTTAATAATCTTCTTTGAAGCCATGTCAACTATTTATTCCATCCTGTCCCTATCCTATTTGATACCACCTGCTGACTCCAAAATCAGCAGTCTTCTACCTTCTTTAACAGCTTAAATATCTTGTTCAGTCTTCCTTTCTACTTTATGTCCCACCAACATCTTATGTGATCAGATGACCCTCATTATACAGGGATCATGTAATTCTTAAACCTTTTCAATTTCTCTGTCCTCCAACTGAACTTTATTTAAACTACACACCCAGGGCACATCACTATCCCTTCAAATTGTTCTGTCTTCAAGATTCTGTGCTCTGAAATTACCGTCTCTGACCACAACTTCCTATCCTTCTATTTATCCCATGACCTCCTTCCTACCGAACATGATCTTTGGCCTTATCATGAACTTGTTCCCTTCTATTTATTTACCCAGTCCTTGATCACATGTTCTAACTTCACTTATTTTCTTATCCATTTGACTCCACAGTAAGCTTTATTAACATTGCACTAACATTACTGTATTATAATTATGAGATGATAAGGTACAGTTTCAGAAAAACCTAGGAAGACTTATATGAATTGATGCAAAATGATGTGATTAATACCAGGAGAACAATTTAGTGAACAATAACACTACTGCTTTCTCAGTGGAGGAGAGGGAAAGGGAGGAAGGAAGGAAACGTGATGTATAAAAAGTGTAAGAGACAATTTCTGGGTAATTAATCATTTTATCAATTATTGCTAGTGAATAACTAATAAAAGGATGGTCATTTGGCTTTTTCTCATAAATCAAAGTCCTCATGGAGACCTCTTGATGCCTATATACCCTTGGAAGAGTGGGTGTTCTCAACAGGCAGGAATCAACTCTGATGAGGGGCTGGGTACACTGACTCAGATCTTATTAATCATGGACAAAGAGAGATTCATCTCAAGCCAGACTATTCCTAATCTATACAATCTATACAAAAGGATCTATCCTCTACCCAGTCACTGAACAATGAACTGATGGTGGAGTAAAAATTCCACCTAGACTGGATAAGATCTGCTAAGTGGGTGGGTTAAGAAGCATGTACCCACAGGATTTAGTCAGTCTCATCTATCAGCAATACCCATTCACAAGGACTAGTTAAATAACCTACAGTTTATTTCTGAATGAGAAAATAAGGGGAAAAAAACCTGTATCCTCCTGATATTAGTTGATTATTAATATAAGAGAGAAACAATCACTTCTCTCAGAGAGAAGGAAGATCTTCATTTGAAAAGAAAATGTTTAAGTTTTTTTTAATCACGTACATCTCTACCCTTAAATCCCTTTAACCTTTAACCTTCCACCACTCACACCTTGTTAATCACCACTATCAAATAAGTTTCTACATCTTTCTTTTCCATTTCACATGCAGATCTATTAATGAATAAATTCACAAAACTACGCTGACTGGGTTCACTATCAATTCATGCTCTATAACCTGAAGAGTCCTCCATGTGACTGCATGACAACGTGCTTATTTATCTCTCCCTACCCAAACTCCAAATTCCCTTAATAGCACTTATCATCATCAAAACAAGTGGAGAAATATTCATTATTCATGAGTAGGTCAAGCCAATATCATAAAAATGACAACCTACCTGTCAGGGTGCTCAGAACCCTGAAATGTAAGGGTATGGAGGAGGGGGAAGTCTGCCAGTAAAGAATTCAAGCACTTAAACCTTCTGTCAGTAGTAAGGTTTATTATAACACTAATAGAAGTGGCCTAGATTCCGAGTGAATCTGCAACTTAATAGGGGTAAGACTGATGCTTATATACAAAAAGGACGCTGAAAGGATCTGGATAGGATTAAGTAGTGGCATCTAATCTAGGTGGGTCAGAAATAACAGTGAAAGGACATCAGATAGGTAAATTAGGTGATCTAGATGGGTATGCTATAAGAAATGATAAAAGGGATAGTTTCAGAAAAAACCTGGGATTTATATGAACTGATGCAAAGTGAAGTGAGCAAAACCAGAAGAACACTGTACACAGTAACAGCATTATTTTAACAAGAGTCAACTGTGAAAGAATAAGCTACTCTGATCAATACAATAATCCACAAAAATTCCAAAGAACTAATGATAAAAAACACCATATACCTCCAGAGAGAGAATGATAAATTCTGAGTGCAGACTGAAGCTTATAATTTTTTGCTTTCTTTACTTCTCTTGCTTTTTTTTGTCAACATGGCTAATATAAAAGCTTAAAAAATAAACAGTACTCATCCTCCTTGACCTCTCTGCAACATATGATGCTGATAACTACTACCCCACAATACCTTCCTCTCCCCTGGCTTTAGGGACACTGTTCTCTCATAGTTTATTTCAAAATGCTGATCCTTCTCTAAGTTCTCATCATCCAAAATTACAGGGGCACTCCCCTACCCAAATCTCTTTTCTGTCTCTACATTCTCCACCTTGGTGATCATATTTACTCCTACAGTTTCAACTATTACTCTCTTAGCTAGAATTATCTAAGAAGAAATTCCAAAATCTCTATCTAGATCTAATCTTTCTCCCAAATTCTAGTCTGTTATCTCCAACTGTACATAGAACATATCCACTAGGATGTCCTGACAACACTTTTAGTTCAATATTTCTAAAACCAAATTTATTATCCTCTTCCCACACCAACTTCCCTACTTCTGTTAATGACTCTGCCATCCTCCCAAGCATCCAAGTTTGAAACTTTAGAATCATCTTTGACTTCTCCATCTCATTCATTCCTCATATCCAATCAATTGCCAAGTCCTATCTATAGATTCTACCTGCACAAAATCTCTCATAACCATCTCTATCGTTCCAATCCAATTGCTGTTCAGGCCTTTGTTATTTTTTCCTGGAATGTTTTGGTAGACTTCTAAATGATGTTCCTGCTTCCACTTTCTCCCTACTCTATCCACCCTACAACTTGATGATTGATTGAGTAATGCTCCTAATGTGACCTCTGATCATACTGCTGTCCTAAGCAAAAGCACTCAATAACTCCACCAACTATCAAAGTCTATACACCTTAGTCTAGCAATTTGTGGGGTCTAGTTCCAACCTACCCCTACCATTCCAAATCTTATTTCATAAACCCCTCCTTCACATACTTTATAATGCTGCAAATAAATTGGTAAAATATTCATGGTTCAAAAATTTTTCCCATCTGTTACACTCTTCCATCTGCTATAAACCTCATCTGCAAAAATTTCCCCATTCTCAAGTCCTAACTAAAATCCTACCCTTTTTAAGAAGCTTTCTCTATCACAGGTAGAAGTAATCTCACCCTCCTTTGCTTACTGACATTCCTTCGTTTGTAACTGTCCCAGGTACTTATTCTATCAAACTTATTTGTGTAAAAGTATTATTTATTATCTATCCTACTAGAATGTAAGGTCTCTGGGGGAGAGACCAAATTTTTTCAGAAGATTGCTAACTAAGGGAACCTTTGAAATTATCTTATCCAATCTCTTCATTTTACTGATGAGGAAAGTTGAGGTCCAGAGTAATTTAGCCATTTGGCCAAAGTAGGAAATAGCACCTGCCAGTAACTACCACAATGTCTTGCTCATATCAGGCAATTATTGTGGGCAGAAATGAATTTAATTACTCTGTGACACATAAAAAGCTTCTCTGAACACCTATAAAAGAAAATGTTCTAATTATGCCTATTTAAATGAAGCTTAAAAGCAGGACTGCTGGGCATAGGCAATACTGATTCAAAGTTGAGGGGACAAGAACTGTCAGATATACTATAGTTGCTATAAGTGAAAGTGCAAATTTTTATTGACTTTCTACCAACTGCTTTAACTAATAATATCATTCTCTCTTGCTCTTGCCCTAAATTTACCTTAATAAGACCTTGTTGTCCTTATTTTTCTGTAGATTCTCTAGCCCTAATTATATATATCTATAGCATAGAGGAAATATACAAACAGCAACAAAATTCACATATTTTTCTAAGGTTAAGTTTAAAATTATTTTAAAATCTGTCCTAAAAACATCTCATTGTTTTATTACCATTAGTTCACATCTATTTAGCATATGAGGTAGGGGTTATGTGTAATAACAGTGTTTTGCTGATTCACAGAAAATTTTTACATATACTCTTTTATACACATTCATTTCTACCGTATAGGAATATGCTTAGAGACATGCCTTCAAAAATCAACCATCTACAGAAAATTTATGGTCAGAGACAGCCCTATTAAATACAATAAGCAATACCAACCATTATTTTATGTGAAATACTTTTGCCATCTACATGCAGAAAATCACTAGCCTGTTTGTATTACTTTAAAATTTTCTAAAAGAGGCAAAAGAATCTTAAGAGTTGAAAAGGGGTCTTCAAATTCCTCTAATTCATCCTCCCACCTCATACAGGATTTTCCCCTACAACTGAAGAGATAATCCTCTAAAACATAGAACATGAAATAAAACTCACTACTTAAAAAGAAAATCATTCTATTCTTGGAATAGCCTAAATTGTCAGAAAGTTTTTTCCTTATACTCTACACTGAAATCTGCCTTTTTACAACTTTTCTACCGACTGGTCTTACTTCTGACCTCTGGAACAATATACACACAATCATCCTACTCCTTCCAGGTGAATGCCCTTAAAATATTTGATGACTGCTACCATACTCCACCTCCACCCCCCAATACTTTCAAATCTTTTCTATTTCAGGTCAAACTTTCCCAGTTCCTTCTATCATTTCTCATATAACATAACCCCACCTGTCCATGCACCCACTCTACTCTGGACACTACCCATGCACCCACTTTACTCTGGACACATTTCAGTTTGTTGTACCCAGAACTGAAAATAATACTCAAGAAATAATTTAACTATCAAAATAAATAAATAAAAGCAATGTTTGACTAGAGTTGAGCACAACTGAACTATTCACTTTTGGCATTATACACCTATTGGCTAAATCTAGATTGTATTAGCATTTTTAACAAATGACTAAGGAAAAATAGAACACTAATCACATGTAAAAATATTACATAGATGCATAGTAGACTTTAAATAAGACAAGTTAAAGTTAACCTCTTTTGTGCATAGCTTTATTCCTACTTAAGAACAATCAAAGTTTGTTTTTCAAATTTAAGTCATTTAAGTTCTGCTTAAAAATATTCTTATAACTATAAGAATGGCAGAAATCAGAGCATGATACATAGATACACTGTACTACCCTAAACTACTTTTGACACTCTGGAATTTTTTTAAAATCATCTAAATACCAAAAAAATATGTTCTGTCTCATAATAACACTAATTATAGATTTGCTTCATCACCCCCTTTCACCCTAAAGGAATAATGGCTTCATTAGATTATCTTTAGAAAATCATTGTGGAGAATAGTGAAAACAACTCACCTGAGTGATTGAGGATCTATGGGGCAATTCAGCAGAGTTATCGCCCCAAGCAACGGAATGGTAAGGGACGCTGCCAACATCATAAATGTCATCTGGAAAACTCTACTGCTATAAGTGCTGCAAAAAATAAAATATATAAACTTAATCAGCAAACTATAAAAACAGCATTACAGATCTCTTTAAACACTTTTTCATTGCTATTGAGAGATCAGGAGCAGAAGAGCCTCTCACCTAATTTCTTCACAATTGGCTATTTGCTTTTTGCTACTTGTGTTAAAGTTTAATACTATTGCTCCTCCCCTTCCCAGTATACTTTGCCTTTTACCAGCAAACATGTTGGGTTTTTTGTTTCTTCCAAGGCTGGAAACACTAAATTGCCTGGTATAGGCTAGACAGTTAGTGGCTTTAGCTTTACTGCTTTAGAAGAAAGAATGTGGGTAAAGGGTCAAATAAGAAAAAGAGGAGGGGACAGAGGGAACAAGCATTCATTAAGGGCCCACCATGTGCCAGGCACTATGCTACGTGCTTTAACCTTGGGGGGCAGGTTCTATTATGATCTCCATATTACAAATGAGAAAATTGAGGCAAATAGACAGCTACCAAGGAAGCTAAAGCTGCGTTTGAATTCATGTCTTCCTAACTCCAGGCCTAGCACTCCATCCACCTCACCATCTAGGCACCATCAAAGACCTGAGTTCTAAATACCACAAGACAAAGGACCTGCTCAAGGCACCATTTCCTTGCCCATAGTTTCAACTGTTCCAAATCATACCATTTTCACAGCCTTACCAAAACACCCCACAGTAGAGAGAATAAAAACAAACAAAAAGAAATTGGGTGATTTTTCTCAAATATGGGAAAATAGGGGAAACTTATTAGTCTTATTCCAGATCCTGGTCCTATTTGCACACCACAGCAGATTTAAAAGGAAAGACTAACATACCTATTTTAAGGATGAAATTTGTTGTCATAGTAGCAGACTGTAAGTGTAGGGAACTCTATATAGTGTCAGATTTTTTTCAATGTATTGGCAATAGCTCTCTAGAATGAAGAAACAGGAAGGATACATTGGGAAATATGGGTAAAAACAAAAAAAATTAAACACTCTAAAACTTTCTCAAATCTGGCTCACAAGCACAACATTCTGTAAGCTAAACACTGAGAGGCTGTCAGTGTCTAAAGAAGTTTATGTTAGCTGTGTTCATGCTAACACATGATCAGATACTACTATACTGTAGTAACTTTCTAATTGTTCTCTTGAGTCTCTCCCCTTTGCAATCCATCTTCCACAAAGTTACCAAAATGATTTTCCTAAGGGTAAGTCTAACTTACTCTTAAGTATGTCAATCATCCTGCTCAGTAAACTCCAATGACTTTCTGTTGCTTCTAGGATCAAATATAAGCTCCTGTCTTTAGCCTTCAGAGATCTTCATGGCCTAGCCCCACCTTTACCTCTCCAAACTTATTATATATTATTCCCCTTCCCAAAGTTTGTGATCTACGAAGACTGGCCTTCTTGTTGTTCTTTACATGTGTCAACTTATATGCCCCATTACCATGCCTCTGAGCCAGCTGTCCCCCATCCCCGGAAAGTACTTCCACCTCACCTCTTCCTCTTAAAATCTTTTGTTGCCTTAAAGACAGCTCAAGAAAAATTATCTACACAAGAGAATCTTAACTTGGGGTGAATTTTTAGAGAAATATTTAGATTACTGCATTTGAATATAATTAGTTTCTTTTGTAATCCTTTGTATTTCATCTGATACATTTAAAAACATTATTCTAATAAAGTATCCATAGGTTTCACCAGACACCTATCAAGGTGTCCATGACTCAAAAATGGTTAAGAATCCTGTTATAAAAAGGCCTTCCTGACTCCCTCCCAGGTGCTAGTGACCTTCTCTCTACCCCTAACAAAAAATGCTCTTAACATAGTTTGCAAATTTTTGTATACACATATGTTATATAAGTATATATACACATGTTATATATTATAAGTATACACACACACATGTATATGTATAGTTTTCCCCACATAAGGGCTTAAGGGTAGAGACTGTTTCATTTTTGCCTCTATTCCCAGCCAGACAAAATTTACTATTCTATTCAGATGGGGGAGATCGAGGTAAATTGAGTTAATTCCAGGAATGTATTTAAACAAAAACTGAATCCTTTTTACTAAGTAGAAATATCAAACATAATAAAGTTGAATTAAAGCAGAAATATAAAGTCTCAATATGTTTTTTTTTAATACAGTGACTCTAACAAAAAAGTAATTAATATACTCTAAGTTCAAGGGTAGAAACATTAATTTGCTTATTTTGAAGATTGAACACAGGGATGTTTTCAAGAATATAATCATCAAAATAGGGTCCCAGTGGAATTTTTCAGATGCTAAAACTAAAGCTGATGCAACAGACTAAACAACACCATGTGTTGAAAGAGCTCCCCAGGCAATAATTATGAAAATCTAATCCCTTATAAGGAAATCTTTTACCACTCTGTCTTAACCTTAAACCTTTCTTCCTGGTACTGGGCCAAAATCTGCTCCCTTATAACTTCTACCCATTTCTGCCCTGTGAAAGAATGCACAACAAATCCAACTCTTATTCTATATATTGCCTTCAAATATGTGAAGATAGTTATTACAGGGCCTTCTTCCTTCCTGCCAAAGTTTCCTCTTTTCCAAGCTAAATAACTCTACTTCCTTCAAACTTTCCTAATATCACATAGTTCCCAGATCTTTTAACATATTGATTAATCTCATCTGGATAGATTCCAATTTGTCAGGGTTCCCATAAAGTGGCATCCAGAATTGAATAACAGAGCTATTGCCTGACAAATACATAGAATAGGATTATTATCTCCCTGGGTCTAGAAGTTATACTTCTGTTATCAAAACCTAAAATTGTATAAAGTGGTTTTTTTGGCATTTGAATCACTGGGCTTATAGTTGTTCTCCATCTTGTAGCATGCAGTTGATTTGTTGAAACTGAAGACTATATAATTTTTACTAACAAAATGGTTGAACTATTTCATGTTTTTCCTTCCCAACTTGTGCAGACATGTCCAGGCCAAGAAAACTGGTACCTTGCCTTTTAGGTACCCCATGAGATTAGAGAAAACATGTTGTCTTCAATCTCTGGAGATAATTTCAGCCTCAAGCAATCCCTCTATCCCTTACAAAAAAACAGACATATAATAAAGAGTTCATATATTCTCTAAGAGTAAGTAAACAATCATAATGATGCAATTAAATCTGCCAATTATTGAAGGCTCAGTCCTGACCTACAAGATTTTCTGTGGACTTGTATGGAGAGTTCTACAAGCCAAATTAAAAGTATTCTGCAGGTTCTCTGACAGTGGCAGCATTATCTACTGGAAATGGTACTGTACTCAGAATCAAGAAGATGTAGGTTGGCTAGAATCCCACTTCTGACCAGAGGCAACACACAACTGAGTTTCAATATCCACTTCTATAAACTGGAAATAGTATCTATAGTACCTATCTCATAAAGTTGTTATAAGGATCAAATAAGAGTATATATATATATATAGCACTAAGCAAACCTTAAAGTTCTATATAAATGTCAATTATTATCATTATTATCCCACCAAGACTGAACTGAACAGAAACACTTTTCACTTTTTGTCTTCTCTTATGGACTAAGAAATACGGTTTTATTTGACTGGAGAAGACCTGTGTAGCACCATAGAAACTCTGAGGGGAAAAACTGAATAAACATGACAGTTTTCCTGAATCAGGAAAATTAACTATAACAAAGATCAAGGTAATTACTGGAGCTAGAACTACCTGTAAATGTCGAATAGCAAGAAAATCTAGAAAGAAATGATTATAACTTAAATTTACCACCATAATTCTAATATTACATTAAACTTAGGAATAGACCAGGAAACATTATATTTTCATTTTTTTGGATGAGAAATTTTAGGAGGAAAAAATTAAGTGATTCAATTTTACTCAACAAGTGGCCATGCATGAAAGAGAACCCAGGTCTCTTGACTCATCTCAGTGCTCTACACTATTTCACATGCTCATTTACAAAGCTAATAAAAATAACAACAAAAACAAAACCTATTTGGAATAGAGAATAGGGGTAGGAAGAAGAAAGGAAATTTACTTGAAGGGAAGACTAGAACAGCTATTGAATTTTTAACTTAATATTCAACAACTTAATTCATCTTTTACTTTCTCTTCTAAATAGTAATAAAAGGTTGGTATATACTATTACATAGTTGCAATCTTTTCTTAGAAGCAACTATGTTGAGAATGGTTTTATAGTATACACTGTAGCAATTAAGTTTGTAAAGCACTTGAGAATAAAAGACACAGGGATAAAAATCTCAGACAAAAGCATTAGTAATGTGAATGATAAAATCTAAACAGTCATACTGTTCTATATATGTTAAAAGAATCTCTCTAAAAAGGAAGATAAACAGACAAGTATGTGGCCATTAATTTTTCCTGTTAACTCATGGCCCTCAATGTTTCCTCATCCAGGTATTAGAGAAGATCAAAACTGTTACATAAAAATTGTATTAAAAAAATGAGGAAAGGAGGAAAATACAAGAAGAGAGTCGGAACAATGACTGACCAAAAAAAAGTTAGGAAATCTATCAAAGGAACCCAGTCACTACAAAGTACATTTAAGATGAGGCAACAGGATAATATGATTCCATCCATCCAGTTTAAACAAATATAGAGTAAATCCCAAAAGAGAAATGTAAGAATAATTTAATTAACTCTGCAATAAAAATGTAATCTTCCTCTCCTTTCATTCCCATTCTGCCCCAGTAACAGGAGTATGAAGAGAGATCTCAGAATTAGATTTAGCCTCCCACTGCAAATCTCCAATAAAAGATACCTGCTGAAAATATTAAAATGTGTATTTCTTTCATCATTTTATTCTAAATGTGTATGATTGAATCTTTTTTAAAAAATTTGTTGCTACAGATTACAGAGTTCATTGACTGGGATTTTCTATGGAGAAGTCACTATTTTACAGGAAAGAGAACTGGACTAAAGCATTAGAACATCTGACACTTCCTAGTTGTATGACTTTAGGCAAATCAAGCAATCTCATTGAGCCTGTTCCTCAATTACAAAATAGGTATTGTGTTTTCCCTGATTAATCTAACAGTTGGCGAGGATTAAATGAGACAATGGAAGTGAAAGCCTTCTTAAACTGTAGAGCCTTGACAGTGGATTAGGGCAGCTAATGGATAGATGACAGGCCTGGAGTTAAAAAGACCTGAGTTCAATTCCAGCCTCAGACACTTACTAGCTGTGTGACCCTAAGCAAGACACTTAACCTTGTTTACCTCAGTTTCCTTATTTGTAAAATGAGATAGAGAAGGAACTGGTAAACCACTCCAGTATCTTTGCCAAGAAAACCCCAAATGGGGTCATGAAGAATTGGACACAACTAAACAATAACAATTTGTTATTATTGTTATTTTCTATAACTATGTTGAGAGGCTAGTAAATAAATGCTAGTAAATACAGTAAATGATGTGCAGTGTAGGTTAATGATGAAAATACCATTTGCACATACTGAATATATACTTTGAGGGCCTCAATAAAGTCTTATCACTGGATTTGTAGTCCAAGAACCCAAGTTCTAATCCTGGTTTTTCCTTGAGCAATGGCTTGGGCAATGTTACTTCAGATCTCTGGATCTCAGTTTTCCTTATCTGTAAATGTATGAATTGGACCAAATTATCTTTCCCTTCCAGTTCTAAATCATATGATTATACATCACAAAGTACAGGATCTTATAATATCACATACTTTAAAGTTTACAAAGCACTTTCCTCAAAAACCTGTAAGACACATTGTGCAAGTATTATTAGGCTCATTCTACAAATGAGGGAACTGACGCTCAGAGAGGTTACATGATTTTTCCAGTAACCTACAGATCTGGTATTCTATGCAGGTCTTCTGACTCTTAAGAAGTATACTTACATCACTACACCATATTCATGCTCCTCACAAGTCAAGTGTAATTCAAGGTATTCTCCCAAAACTTAATTTTCTGGAATCATAACCAATGAGGATATCATTTATTAACCTCTCCTGTGTGGTAAAAAAAAATATCTCTCCATAAAATGCATTACCATTTTTCATCTTGTAAACAACAATAGGCTTATGCCTATTCAGACGGTCTCTCTGGCATTTAGTTCACTGTGTGCTATATTCACATCTATACACCTGGGTGGATATCTATATCCACAGGGGGTTGTGAAAATTTCACTTAATTAAATAGTGCCAGGAGTTTTAGATAAAAGCTTCAAATTTAAGAACAACATTGGAATCAAGTGCCTACCTAAGTTCTCCTAAAAATGGGGTCAGGAAAGCCCTAGCCAAAGGTAGAACCTGCCTCCGTTCTTTTTTACCTCTCTCTGCAGCATTCAGATGCCATTCTCAATCTCCTTGACCTTTCTGCAGCAGTTTGACATTTCCAATTGTTCCCTCCTCTGGTTACACTCTCTTCTCTTGGCTTCCATAATATTTCACTCAGTTTTTCTCTTACCTCTCCAACCACTCCTTCCTTCTCCTTTGTTGGATCTTCATCTTTCTCCTACCCCTTAACTCCTGAGTGTCTCCTGAAGGTTCTATTCTTGGCCTTCTCTTCTCTCTTTCTACATCATCTCTCTTGGCAATTTCATCTCCTCTACCATAGCATCAATTATAACCTATGCAGTGATTCCAATCAATACCTCCACCCCTAAACCCTCCCTAGAGCATTAATCCCATATCCCAACTGCTTAGTGGTTATATTGCCTGTACCTAAAATGCCAGTCCAAAACCGAACCTATCTTGCCTCCCCCAAAAAACCTGCCCTTAACATTTCTATTTCTGTTGATGACACCATTATTCCCCCTGTCACTCAGGCTTCTAATATGATTCACATTTGTTAACCTTCCCTTCAATTGTCAAGTCTTATCAACTTTACCTTCAATTCAATTCAGCAAGCACTATCAAAAGTCAATTCCAAGTGCATGGCACTGTGCTAGACCCTACAGATACAATGATAAAGATGTAATAGTTCCTGCCCTCAAAGAGTTTGTTTTCTACTGGGTGGTACAACAGGCACACAAATAAGCAAATAGAAAATATACACAAAATAAATACACAAAGTAACTTCAGAATTGAGAGAGGAAGATCAGGAAAAATGTCCTGAAACGGCTGGCAATTGATCTGATCCTTGAAGGAGGTTAGGGATTCTAAAAGGCAGAACTGAGGAACATGTATTTTCCATGCACAAGAGGTAGCCTCTGCACCATCAACTGAATCCACTCCCTATTTTTCTCACTGTCACCACATCTTCTCAATTTTAGGCCTTCAATTCTTAACTAAGCTGTTGTACAACCCTTTTAACTAATTAGTCTTCCTGACTCCAAGATATCCTCTCTTCACTCTTCAAACAACTGCAATTATTTTTATCAATACAGTGCTATAATAACATTACTCTTCTCTTCAAATACCACTTGAATACCTTCCCAAAGCCTAACAGTATAAACTGATGGTTCTGGCATTTTATAGATATTCATGATCTAGCTTCAACCTACATTTCCAACCTTATTCATACTACTTCTCTTTACCTGCTTTGTTTCAGTCAAAATAGACTATTCCTCATTCCTTCATTCTTGTACTGCCCTCTTCCACCTTCATGCCCTTGCATGTGGCCCAACTTCAAACCTGGAATGGACCTCCACACACACATCATCATCTCTACCTGCTGAAATCAAGGCCCAATTGAAGTTGTAGCATCTTCAATCTGTGATTCACATCATCTTCCACCCAAATGCCCTCAAAAGGTGATCTCTTAAAATTCAGAAGGTGACCAAGACAATGCAGGGCAGTGTTATCCTTAAATACAATATATACTTTTTAAAAACTCAAATTATACACAATAGATTCAAGGTCTTATATAAAATTCTCTTTTTCTGTCCTTTTTATGTGTAAATGTTCATGTCTATGTTTGCTAAGTTCCTAATAATTTTTAAAAAAAGAAAAACTTTTTAAAGTAATCTCTTCCTCAAATTTCTCATAGCATTTTGCCAGAGCTCTGTTACCCTCTCCCTCATTTCATATTTATTGCTGTATGTGTACATCCACACCTAATTAGATTCAACTCAACATTTATCAAGAACCTATGCGATTAAAAAATAAAATGGGGGGAGGGAAGAACCTATGTAGGTGCTTAATAAATTTTTTAATTGAATTCGCACCACCATCCTAGAAGTGACCTGTCTCTCCTCAAATTTCTTGTGGCAATTTCCCCTCTTTTCATACTTATTTCTGTGCTTGTGTTCCTCACCCATCACTACCCCTATTAAATTGTAAAGGGAATTAAACGCAAAGCCTAGGTCTTCTTTACATTTGTTAGTTTATGCTCTTTGGACTGAATTGAAAATTAGACGTTTAAAGGCACAAGTATAAAGAAAAGCCTGAGGACAGATGTGCCTAGCCAGAGACCAGGTGAGTGAAACCAGCCGGAAGACCGAAAGAAAAGCCAAAGAACTAGGAGGCGGATAAGGAGGAGTAACTAGGGTGACAGAATACACACTCAGGACTGCTGAAGTCCTGGAAAGTCGGAGCTTCAGGGAAAGAAAGAGGGACAAACGGCAGGCGCATTCTGCGCTCACACACGCACGCACATACACGTATGCACATGCATACACATACATACATATATACACACTCATGCATGCAAACACAAGCCTCCAGTCCTGGACTTGGGACCACAGAGCCCACCCCATCCAACCTCCCGGCCAGGAAGGTGAGTCAGGGGAGCCGGAGGATACTGGGCCGGGCGGCTATAACCTCTACCTGCCCTGCTTGGCCTCCTGCGCCTGGTTGTCCTCAGTGATGACCTGAGCCCGCACGGGCCGGCGCTGCCGCAGCCCTTCCGCCTCATTCATGGCGCTGATACCGCTGTCTCCCGAAGCCCAGACTGAAGCTACCGGTGGCGGATCCCACCTCAGGGTAGAGCAGGACGGGGCCCGTCCACGGCCCCGCCCTCTCCCGTACGGCCAGCTCCGCCCCGGCCCCGCCTCTTCAACTCCGTCCGGCCCGCCCTCATCTCCCGGCGGGCCTGGGCTCCGCCCCGACATCCCAATAGCCTCTACGGATAGTTCGGCCACTGGCGCTGAAAAATGACGTCAAACCGCCGAGGGCCGTCGCGTGCTGACTGGAGGTGGGAGATGACGTCAATGGCGGGAACAGGGCCGCGACGCCCTCTTTCGGTTCAATCCTTGCCTCCCAGCCCTCTAGACTTCTCCCAGTATCTCCTCAGGGCGAGAAGTTGGGCCCCCAGTACCGTGAGGGTGGATAGTAAAGGCCGGACACATGTAAGCGAGGCTGGCGGAGATGCAGAGCCAACTTCTGGCTCAGCATTCCCCTGCGGGGCCGAGGACCGCCCGCAGCTCCGGAGCTCGGCCTGAACGTGTTTAATCCCGTCCTCAAGCTGAGAGGGGCCATTGCACTGGTAACCGTAGAGTAGAAGGGAAAGGAAAGATGATGAAACGCTGTTGGATCGAGCCGCTTGAGGCTTTTTTAGTATCGGGGATTTAGACTCGGAAGAGATCGTGCAGGAATGTAGTCCAGCCCCCTCGTTTTACCGGGGAGGAACCTCAGCCCAGGTAGATTGCTGCTGCCTCCTGATCCTCTTACCGGTAGAAGCAACTTTCTAGGCCCAGAGAGCTTGTTATTTGCCCTAAGACTGAATTTGAACCCAAGCCCTCAGACCTCAACTCCAGTACTTTTTCTCCTGCAACATTGTTGGTTTGGAGATAGGGCAGCAAAGTAGGTTTACTATGAGGAGCATCTTGTCAGTCAACAAGCACTTTACTAAGCGCTTCGTATGGGACAGGCATTGTGCTAAGCTGTGAGAATACAAAGAAAGGCAAAAAAATAAATAAAAAAGGTTTATGCCCTTCAAGGACCTCGGATTCTGGTGGAGGAGACAGCAGGAAAAAAGGCTACACATGAGATACAGGCAGAGTAGAGGGAAAGTAATCTCAAGTGGAAGGCAGGAGCAGCTGGTTGGGGAGGGAGAGGGGAGTGACCAGGAAAGGCCTCCTTCAAAAGATGGGATTTGAACTGAGTCTGGAGAGAAGCCAGTACGGACGTGGACTAGGAAGGCTAGTTGTTGAGTAAGGGCAAAGAGGTGGAGTTGCCAGATTGTACAATATGAGAGGGGAGGAAAGTAAAAAGACTGAAAGCTAGAATAGACAAAGTTTTTAAAAGTCTTTAAATGCCCAGCAAATGACTGCAGTTGACAGTACTGAATTTGAAGGCAGAAAATGTTTTCAAATCCCTGCACTGTCACCTACTATCTCTATGACTCTGGGCAAGTTCCTTAATTTCTCCAGGCCTCAGTTTTCTCATATGTTAGAAAAAATTAGGGTAAGGAGTGAAAAGTTGCATTAGAAGATCTCTGAAGTCTTTTCTTTTTTTTTTTTCTTTTTTTCTTTTTGGAGGGCAGTTAGGGTTAAGAGATTTGTTCAAGGTTACACAGGCCACATTTGAACTCAGGTCCTCCTGACTCCAGGGCCGGTGCTCTGTTCACTGCCCCACCTAGCCACCCCTCTGAGGTCTTTTCTAGCCCTAAATTCTGCTTTTAGAGTTTGTATGTCTGTATCTTTTAGGTTTGCAAAATGTTTTTTCATCAGCTTGTTCATTTAAATGAACTATTATTCCCCATTTTACAGATGAGGAAAATGAGATTCTAATCCTAACCCTAAATGCACACTTGGGCACTTGAATCCAGATTTTGGAATTCCAAGTCCAGTGTTCCTTCCTCTCCAGATAACAGAAATTATGTTGGATGTCCAGAAGATTAATTATTTGTCATGTTACTAAGCAAAAGGCTAAGCAAATAACTATGAATTAAAGCTTATCTTCTTGAAGTGGTAGCTCATTCAGAGAACTTTGTTCACATTCTTCACAACTCTGAATTGAAGAGTATAAATCTAACCCCATTTTATAGGTGAGGAAACTGAACCTCAGAGAGGCTAAGTAAGTAACTCATATTTTTGGTATGTTTTAGATGGATTCATGATTTTGGAAAAAGTTGGACCCAGATATATCTGTGAACTAGCTTTGATTACGAATGTCAAGTAATTAAACTGGGAACCAGGTTTTCTGATACCAATGTGTTCTCTCCTATATAGTATATGCAGTGTCTGAATCTCTATAGTAGAACTTCCATACAAGATTTTCAAAATCCTTCAACAAATAACTACAAGTACATACTATTACTGAGACTACTTTGGAGGGAAAATACAAAGAAAATATAATGATGTATCAAGTATTATACTACTAGCCACATACTTTTGTTTTTGTTTAATTGAATACTCTTGTATTCAACTCAATTTGGGGTTTTCTTGGCAAAGATCCTGGAGTGGGTTTGCCATTTCCTTCTCCAGCTTATTTTACAGATGAGGAAACTGAGGCAAACAGGGTTAAGTGACTTGCCCAAGATGGTGTTTGGGACTAGAATTGAACTCAGGAAGATGAGTCTGACTGACTCAAGATCCACTGCTCTTTCCATTGTGTCACCTTGCTTCCCCAGCCACATAGTAGATAAACCCTAAGGATTTTTCTGAGTTACATAGAGGCTTAGTGCTTTTCACAATGCCTCACAAAGATTAATATGAACCCAGGTCTTCTGACTGCAAACCCAGGATTATCATTTGCTGCCTCTGTTAATTATTTTTACTTTGGCCATATAATAAGAAGACAGGACTCATTGGAAAGACTAATGTTGGGAAAGATTAAAGGAAAAAGGGACAGCAGAGGACAAGATGGATAGATAGTATCATGGAAGCAATGAACCTGGGCTTGGACAAACTTTGGGAAATAGTGGAGCCTAAAAGGACTTGGCATGCTAGGTCACAGAGAGTTAGACATGACTGATGAATAACAACACATCAATAAGAAAATACAAATAAATAAATTTAAACAAACTAATAAATCCTAACCAAACTAGATCCTAAAAATGAAATAATTGGATCTTTTCACTTCCCTTGTATAATTACCTTTAAAACTACTAGGTGGTGCTAGTATTCCATATAAACAATGTCAAATGACAACAACAGAACTGAAGAATTTATCTACTTCAGCAAGGCTGGCCCATATATGATTCAGGCCTATAAGTTTGTTTCAGTGAATATATATTTCATGAAGTGTGAGTCAGTTTTGCCAATACATTCATAAAGAATTTGGTCTGTTCAGTACATCTGACACCCATGATCCAAGGCAATAATAATAAAAGTAGCATAGAATGCTTTGCTTTTAAGTATTTCTTTGGTAGATCGAGTCCCTTAGATTCTAACACAAGACCTTAAATCCTTTGGAGAAAATACAATGAATAAATGGTAAAATGTTTATTAAGCACTTACTATGTGCCAAGCTATAATAGTAACTCGCGCTTCATCTTTTATGAAGCACTTTTCTGGAACAACCTATTGAGGTAGCAGTGCAAGTATTAGCATCCCCATCTTAGATATCCAGTTCAATTCAACAAGCATTTAGTAAGCACTTAACTTTGTGTCAAGCACTGTGCCAGGCCTGGAGCTTACTTTCTACTGGAAGGGAAAGCATATATACAAATAACAAAATACAAAATGCATACAAATTAAGTGTGGGGGTGAATAGTGTAATAACTGGAGGAATCAAGAAGGTTTCTTGTAGGAGATGGCACAACCCAAGTGAGACCTGAAGAGTAGCTTGAGATCCAAAGAGGCAGGGTTGAAGGACAACATCCAGGCATGGAGAATGGGGAGGCAGGGAGGGAAAGCCAGCTGTGCAAAGACTCATGTAAGAGACAGAATGTTCTGCATGGGGAAGAGCAAACAGACCGGTTTAATTGGAAAAAAAGATTATATGAGAGATTACATTCAATGGAAGATAGATTACATTATTTTCCAGTAAACATCTCAGTAAATTCCAGTGAATCTTTATCACTTCCAGGATCAAATATAAACCTTTCTAATCTTAGACTTTACTCCCTTTCTCCCCACACTGTGATCCAGTGACACTGGCCTCCTTGATGTAACTCACATAAGACATTCCATCTCCAAATTCTAGACATTATCACTGACTCTCCCCCATGCCTAGAATCCTCTCCTTCCTCATCTTCACTACCTAACTTCCCTCTGCCTACATTTTAATCCCAACTAAAAACTCATATTCTACAAGAAGCCTGACAGAGAAGTGGGGTTATAAATGACTAAATGCCAAATACAGGATTTTATGTTTGATCCTAGAGGTGATAGAGAGCTACTGGAGTTTAATCAAGTAGTTTATTGAGTGGCATGGTCAAACTTAATGCTGTAGAAAGATCACTGACAATTAAGTGGAGGATGGACTGGAGTAGGGAGAGATTTGTAGCAGGGAAACCAGTCAGAAGGCTATTGAAATAGCCTGTCCAGGTTTGACACGATAAGAGTCTGTACCAGGATGGTTGGTGGCAGTGTCAGAAGAGAATGGGTATGTGTGAGTGTTGTTACTAATGTGAAATCAACCGACTTTGGCCAGATTTTTTAGGGGGGGGGGGGAAGGGTGTAAAAGAGACTAAGAGTCAAGGATAATACCTCCGTCTGGAG
>CM053585.1:121778039-121788263 GCA_028646515.1 Pseudochirops corinnae | reverse complement strand
GAGAGAGAGAGAGAGAGAGAGAGAGAGAGAGAGAAAGAGAGAGACAGAGACAGAGACAGAGAGAGACAGAGACAGAGGGAGACAGAGAGACAGAGACAGAAACAGAGACAGAGAGAAACAGAGAGAGGGAGGGAGGGAGAGAGGAACGGAGAGAGAGACAGAGACAGAGAGAGAGACAAAGAGAGAGAGAGAGAGAGGAATGTTAGTGGGGGCAATCTATTGGAGAAGACTGGAGGAGATGGTATCAAGGATACCATGTAGAAGTCCTCAGCAGAGAGGTTGGGAGCAGGAGGTATGGCAGAAAGTTTGAGGGATAAAAAAAGTTTTAGAATAACTATCGTGGTAAGTGGGATAGTGAATAAATTGGGGAGGAGTAGAATGATTGTCTTGTTGCAGTGAAGACCCAGTTGAGATTACATAAATTTGTAGTGGCCCCATTGAGCAGCTTTGTGATTTTTCTCTACTTCCATTAGCAGCACAAGAACAGGAGTGAAGGAGGTAAATGGTAGGAGTAATCCAGGATTGGGGTATGACAATATGTGATAATGATAGGATATGGGGTCAAGGGATTCAAGAGTAGAGGACAGTGTAGAGCAGTGGTGACCAATTCAAATAAGGAATTCTGCAGGTCATGTGTTGATAATTTTAAAATGTAATTTTATTTACCCTTTGACCTGGCAATACACTTCTAGGTCTGTATCCCAAAAAGATCATAAAAATGGGAAAAGGAACCACATTTACAAAAATATTTATGACAGCTCTTTTTGTGGTGATTAAGAATTGGAAACTGAGGGGATGCCCATCAATTGAGGAATGGCTGAACAAGTTGTGGTATATGAATGTAGTGGAATACTATTATGCTATAAGCCAGGATGAGCAGATGGACTTTAGAAGAACCTAGACTTACATGAACCGATGCTGAGTGAAGTGAGCAGAACCAGGAGAACATTGTACACTGTAACAGCAACATTGTGCAATGACTAACTTGACAGACTTAGCTCTTCTCAGCAATGCAAAGATCTAAGATAACTCTAAAAGACTCATGATGGAAAATGCTGTCCACATCCAGAGAAAGAATAATGGAGTCTGAATGCAGATCAAAGCATACTACTTGCTCTCTCTCTTTTTTTGGTTTTGTTTTCTTCTTTCTCACAGTTCCTCCCATTGGTTCTAGTTCTACTTTACAACATGACTAATTTGAAAATAGGTTTCACATGAATGTATATATAGAACCTATATCAGGTTGCATGCCATTTCGGGAAGGGGGTGGGGACAGAGGAGGAAAAAATATAAAACTCAAAATCTTAAGGAAGTGAATGCTGAAAATTAAAAATAAATAAACTAATTTTTAAAAAGATATAACATAAAATGTAATGTTTCCTCTGTTATTTTTATTTATTTTGCTAAATATTTCCCAATTCCATTTTAAATTGGTTTGAGATACACTTGGGAGTATTGCAGGCTGCCTGCAGTAGTAGGTTGTGTGTTTGATACTTCTGGTTTGATACTTCTGGTTCACCAAAAGAAAGGATAGGGAATGGAGGAGAGTACAGCAAGTGAAGGGGTGATGGGACTGGCAAAGGATAGAGTGAGTGGAGCTTACAGTGAGGACAAAGAACTGGGTTAGGGGTTGAAAGGCATAAGGGAAGGTGAAGCATATGACAGCATTTTACGATCATATAAATAAATTTGGGAGTGACTCAGGGCATGTCAGTGAAAGTACACGTTGTAAAGTACAGGGAGGGAGGTCTTGTCCTCAGGAGAGAGCTAGGTCTTAGTGAGCGCTGGGAGAAGAGCCAAGTGAGAAAGAAAAAGGTTTAGGATGGAAGGAAGTTTGTCAATTATGGAGTGTGCCATTCAAAAGAGACATTAGAGATAGAGAATATAATTGCAAAGATCTGGAGTGATGATGCAAGGTGGATTTGAGGTAGACAGGAGAAAAGAAGCAGACAGGTAATGAAGGTGAATGGAGCTTGAATACGGTGGTGAGGGGTTTGCAATCACAGGGATGGAAAAAGTTTAAGAGGGTAGGAGTATGTCAACCATTGAGCCCTGAGGGTAAGCAGAGAATCAGCATTTGGAAAGAAGCCCTGCAGGAGGCAAGTGATTAGACTGATTGAGTTTCTTCTTTGAAGTCTAACCTCATGGTGATGTTCTTAAGATAAAATGGAACATAAAATGAGTTAATATTTGTAAATGGCTTGAAATAGCTCCTGACATATAGTAGGCGCTTAACATATTATCGTTCCCTTCACTCTTCCTCCCTCTCACCTCCCCGGGAGGTCTACCTTACAAAAGACGGAAGCATCAGAGGTAGGGTCCTGGGGATTCTTGTTAGGAATGTGGCAAGGTAAAGTGAAACCCACTGAAGAAGTCCCTTGGTGCCTGAGTGCTTTTGTTCCTGGGGATAGCCACTGAAGACTTGAAGAAGGCTTGGTGGGTTTGTGTGGACAATGTACATAGAACATTTTCATATGACTCAAAGCTGAGATTGATACAGTGGATGAAAGGGTCAAGGTCCCCCCAAAATGTTGAGAGGCTAGGTCATTGGGCTAAACCTAATAAAGAAGAATGTAATATGTAAGAATGTAAAGTTATATTCCTGGGTTAAAAAAAACAGCTTCACAAGTACAAGATGCAGGAGGTATAGTTAGACATGTTTATCTGAGAAGATTTGTGGATTTTAGTCACCTGCAAGTTCACTATACCATCCCATCTCCTCTAACAGATTGCCCTTTTCTGTCAAGACCACACTCTCTCTTTCAATCTCTCCCAGTCTACCCAGCCTACAAATGTGCCTGTTTCCCCCATTAAGTAATTTCCACTGGGGCTTTGGTATGGGTGTATAGAGAGCCAAAGACAATGAAAAAAAATCTGACCCTTCTCTTGACAGACTAATCTCCCCCAGGACTGTTCATGGTCTGAGCCAATCCAGAGCTGGGGCCCTTTTGTGAAAAATGGATCCCTTAGTCCTCTGGACCAGCCAGTGGTCTGTTGTTACATGTATTTCGTGCCTGATCATTTTCTGTAAAGCTAATGTGATCTTTTTTCCAAGTAGGGAAAAAAAGTAGCCAGTCACATTGGCAAACTGTTTGCCACTCCCTTAGAAACTCTCCTTCCTTTGGCTTCAGGGAGTTTGCTCAGTGGGATAAGTGGAAGTGGTCTAGCCTATCTAGAATTCCAATAGTTGCAGTTATCATGGTTCCAGGAGACATTGACAAAAATACTGTGAAATATAAAATAGGTATAGCATCCTGGAAGTAGGTGAGGGGCCTCCAGGGCCTCGGGTGTGACTCAGTTGGGAAAGAAATGGTTAGGTGATGGTTAAGTAATTCATAGATTGTAGGAAGCATAGATCTACTCCAGGGTTAAATATATCTTCCATTTCTACTCAATCACTTATCCTCATCTGGAAGCCACACAAACTCGTGTCAAATTTTGCAGTTTGATAGAGCGGATAGAAGCTTTGGGCTAGGAGCCAGGAGACCTCGGAACTTGTCCTAGGTTTTTTATTTTTTTAAACTAACCCTTTAAGCAAGCTTACACAACTCTCTGTGCCTGAGTTAGTTTCCTTGTCTTTCTTGGCGCAGTGACTTTAGGGCAAATTTCGGCATTGCTTCTGGCACAGTAGCTGTGACTGTGGGTGAGCCATTGAATTTCTTAGTGCCTAGGACAATCCCCTGAGACTAGAAAATGCAAATGAGTCAATGACCTGTGCCTGTAGAAGGAACTGCCACTTGGAGAATTTTTATATTGGTGAAATCACAGATCTGGATCTGGCCCAAATCTCTCCCTCCAGGAAAGGGTTGAATTAATGTCTGAGTTCTCTCCCACTTTCAGAGTTCTAAGATTCTTTTACAAGAGGCCCCCACTGAGGGAAATCATCACTCTCCTGTGGATTTTCATAGTTTATGGGAACTAATATTTCCCCAAATTAAATTGCCTAACAAACCAGTTTTTCAAAATACTTCCACTTTTCAGCATCTTTTTTTGTTGATTATATTTTAATTCTAGGGTGGGGAAATATGTAACAAGTTTAGCCAGGGAAACTTTTTTCCCCCCAGTTTCTTCATACTCTTCATTTTGCATCAAAATCAACATGTTTGAAACATAACTCATTAATATTTCCCTCCAATCCATTCCACTTTCACACTTAAACTATTTTTCTTTTTTTTAAATTAAATTTGTAAAGTTTTCAAATGATCTTCCTTCTCTCCCTCCCAACTCCCCTCCACTGAGAAACTAAGAAGAACAAAACTCCTTGTTACAAAGATGTATGGTCAAGCAAAACAAACCCCTACATTATTAAAAAAAAAAAAAAAAAGGAGGGGGGATCAATCTCTATTCTGAGTCCATTAACCCACTTTCCAAAATGGGCAACATATTTCATCATAAGTGCTATGATTGTAGTTGCTCATTATGGGCATCAGTGTCCCCAGGTCAGTCAAAGTTATTTGTCTTTATAATATTGTTGTTATTATATAAATTGTTTTTCTACTTCTGTTTACTCCACTTTAGCACTCTACTCAAAAGTTTTCTAATGTTTTTCCAAGGTTATCTGATTTTTCATTTGCTATAATACAACAGGATTCTGTCATATTCATATAGTATAACTTGTTTAGCTATTCCCCACTTGATGGGTACCTCCTGAGTTTCTAGTTCTTTGTCACCACAGAAAGAGCAGCTATAAATATTTTTGTACATGTGGATCCTTTTCTTCTTTAATTTTTTTTTTCGGGGTATAGAAGTTGTATTGCTGAATCAAAAGATATACGTAGTTTAATAACTTTTTGGGCATAGTTCCAAATTGCTTTCCAGAATGGCTGAACCATTTCATAGCTCCAGCAAGAATGTACCTGTTTTCCCTTAGTCCCTCCAGCATTTGTAATTTTCCTTCCCCCCCCCTCAACTTTAACAATCTGATGGGTATGCAATAGAATAATAACATTCTTTTAATTTAATTTTTTCTAATTATTGGTCAGTTAAGAGTATTTTTTCATGTAGCTATTGATAGTTGGAATTTCTTCCTCTGAAAACTGCCTGTTCATGTCTTTTGAACATTTATCAATTGTGAACTAGTTTTCATTCTTACAAATTTCCATCAGTTTCCTACAAATCTTAGAAATGAGATGTTCATCAGAGAAATTTGCTGTAAAGATCTCCTTCCCCATACCTGTTCTCTTCTAGTTTTAGCTGCATTGGTTTTCTTTGTACAAAAACTTTTTTAACATTATGTAATCAGAATTGTATATTTTCCCTTCTGTGATCCTCTTTATCTCATTTGGCTAGGAACCCGAGCCCTCGTGATTTATAAATTCATTTAGGACATTCTGACCTCACTGGATATACCTGTAATCTGATTTTAACTCATCTTATTCCTAGCTAGATGATGAAGGACTGTTTATGAAGTGTGCTACCGGGGAGGACTGGCCACCCCTCCCGGAATCAGACATTCCTAAACAGAAATGCGCTCAAGGATGTGCTCCTTTCCCAGCAATCAAGTGTTTAATAGGCAAAATGCCATCTTGGTTAGAAGGAACCACTAAACTAAATTACTTAAGGCAGGCAATCCTGAGCCATCTTCGGGAAGTCCCCCCACCCCATTGTGTGGGCGCATAGCCCCAGACCTTCCCAGGGGGACTCTGGAGGCTGACTCGGTACTCCCCAGCCACGTGATCCAGATATGCATAATTCCCCCCATCACTGCTGATCAATTGTGGTAAGATTGCGGCATGTCTATTGAGACTTACTGATTGTGACATACCTATTGAGACTTAGTGATTGGGGCATAACTATTGAGATTTACAGATTTCGACTTGAGTATTAGGACTTTACCGATTGAGACCTATATTTTTGTTCACTTACTGATTGAGACCTTTATCATTATTACTATTATTTCATATGTAACTTGAGACTCTGTGTCATTTCTGAATCAGTCCAAACTGAACCAAAATTAAGCTGCAGCAAATAAGGTTGCTTTGCAATACAGCCCTTCCTCTATACATGTGACCTGAAATTTCATCTTTTTTCCCTCTAATTTACTTATGATGTCCTTTTAAGTCATGAAGCTAGTTGGAGATTATCTTGGCATATAGTGTGAGTTGCTGGTCTAAATCTAGATACTGCCAAACTACTCTCCAGTTTTTCCAATAGTTTTTGTTCAATGCTGAGTTCTTGCCCTAATAATTAGGATCTTTGGATTTATCAAATACTGGGCTATTGTACTCCTTTGTTTCTTTTTTTTATGTTATGTAGTTAACCTGTCTCACTGATCATCCTTTCTATTTTTTAACTAGTCCCAAATTATTTTGATGATTAATGCTTTGTAATATAATTTGAGATCTAGGACTGTTAGACGCCTTCCTTCCTCCTTCTTTTCTTTGCATACTTTGTGATTCTGGACATTTAGTTCCTCCAGATGAATTTTATTATTTTTTCTAGTTTTATAAAGCACATAAATCCCTTAGTAATGTGATTGGTCTGGCACTGAATAAGGAAATTAATTTAGGTAGTAGTATAATTTTCATTATATTGTCTTGGCCTACCAACGAGCAATTAATATTTCTCCAATTATTTAGATCTGTCTTTATGTAAAGAATGTTTTGTAGCTATATTCATATGGCTCCTGT
Organism: Pseudochirops corinnae; assembly: GCA_028646515.1. NCBI lineage: Eukaryota > Metazoa > Chordata > Mammalia > Diprotodontia > Pseudocheiridae > Pseudochirops > Pseudochirops corinnae. The sequence goes on along the minus strand of CM053585.1, from coordinate 121,781,634 downwards.
GTGTGTGTTGGCAGGTAGGACTCCCAAATAATTTATATTTTCTATAGTTATTTTAGATGGAATCTATCTTATCCCTTTCAGTCTTCTGATTTTGTTTTAATATTTCTTAAAGTCTTATGAAGTCATGAGATTCTATTTGATATTTCTAATTTTCAGAGGCTTTTTTCCTTCTTGGGTAAAGTTTTGTACCTTTTGTTTCAGACTTTGAATTCTTTTTCCCAAATCTTTCTTCCATAGCTCTCATTTCTTTTCCCCATATTTTCATCTAGCACTCTCATTTGGTTTTTAAGTTAATTAGAAAAACAAACAAACAACAACTCTTGCTTTGTCTCTTCTAGCAATTCTGGTCAGACATGTGCCCAAGCTTTGTTTTTGTTTGACCTTTTGCTTGTAGATGTTTGGGAGTCATTATCTTCTCCTGACTTTGTGTCTTGAGCATCTCTGTCACCATAATAGATTTTTATGGTGACATTCTTTTTGTGTTTATTTGTTCTTCTAGCCTACTTTCCAAGAAGTTTAGACTTAATGTTAGGGTCAGGTTCTGAGAGGAATGTCCTGGTAAAGCTTTTGTCCTCTTGGGACCTGCTTCTATTTTCTTGGGATATTGAGTGTTGTATGAATCCACGATCTCAAGAACAGTCCTGGCTGAGGACCTGTAGGCTTTCAGTGCTTCCAAAGTGCTGTACTCCAGAGCAAAGTTTGATCACTGTTTCTTGGTTTGAGCTCTGCCAACTCTTGGCTCTGCATTACACTCCTTTTGTTTTGCCCTTGGTTGTTAGATCCAGTAAATTGCTGCTGGACATGTATGTATGTATGTATGTATGTGTGTGTGTGTGGTGTGTGTGTGTGTGTGTGTGTATATACACATATATATAATATTTCTTATAAATATATAATTTGACTCCTGCCTAATCTTTCCAAACATTGCATTGTACCCCCTGCACACTTCCCTCAGCTGTCACCTGTTCCCACAGGTTTTTATTCTTTTTTTCTTCCCTTTTAATCCCCTCTTGACCTGGTATGGGAGCAGACTTTATTTAAAGGTATTCCTGCCCAGAGGCAGGAGGGTGAAATACATTGGAGGTTCTTAGTCTAGGGTCCTCGGGCTTTAAAATTTTTTTCATAACTGCATTTCGATATAATGGTTTTTCTTTGTAATCTTATATACTTTATTTTATGCAATTAAAAACATTATTCTGAGAAGGGGTCCATAGGTTTCACTAGACTGCCAATGGGTTACATGGTAGACGTTTAGAACCCTTGACTAGAAGAATTCATAATTCCTTATAGATCTCAGATTTTACATTTTTATAGGTGAACCAAGTAGTGACCATTATGAAACTAGGACAATTTGAGAAATCTGGAATCCTTAATAACATGTATAGAGGCATTTGTAGTGAAGTTCCTTTCCTCTTTACTTCCCTAAAGTTGCCCTTCTAGATTATAGTAAGGGAGTAAGGTCTATAGAGGAGATCAAGATAGAGGGGATTGGAAACTATGTAATGTGTCCTCAGCCAAATTCCTGTTTCTCATTTCTGGGCCCTGCACTAACAACCACTGAATTAAAGGCAGCCTCCCCAAAATGTCATAAAGTAATGACAAATTGGTTTTCTGCTCTTGTCTTTTTTCCTTTTTGAAGAGTTTATGGGAAAACTGAAGCCAGGAAAGCTGAAAAGTCATTGTCAGGAACTGGGTTAGAATCCCAGTGCCTTCCATACTGTGATTCATTTGACAAAGTCACCTCTTGAACTGAAGGCCAGGAATAATTTCTTTGAATAAGAGAAGCTGCAAGTTGGAAGGGACTTGAAAGGGCATCTTATTCAGCCTTCCACCCATGCCAAAATTTCCTTTACAACGTCACTGATAGGTGATCACTCAGTTCTTGCTTGGACATTTCATGGAACTCACCCTCTTCTAAGTGTCCATGTGTGGACAGCTCTTTTTGTTTTTTGTTTTTTATCTTTTTGTTAAATTACTTCCCAGAATGCTGACTACCTGGTGACTCCTCTGATTATCCAGATGCTTAGACAGCTCTTTTTGTTAGAAAGATTACTTCTAAGAAAGTTGACTACCTAGTGAGTACTCTGATTATTCGATCTCTACCACCTTATGCTGGCACATTTGTTTGTGGCTACATTTAGCTTGCAGTACTTTGTTGGCAAAGTAGAGCAGTAGGGAAAGTATTCAGAGAATTTTCAATCTGAAAAAAAACTTATGTCAAGTGTTTATATTTAGTTGCTTACTTGACTGGGTACATTTTCTCACCATCACCAAGGTTCAACATTTCTGTAAACATGTTTCATATCCTAGTTATACAAGGTGAAGTGCTGGGCCCTGGAATTTAAAGACAAAAACCAAAGTCCTTGAGAAGCTTACTGTTCTACTGGAGAGATGTTACACAGATAAGTAAATACAAGGGAATTTTGGAAAGGGAAAGAGCATTAACAAATGGAGAGGCATCAGGGAAGGCTGGCACTTGAGAAGATGGCATTTGAGTTGAGCCTTGAAGCAATAGAAGGAATCTTTTAGGGAGGAAAGAAGGAAGGCATTCCAGGTATGAAGGATAGCTGAAAGGGACAAAGAAACAGGAGATGAAGTATTGAGTGTGTCAAGGGGAATACTATTAACTTTCAGCCTCAAAAGGCTGAAAGAATAGATCAGTGAGTTGTGGAAGGTCTTAGCTTGACGCTTAGAGAGCCATTGAGAGTTTTTTGGACAGAAAAGTGATGCCTGTACATTCGGAAAATTAAGGTGGCAGCTGAGTGGAAAATGGATTGGAGAGGGGAAACACTAGAAGTGGGCACCACCCCCAAGGCAGTGAGGGCAACAAGCATCCTCCCTCCCTCCCTCCCTCTCCCTCTCCCTCCTCCTCTTTCTTTCCTTCCCTCTCCACCCTCACCGTCTTCCCCTTAAAGATAGATATAGTGCAAAGAACATTGGCTCTAGAGCCATGCCGACATGGACTCAAAGTCTGACTCATTTACTTTATCAGTTTTGTGACCTTGAAACAAGATTCCTACCCAATTCTCTGGACCTTCGTAGCTTTGTGAACAAGTCATTATCTTTCTGGACTTCCACTTTGGGCTGAAGGATTCCTAAAGTCTCTCTCACATCTAAGATTGTATGAGATCGAAATGATAGCCTTGCTTTGTTAGGCTCAAGAACAACCTACAAAATGAAACCAAAGTAAAACTTCAACTTTACATTCCACAGAACCTCAATGCTCTTGAAGCCCTAAATTCTCCTCCTCCTGCCGTCATAGCCTCCCTTAATTCAGCAGGAAAGGGGGTGGGAGGGGGAAAGATAACTGAGCTCGGGGAGGCGAACTCCAGAAGGAAGGGACCCGACAAGGAGGTGGGAAGCAGGAGTAGGGAAGGAGAGAGCCACTACAAGGCCCCCTCCAGCTTACCACCGCAGGGGGAATGGGAGTTCAACGTCTTCTTTCTCTCTCTCTCTCTCTCTCTCTCTCTCTCTCTCTCTCTCTCTCTCTCTCTCTCTCTCTCTCTCTCTCTCTCTCTCTCTCTCTCTCTCTCTCTCTCTCTCTCTCTCTCTCTCTCTCTCTCTCTCTCTCTCTCTCTCCTCCCCCCCTCCCGCC
>CM053585.1:121732937-121768947 GCA_028646515.1 Pseudochirops corinnae | reverse complement strand
GGGAAGTATCTTTGTGTGCGTTTTGGAGTTCTAGGATTGGTTTAGAGTCCTATTTTATGGGTATTTTGGAGTGGCTATGTGAGAGCTGCAATATGTTGCTGCTGCTACGCCGCCATCTTGGCTCCGCCCTCTCTGTTTTTCACTTTCAAAGACCTTAAATTCGACTAAGGGGAAAGTATATAGACGTATAAGTAAATGCAATATATAGACAAACTAAATACAAGTAATTTTTTGGGGGGGGTGACATGGAGGTACTAGCAACTTGGAGAATCAGAGTAAGATGTACTTGTTCTGGTTTTTGGAGGGAGCTAGGGCTTCTAAGAGACTGAGGTGTAGATGCAAAGGAACAGAGGGTGGGAGATTCAGTGTTGGAGAAGAGGAACACAGCAAATAGATCAATTTGGCTGGAATGTAGAGGCAATGAAAAGATGTAACACATAGGCTGGAGTCAGATTGTGAAAGAAGAAAATATGCATTTATTAATTACCTACCATGTTCCAGCCAACCCTGTCAGGTCAGTGCTATTATTATCCCCATTTTACAGTTGAAAAAACCAAGTTAGATAGAAGCTAAGTGAGTTGCCTAGAGTCACACAGCTAAGTATCTGAGTTCATATTTGAACTCAGGTTTTCCTGACTCTAGGTCTAGCACTTCATCTCCTTCACCACCTCACTGCCGCTGAAAGGCTTTGAGTTTGTATTATATTTCCCAGAGGCAATAGGAAGCCACTGGATTTTTCTGAGCAGTGCAATGACATGGTCTGAGATATGCTTTGGGAAGCTCACTTTGGCAACTACTTGTAGGGGGCATTGGAGAGGGAGGATGTTTGATCCAGGGAAACTGCTTAGGAAACTATCACAATAGGCTATGAAAGAAGAGGGTGAGGTGGTAAGTGACATGAATAAAGAAGAGGAGACATGAGAGATGTGGAAAGAAAATTGACAAGACTTGGTCACATCTAATAGATATTGGGGGTGAGAGAGAATTAAGAAGAGAATTAAGGCTGACTCACCTGGAAAGACTAGGAGGATAGTGGAGCTATCTACAATAAAAAGGCAGTTCAGAAGAGGGGAAGGATTTTTAAAAACTTTTTTAAGATTATAGGTTATGTTTTGGACATGTTGGGTTTTAGATATCTATGGTACCTCTGATGGGAAATGTCCATTAGTTAGTGATAGGACTGTAGCTTAGGAAAGAGATCAGGGTTGGATACAAAGATCTGGCAATTATTTGCATGGAGGTGATAATTGATTCCATGGGAGCTGAGGTTATCAATCAATCAACCAATTGACCATTAGGCATACATTACTGTATTCCAGACCTTTAGTAACTTATATTCACATTGAGGGGTGAGGAAGAAAGGGGAGAGAAAGGAGAGATAGGAGGAAACAGAAGGAAGAGACAGAAGACAGTCCAAAGCAGAGTCCTTGGCTATCTATATCCATTGTTAAGTGATGAGACATGACTGGTACCTCTATATGTGGAAATAGAGAACCAGCCCCTTATTTTATTACTTTGCCCTATTTTAGACTCTGAGGAGTGTAATTGTTTCCAATTTGGGTATGGAACCAGTAAGCCTATGTGTGTATATGTGATGCATGACTTTCTGACTGGAATATAATCACTGAGCAAATTAACCTGCCAGCCTACACTTATTACGCTCCCCTGCCAGATATTAAAGTTATACTTGTCCCCTCCCCCCACTGAACGTCCTGCTAAAATTAGGAACTCTGTGTCCTCTGCCATTGTTTGGGGGAGTAAACATACGCAGGCCTGAGACTGGGTTTCCTCAGGGAGCAGAGGCCTAGCATTAGTAAGAATAGATAAGAAGTTATAAGAAGATAATAAGTAAGAATAGATCCTATCACCTCCCCCAGATCTAGGAGGGAAGCCTTGTACAGTGGAGGGTCCAGGCTTTTCCCTGACCCTCAGCTATATGATTGAAAGCACATGGTGCTGGCTCTTCACCACCATCATTAAGAGCAAACGATTGTTAAAAGTCTATTGTTTTAAGAAACCTGTACTCTACTGGGGTGGACATATCGAGAATTCTGAGACACACAAACCTGCCCTCAAGGATCTTGTAGACCAGTTGGGGAGACAAGATAGAGATGTAAAAAGATAATTAATCTCACAAGAGAGCATATGACAGGTACCAAATTTGTTTAACAGATCATAAGTGGTGGAGGAATTCAGAGGTAGAAGAGTTCAGTAAGGCCAGGGAAGACCTTACTGAAGATGAGCAACATGAGTTCATTCCTGAAGGATGAAACCCCCTCCCCCCAAAAAAAAACCTTTTGTAAGCAAAAATGAGGGGAGCAGGCATTCTAGGCAGGAGAAAGTAAATAAAACAGAGATTTCAAATTCTAGAATCACAATCCAGAAAGATCCTGAGAAGCTAGAATGATAAGCTGAATCTAATTGTAGTCACAACAAGTGATTCTTGTGCCTGGGGGGAAAATGTGTAAGAAGGTGTGAGATGGGATAAGGAAGGACTTTAGACATAAATACAACAGGGCAGACAAGCTCCTGTTGAGAGGAAGGCGTTAGGACATATCCACTAAGACCATGGCAGAGACCAGAGACCAACCTCTAGGGGTGGTACAACATGAGGCTGCTACTGGAGGTGGAGGGAGCAGAGAGTGTTTAGATCAAGGAGGACTTCATTGCAGGAATGGCCATCATCTACCAGAGAGAATGAGGCCATCTGGTAACTTCTCTTACTAAAGGAGTACAAGTACTGTTAATACCCTTTAAATTTGGGCCTGGGTAGCCGGGGGTGAAGCCCAGGTTGTTGTCCTGTCCTGTCTGACTCTTCATGACCTTGCTGCCCATAACCTGTTAACACAGTCCATGGGATTTTCTTGGTAAAGATACTGAAATAGTTTGTGGTTTCCTTCTCCAGCTCATTTTTACAGATGAGGAAACTGAGTTAAACAGAAGTTAAATGACTTGCCCAGGTCACACAGCTAGTAAATTTCTGAGGCTGGATTTAAACTCAGGTCTTCCGGACTCTAGGTTCAGTGTTCTACCCACTGAGACATTTAGGAGCCTCTATAGCCCAGGCTACCCCTCCCTAGTTATAAAGTATTGCTATTGGTATCTATTATGCCTTTAAGCACAATGTAGCTTCCCTGCTTATCTTTTTATTATGAATATTTACTGTAGCTCAATCTGAGCTGAAACATATTAGATTTTCCTCTCGTCCCTCATTTTAACTTTATGTGTCAAGTACGTTTCTTGTAAACAGTACATTGTTATCCATTCTGCTGTCCTACTTAACGAGTGAGTTCATCCCACTCATGTTCATGGTTATAATTGTTAATTTTTCCCTCCGTCCTCTCCTCTTGTCCTTTTTCCTTTCCCATCCCCTTGTTGCAAATAAGAAGGTAGTAAGAGAAATGGAATTTGCTAAACACATGATCAATAGATGAAACTGTTGATCTCTGTTTGATCAGATCTCTTCTCTTACCTTTGCCCTGCCTTGATTCCAGGTTTTTATTCTTTCTTCCTCTCCTTTTAATCACCTCTTGGCCTGGTACCCTCTCCAACAATGGAATTTGTTTTGCTATATCCTACCCTTATTCTTAAATTTCTTTCCCTTCCTTCCTACTCCTGGTCCCCTCCTATTTCCCTTTTGAGTTTTAAGTATTTCTATACCTGTACGTATGAGTGAAATTGTGTTCAATTTTGCTTTATCCAGTTCACATAAAAGTGAAGTTCATGAGATACCTACCTCCCCCACTTCTTTCTCTATATTCAAATACTCTATATCTTGTGAACTTCTATTACATGATAAATTATTTCCCTGCCTATTCTTCTCCTTTCTTCTGTAGTATACTACTTATCTCTCCTGTTTCTGTCTTCTTAGACCATGAAAATAGAACCAAAACACCATAAGCACTCAGATTCTCATATTTGCTTTTTTCTATGACCTTTAAATATATAAGGACACTGAGATTTGCCTAATAAATTGGTATTTAATAGGGTTAAATGTGAAGTTATATACCTGAGTTTAAAATGTCAATTGCATAGGTCAAAGATTTGGTGAGAAAAGGACCTTGAGGTTTTAATGACTTTTAAACTCAATGTCATTCAACAGTCTAAAATGAGACTGTTATGACCTTATGAGCTATTAGATATTGTTAAGAAAAGCTGTGTCAGCTAGTATATTATTGTTATTTTCCAGAACAGAGGAAATGATCGTTCTGCTATTCCCTGTCCTGATTAAATCACATCTGGAATATTATATTCAATTGTGGTTGCTAGATTTTAGGAAAGATATTTACACAATATGGATTGTATCTAGAGGAGGGTGACCAGGATACAAAGATTTGAAATATGCTTTATGATATGAAGTAGGTTTTAGGTCAAGCCTGACTTAATTGTATATGTTCAGGCATGGGATTAGAATGAAAGGAGATACTTATAGATTGTTTAGCATTTAACAAAATGAATGATAGCTTGGAAAGGATATTCAGCAAAGATATAGCTTTGGTTCATATGGGCAAAGCTTCTTGCTTCCACATTTGCCAAAATAGCACCCCTAATCAGAAAGGTTTGTTGACCCCTTGTTGATTTCTCATGGCAATGAGAAGTCTCTTGAGCCTGAGGAGTTTTGGGCTAGGGACTTATGCCTTTTTTAGGGGGGAGATTAGCCTGTATCGTAGGATTTTTCCAGTTTTCTTAGGTAATATGTAGCAAACTTCTAGTTGTGCAACAGGACCTCCTGGCATGGGCCCAAAAGAGAGCAGTAATTGTTGCTCCTACTATAGTAGTCAAAGTACTTGCATAACCTTGGGAAGATTACTATAAGGAAACTACTTTGTAAACATCAAAGCACTACAGAAACATCTTTATGTTATAATGATGATGATCAGTTGAAAGAACTGGGGATTAACCTAGCGAAGAAAAACTTAGGAGGCGTATGATAACTGTCTTCAAGTATTTGAAGGGTTGCCTTGTACCGACATGTTAGAATTATTTTGCTTGTCCCAAAAGGAGAAGCAATTTAGTGGAAGCTATAGATTCAGAACTGATAAGAGGGGAAAACAATTCTTAATCATTAAAGCTACCCTCAAAGAGAATGGACTACTTTGGGAGGAAGTGAGTTCCCCATTGGTAGAAGTCTCAAGTCAAAACTTCATGGCCACATGCCAGAAATGTTATAGAGGGTATTTTCTACTTTAAGTCTGAGTTGGACTAGATCAGTGGTTCTCAAACCTTCCTAATGCCGTGATCCTTTAATATTCATATGTGGGTGTATCTGTATGTGGGCGGACCTGCCTGGAGACTGATAGAGGAGCGGTGTCTTGGTTCCTAAGACCATCTAAATTTTATGTATTTTCCGATGGTCTTAGGCGACCCCTGTGACCCCCATGAAAGGGTCGTTTGACCCCCAAAGGGGTCTTGACCCACGGGTTGAGAACCACTGGACTAGATGATGCCTGCTGTGATATTCCTAAATCACATCCACCTGCTTCTAAAGCACTGAGCATAATTTTCTTTAAGGAAGTATATATAAACAGGGCTATAGGAAGCAGAAGTTCCCTAAGTATTATGGATAGTATCAGCTTACCAATAGTCATTGTAAATACATTTACCATCCTCAACAGAAAGGAGTAATAGAATCGAAGGATTAAGTTGTTTGAAGGGAAGAGCATCTGACATTAACCAAAGCTAAGTGTTCTAGTTCATCTGGAAAATGAAGGAAGAGGGGAGCAGGTGTTAAGCACAATGTGCAGAAAACAGGGATCTCCTAATCCTTTTGGCTTGCAGTAAAAGAAATGAAAGGATTCTTCCTCTGTTTGGTAAGGGTAGGTCATGTGGACCTGACAGCTGGGTCAATGGGGACAAGTGCCTGGAAGCCAAAAGGATGGATTTTGACAGTGACTTATCATTTCTTAGTGTGGGGACTGCTAATTAGAGCTTTGATGGATAGATCCTTAAAAGCCGTTTTGGGTTTTTATTAATTCTAGATTCCCTCCTTTCCCCTTGAAGACAATGTTATGAAAATAGTCATGTCTTGTTTACATTGGAGTATCAGACATGATTCCTTCTTACTCAGAACTAAAGCAAATCCCCTTTTGAGTGTTCCCTGGCATGCATTTGTCTTATCCATTTGAGAATAGAAATGAGTAATGAACTTTGTGGGTTTTTAATTTCTTGAACTTATCATCCTTTCCAGGTTTTGACCACAACATTTCCACAATCCTTTACTTTCATTAAGTGGGTAGAAAACTTAAGTGACAAGAATGGCCACTATTCCTCTAGAGTGCTAAGTATGCCAGCTTAAGCCACTCCACTAATTTATTGTTAATACCAAAACCAAAAAAGTAACACATGTAACCCTTTTTAAAAATTTTTACACAGTAAACTGCTTAGATCAACATGTGCAGAAGTCCCCGGATAGAATTGCATTGATCTGGGAGAAGGATGAACCTGGTACAGAAGTGAAAATCACATACAGGTATGATGCATTCTCTCTGGTCACTTTTCATTTGTTTGTTTGTTTTTGGAGGGGGGAAGGCAGGACAATTAGGGTTAAGTACTTGCCCAAGGTCACATGGCTAGTAAGTGTTAAGTGTCTGAGACTGGATTTGAACTCAGGTCCCCTGACTCCAGGACTGGTTCTCTATTCACTATGCCACTTAGCTGCCCCTCTGGTCACTTTTCAGTGTGAACAGTATGCTTACTATGACAGCAAAATTATCTCTTTGATTGCCACTATTTTGAAAAAACAATAATCCAAGCCCAATAAGTTCCTTCCCACCTCCCCTTTCCAACTTATCGAAAACAATAATTTGTGGCTAGAAATCCATATTTAACAACCCTACCAACAACCCCCTCACCCCTCCAAAAAACCTATTAAGAGGATTGGGGATAGAATACTTCTGGCTGAGAAAGGAAGGGAAAGATGTCCAGCTTTAAAAAATTCCCCCTCTTCTCCCTACCGTAATTGTCTAGATTATATTTGCTCCTCTAATGCCTTTATGGCTTTTCATTATCTGTTGGGTAAGGACTATATTCCTTAGCATGTTGTTTAAGGCTATCTACAGAAAATCTCTCCCTAATCTATCTTTCATATTCTATTTCTGCTAATTCACAAAATATATAAATGACTTAATCTTCATCATTATAGATTTTCATCTCACTTCACATACCACAACTCCCTTTCTAAATGTTATGAGCCTTGGAAATTGATTTAGTTGGGAGTCTCCATTATACATGGATGCCAATTGATTTTGTTCAGGTTTTAAGCATAGACTAAACCATCCAAAATTTGTGTGATTCCCCACTAAATGATTTGTTTTCTATTATTAATTATGATTTATTAATCTTCAGTAGTATGTACAACATATAGATAGCAGATATTATTTTTGCGGTTACCGCATTTCTGACCATTGGTCCATACACTAATATTGACCCATGGCCTTATCTCTCTATTTGTTTAAATAGATGTTCCTCCTATTTGCTTCTAGATGTGTTCTTTGAGTGTTGGTAAAAGGGGCCATATTCTAGATTGGTAGTCTATACTTTTCTTATTTCCCTGAAGCCCATTTTGCTTTCAAATCAGGCTAGTTTTTTTACTTTATGCCATATACATAGTAGGTAAATTTGCTAAGTCATATTGTTGAGGCTTTTTTTTTTTCAGTTCTGGGAGGTGACAATAATCCCCAGACAACTCACTATGATAGCAAGTTAGAGATGAATAGCCAATTTATATTGGTGGAGAGAATTTCCACACTGGAAGCCTGTATTTTGAAATTACGGGTTACCTCCCCCAAAATAAGACAAAACAAAGCAAAACAAAACAAAACAACCCTCAACAATCCACAGTCTGACATTTGTATGGTACTTATCATTTGCCCCTCACAATATCCCTATGAGGCACATATGATCTCCATTTTAAAAATGAAGAAAACAAGAGTCCGAGAAATTATGTGTCTTACTCATGGATACAAAGCTAGTAAAAATGAAAGGTGTGTTTGAATTCAGGTCTTTCTGCCTCTTAGTACAGCACTGCATTCACTACTGCCACACAGTCTACCCCCTTCACACCCTCTCACCTTCCCTTATCCCCTCCCCTCATTCCCCATCCCCTGCCCATGCTAATTTATGAGCTCTTCGTATCATAGGTCAATGTGGCTCAGAGTTGAGCTACAACTTTGGAGGCAGGTGTTTAAACAACATGGTTTAATCAAACCAGAAGTAAATGTGACAGATATCTGGAATGTGATCCATATCTGTCCCATTCTCTATTCCACACTCCCAAAAACTAATTTCATTTTGAATCACAGTACTCACACCAAAGTTGCCTTCTTAACAGTTAGAGCTCTCTAGCAGTTGTCTTCCCCCTTAGTAGATTGCCCTTTGCTGCATTTCTTAGAATTATGGGCTATCAGAACTGGAAGGGACCTTAGAGGTCATGTAGTCCAAGGTCCAAGGTCTAATCCCTCATTATACAGGTGAGCAGCTGAAGCCCAGAAAGGTTAAGTGATTTGCCCCAAGTCACATGAGTAGTGAAAGACAGATCTTCAGGTGCGGTTGAATGATCCCTTGCTGGGGTTATTTTAGGATTCTTGTTCAGTTATGGGTTGAACTTGACCACTGAGGTGCCTTTTCAACTCTGAGGATCAGATTCTGGTCTGCGTGCTCAGGAATTAGGATATGTTGACTGACTGCACATTTGCTCTCTCATTTGAGGTGCCCCTCATTGTACAAATACCTAGTTAATGTTAAGTTATGCTCACTAATTTTATTTTGCTTGTGTGGGTGGTGTTAAGTAATGTGGCTCTAAAACCTAAACAGCTCTTCAGGATGACATGTGATACCCATAAGCTTAAGAGTAATTTAAACTAATTGGCACACTAGGCTGCTCTATGCTGGAGACATATAATCCTGAGCAGAAGCAAATTCTTCAATGTCAAAAACAGCTATACACACATATCCTTGCACTGACATCTTTCAAAGCTGATTGTAAATTGTGAGGGAGTGTCAATCCTAGGTGAATACCCATCTCCGCTCATTGTTTGATGATGGAAAAGAAAGTTTGAATAGGTTATTTACAGGGTGTCTATATTGCCAACTGTCTAGTGTGGGATTTGGGTTAACGATTGTCCCAGTCATTTCAGGTTTTTACTGTGGTTTCTATTTCAGGAAGTCCAGCTAGGTATTGGTACTGATTGTCCTGTCAAAAATGAATTGTGAGTGTAGTGTACTTCTAGGGAAGACTGGTTCTTCAGCTGTGCAAACAGGAGTTACTTCCCAATGGAGGTGAGGCCTAAGAGGAGTCAGCAGGGGTCAGCAAACCGGCTACCCCACTTACCCTAACTGGCCTTAGCTTTTACTCCCTTATGTCAATAACTTCTCATGTAATTTACAGAAGGAAATAGGCAATAAGGAATACCTTCCCAGAATGGGCATCTAAGCCTCTTTTCATGTTCAAACAGTGAAAAAGGTACCCCCTTAGTTAGGAGCCTTGGATGGTATGACTTTTGCCCTCCTTGTTCCTCAGTTTACACACAAGAATATCTGCAGCTTGTGTGGCATAGTAGGTAGAGTGCTGGGGTCATTCAAGAAAACATGAATCTAAATCTTGACGCTGATAACTTGTCAGCTATGTTATCCTGGTCAGGTCTTGCAATCTTTCCATGCCTTAGACAACCCCCTAGGACTTAGAAGATAAACCATAGATGATAACTCTCTTCTTGAATATAATTCCTTCCTGTACACATGAGTTCACATATACTGGAATGGAGAAAAAAACCTGAGCTGGGAGGGAAAAGAGCTGTGTTCTACACCCAGGGTTTACTCTTGCTAAGTTGTATGAGCATAGACAGGATGGTACTCAAGATGTATCTGTGCTCTCACTCACAAGAGTATTCCCTTCACCAATTCAGATTACAGTCCATCCACATCCTTTCAACCTGTGCCAGTGTTGTACACTTGGAAGTGCAGGGGGCCTCCTCTAGTTTTCTTGGCATTGTGTGGATACCATTGGAGTACACAGACTGTCTATTGGCAATCCCTAAATCTCATCACATGACCAACCCACCTTCTTTTCCTTTTGTTCATATGTTTTGATTATTTATCCACTAGGGAATAACTCTAGGTCTTATAAATTTATATTGGTTCCCTATCTATATCTATGCCTATACCTCTATCTCTATCTCTTGCATATCAGAATCTTTGGTGTAAAGACTTTTCCCCTCATTCGACAGCTTTTCTTCCTAGCCTATTTGCATTGCCTTATTTTTGTGCAAAAGATTGTTCATTTCTATTTCTTCCTTTGTGATCATATCTATCCTTGGTTTGGTTAAGAATTCTCCCCCAACCATAATTCCCACCTTCCTTTCTTGTCACACATTTCCCTACTGACCTCCTTCATTCCACTTTTCTCGTACAAATGAGATAAAATTTGTAAAGTGCTTAGCTTAGCACAGTGTCTGGCATATTATAGATACTTAATAAATACTTGTAGATGGCTTGGTAGATAAGAGTGCCGGGCCTAGAGTCAGGAAGACTAATTTTCCCAAGTTCGAATCCAGCCTCAGACATCTACTATCTGTGTGACCCTGGGCAAATCACTTAACCCTGCTTACCTTCATTCCCTCATCTGGAAAATGAGCTGGAGAAAGAAATGGCAAACCACTCCAGTATCTTTGCCAAGAAAACTCCAAATAGGGTCCTGAGAAGTTGGGCATGACTGAACAACAAAGAAATTCTTATTCCCTTCCTTCTTTCCTTGTACAAGTATTTATAGAATGCACTTATGTATATATTGTCTCATTTTAATCTGATAACAACTGCATGAGGTAGGTGGTATGTTATAGTCATTTTAAAGATAAAGATCCTGAGACCCAGAGACATCCAGTAGTTTACCTGAGGCTTGGTAGGTGGTGTAGCTGGAGAGGAATCCAGCTCATTTGAGTCTGTGCTCAGAACTCGTTTTACCACATCATCCGGCTTCTCCTCTTCTTTTAGTGTACAATCCACCATATGTAAAATTTCAATGAGGAAAAAGTGAGATCATGCTTTAGAAGTACAGACATTATTTAAATAGAAGATGTTAATGTAGATATTACAAACACGTACATATGTATTATGGACTTTGCTGTAGCATTATTTGTATTCTATTCCCACATGTCCATGTAAGCATATATTGAATGCTTTGATAGTGGTAATCTTTGTAAGGCAAGCAGAATTTTGTACAAGTAACTTGAATTAATTTAAACATTCTCTATATAAATAATATTTTCAAGCATATCTTCCTCCTCAAGCCTAATATCACCCAGTGAGGTGCTGCTCCTCCTTTGGCTTTTTTTTTTGGAAGGGTGAGACTCTTATACCATAGATTCCATCTTAGGAATACTCAAAGAGTATAAGAGTCAACTTAGAATCTTACCCTAATAGAGAGGCCGCTAGAAGCTTCGTAGTAAATAAATAGCCAGCTCTTGCAGCAGTCCAAGAAAAGCCTAAGTGAAGATGATGTCAATGGAAGTGGAAACTATGTGGAAGGCTATTTGCTTAGCATACCATTGGTCACGAGAATGAAGGATCAACACAAACCTACTATTGCCATTGCAGTGGAGGGGAGGAGAGGGGGTGTGTGTGAATTACTTTGTAGATAGTGGGTCAGATTGCCAATGACAATCAACAGACTTGCTTATGACGTTACTTTGCCAAAAAGCCTGTTTCAATCTGGGGAGTTTTTACATTTTGCTGAATTGAGAAAGATATCTTTGGTTTTTACTAAGTCTAAGAAAGAAAGTAAAATCTTTCTCTTTAATGTTTTGACACTCTACACTTGGTATGATAGTCATAATATGTTTACATGGTGATATAGGTTTATAAGGCACTTTTTATAACACTGAGATAAGGAATACAAACATTATGATTCCTATTTTACAGATGAGTAAACTGAGGATGAGAGAATTAGTGACTCTCTCCTTGGTCTATTAGATTGCACAGCTGGCAGGTAGTAGAACTGAGGCTCTTCTCCAGGTTTCCAGAACTCTTTATTATATACCAGCTGCTTCACTATTAAGGGCATGGAAATTTTGGATGGGCCAAATAGGAGGGAAAGGACTTGGCAGTGGAAGTAAAGAGGGTGGAAGCTGGAATTAAACATGACCTGAGCTTCATTTCGAATAGTTCTTGACTCCCTCCTTCTTCCACCCACCCCTTACCACCAAAGTCTATTATGTAGCACCATCTCTCCCTCTTCTGCATGCAGCCCTTAGAATGCATTCATTCATTCATTCATTCATGTGACAAATATTTATCACCAACAATGAGCAAGGTATAGTGTTAGTCTCTGTGGAAGACATAAGAAAAACTCTCCCTGACCTCAAAGTGCTTGTAATCTGGTATGGAGAGAATATATATACCCAAATGAATATGAGTATAAATTATAAATATATAATTGAGGCAAAGTACAAGTATGATGAAAAGGTACAGAGCACTGTGCTGAATGAGGTATGCCAGATAAGATTTAGTTATTAAGACATGAGTCTTTTCCCTGAGGAGCTTAATCCCCTAATAGGGATTAAGATGTCAACATGGACAGATCTCTACAAAGCACAATATTATAGAACAATTGGATTCTAGTGATTTTAACAAACTGTGAGGTCCTGGGAAAGGTCTTTACCAAGTGAGGGAATGAGAGAAGGCTTCATGGAGATGGTAGTGTGTGAACTGGGTTTTAAAGGAAGGGCAAGAATTCAACAGGCCAAGTGAATAAGTGAGGACATTGCAGGTATAAAGAATAGTTTAGACAAATGCAGGGTGGGGAGACAACAGAAAGTATGTTTGAGAAGCAAAACTGTTCAGTTTTTTTTTTTTTGAGAATAGGGAGCCTCTGCTTCCTGAATCATCTCAAAGAAAACAACACTTGTATTTTGGTGGGGTGATACTCAGCAATGAAAAGATACATACTGACAAAGTAATTGTCTATAACCTTGGACAAGCTTGTTGATTGTGGTCATTTCTGCATTACACAGATCTCTTCTTATGTTCTCTGATATTTTAGAGAAAGAACAGGTTTTGCTAGGGAAGATTAAAGAAAGTTTCATGGAAAAGGTAGAGTTTGAAATGGACCTTGAAATGTGGGTATAATTTCAATGAACAGAGATGAGAGGGCATTCTTGGTATGGGAAACAATTGGCACACAGGCATGGAGATGAGAAAGTATAGGGCATGCTTAGAGAATTATGAGTAGTTCAGTTTATCAGAAATATTGGATCTCTAAAAGGAGATAGAGTGAGATAGTGAAGGAATGAATGAATGAAAAAGAACTTATTAATTACTTGTTCTCTTGACCAAGGACTGTGCTAAGTGTTGAGGATATAAAGAGAAAAACAGAGATTAACTTTTGCTTTTAAGAAGTTCTTTCTCTAATTGGGGGAGAAACACATAAAAAGAGAGTTCAGTTACACTGCTGATGAAGAAGCCTGTGAGTCCCTAAGAGTGTGATGTCTGGAAGCATGGCAAAGCCCAGGAGTGCTTAGTTTACCTTTCTGGGTCAGATGACAGTGCTACAGGTCAGCAGGGCATAAGAGCTAGGCAAGTTGTAAGGTCAGTAGGAACTTGGGAGGCAGCAGTAGGCCAGATGATAAGGCCTAGTGGTCTTCCCTCTTACTGAAAGGAAAAGAGTTGGTGACTCCTATCTCATTGGTGCCATATATACAATAGGGTGCCTTAGATGAGTTCTGAGTATTAGGGGGTGGGAAGAAGAAAAAGGTGGCAAGGGGGGAGGACTTTCCCAGTGACGGTGGGTCGGATCAAGATTATGAAGTGCCTTGAATGACAGGCTACAGAATTTGAACTTTATTGGAGGCCACAGGGAGTTACTGAAGATTTTAAAGCAGAGATATGATGTGGTCAGACCTTTGCTTTGGAAAGATCTAGAGGCTCTCTAGCCATTGTGGTAGCTTCTCAATTCAACTTCAAGGAATCCTTTTATATTTTCTTCTAGCACATGTTATCTAGAATTTTAAAAAAAGATCCTAGCAACAGCTAATAGTGGAGAAGTCAAAGAGCATACAAAACAGAGCCAAAGCAAGTTTTTTTCCATAATTCAATTGATAAACCTCTATCAAGTGCCTACTATGTGCCAGGCACTGAGATAAGAGCTGGGGATACAAAAAGAGGCAAAAGATCATTCTGGCCATTGAGGAGCTTGCAGTCTAATGAAGAAGGCAAGATGGAAACAAAGTAAACTACGTATAGAATGAACAGAAGACAATTAATAGAGGCACAAATGGAAGCGATTTCTTCTTGACTGATAAGAGTGTTACAAGGAACCATAAGGTTTCTAGGTGTATGGGATAGGGACCTTAGTAATAAGTACCATACCATGGGAGACCTAATCTATGTGTGGGGAGGTGTGTTCTTTGTACTTTATAATAGTATGTAAGGAGACTTAATAGACAGAATTTGGCATGATCTAGAGAGAATGGGTCACTGCACAGAGAACTTAGTAATGACGTTTTCTCATACTGACAGAAGCCCTACAGGTATATTACTCATTCACTTAGACCTCTTTCATAGATTTCAAGGACTTAGCACACCTGTGTTGCCAGCATTATGAGTATTTAAAGCTCAGAGAGACTTTAGAGATTTATCTAGTCCAGAAGTTTTCTAATGTTTTGTTCTTAGTGCTCCTTTACTCTTAAAAATTATCAAGGATTCACCCCCTCCCTGCCTAAAGAAGTTTCGTTTCGGTAAGTTGTCTTTACTAATATTTACTATACTAGGAACTAAAATGTTTTTTGTATGTTATAAAATTAGTTATGGTCTCATGGACTCCTTGAAAGGGTCTTGGGGCTCCCCAGGATAAGCACACTTTGAGGACCTCTGATCCAAGCCAACACTGGAACATAGATCTGGAGTTGGATGTTACCTCAGGAGTCATCTCAGCCAGTCAATCCTCTCATTTTACTGAGGAGGAAACTGAGATCTAGCTAAGTGAAGCCTTTTGTCCAAGGCAGAGTCAAAAGGAGAACTCACATCCTCTGACTTCACCCGGCAGGGTTTTTTCTGCTGCAAACACACCGACTTTTGACCAGTGGTGGCCAAGACAGCTCTTCTTCTTCAGTAGGTACTCTTACAGCTCTGAGATTGACTGGTAAACTGATCATGCAAATAATTTCATGTTTCTGGGCCTCAGTTCATCCAGTTTAAAAATGGGGGCATTTGTTCTGGCCATGGCTACTATGAAGAGAATGCTTTTATAAACCTTTGTAAATGACTTGTTAGCATTACTGGTGCTAAATAAGTGAATGATGACCTCTTATGGCACCTATCAGAGTGTAAGCATACAGAAGGAAATTCAATTCAGTTTAACAAAAATTTGTGAGTCACTGTTCTAGTGGCTTAAGATGCCAAGGTAAAACAGTGTATGCCCTTGAGGAGCTTATATCTTACTGAAGGTTTGGGACAGGTAGGCAGACAAGTAAATACAATGTATATACAAGGTAAGGGGATAGGAACTAGACCTGATTTTATTGGCACAGGGAAATACAAATACAGGTGAAGAAATCTCTCTGCCAGTGGTGGTCAGCAGCTTTATATAATCTTTGAGGGTTGCCTCGAGCACATGGAAATTAAGTAATGACCCTTGTCTGGGGTCACACAGCCATACATGATTGAGGCAAGACTTGAATTCAGGACTCTTTGGCTCCCAGGGTAGCCAAATGACATACTGCCTCTCTGTCTATATGACAAAATGTCATGTAATTTCAAGAAAGAGACCTTGCTAATAATAGGAGGGAGTCAAGGACTATCTTTATGTTTTGGTTTTTTTTTTTGCTTTTTGGAGAGGTGAAAGCAGGGCAATTGGGGTTAAGTGACTTGCCCAAGGTCACATGGCTAGTAAGTTAAAGTGTCTGAGGCTGGATTTGACCTCAGGTCCTCCTGACTCCAGGGCTGGTGCTTTATTTACTGTGCCACCCAGCCACCCCAAGGACTGTCTTTTTGATGAAGATATCCTAGGTCTCTTCTTTTCTAGCACAGGGACTTGCCTATAGCGGGCAGGCACTTAATCCTTGTTTAGTTTAGTTAGTTTATCATTAGTTTATTCACCTTCACTCCACCCCACCTACCCCTCTGATATAAAGTTGACAAGTTGCAAGTTGGCCATGCAAATTAGTAAGTGCCAAAGGAATTAGGAGCTGGCCCTCAAGAGTAGCCACAGACAACCAGCCTTTGAGAGGAGTGATGAGCTCTGACTCTCTTTCACTTGGTTTTCATGAGAATCCCCCTCTGCACGTGTCTGTTGCAGCTTTGTCTTTCCCGGGGACCCTTAGGGAACTGGAGGGGAAGGTGAGGTTGGAGAGGCATGAAAGACTGTTGAGAAATCCTCACAGGCCCGATGCAAAGGCGAAAGAATGTATGCAAGTCCAAGGATGTCTTTCTTGGCAGTTGTTTC
Organism: Pseudochirops corinnae; assembly: GCA_028646515.1. NCBI lineage: Eukaryota > Metazoa > Chordata > Mammalia > Diprotodontia > Pseudocheiridae > Pseudochirops > Pseudochirops corinnae. The sequence goes on along the minus strand of CM053585.1, from coordinate 121,752,515 downwards.
CCTGCCTCTTGCCCTACCCTCTCCAGGCTACTTTAGATGGAGAAGCACACACAGCATAGCAACCAAAAGCTTTGCCAATAACTCACTTAGCAGCCCAGTTGTGAGTGAGTCACAGTTTGTTATTCCCAGGCTTGCCTTTAAGCCTGAAACAGCAGAAGAAAGAATCCCCTAACATTTCCGCCCACCCAGGTTCATATCTACCCACTTACACAGCTATTTAGCTCAGGCTAAGAGAGGGCCCCTGGGGCTTTCTCTGCTTTCCTCTGCTCGGCTCTTTTTTTAGCAGGGTTTGCGGCTCTGGACATAAACTTTGGCCTTCGGAGTCACTACACTGAGACAAATTGTTACTACCAAAGCAAGTGGTCATTTCTCTTGTAATAAAGCATAAGATGCTTCATTATAACTTTTGGACTTGGGCTCCAAATTTAAACCCATGCTGCTGTTTATACCAAAAGTGTGAGCAAGAGGGTTGAAACTGAATAGTCACAGAATATTATCTGGGAATTGTGCTCAGGTTAATTGGTTGTGTGGTGGGTTGGAGCCTGGGCGTCCCAAAGCACTATCCACCTCAAGTACAGTTGCACAGGAAGAGGTAATGGCCCATCTCCCAGAGGGCCCAACCTGAACCACAGCATGACTGACAGTTTTCAAATTCCCCAACCCCAAGGAAGGATGAGGAAGTCACAGAAACTGACTGTGGAGGAAAAATGTATTCTCTAAAGACACATAATATTGAACCCTCAGAGTGGCAGCCAAGATCTGAGAAAGGGATAGGCATTAAGGTCATCCAGGGGAAAAAGTGCATCCCCTTCCACTGATACCCTGGGAAAGAATTGGCCAACCTACTCCAGCTCCATCCCTAAGCCTGAGGTACTTTCCCTTAAATTCTGTGAAAGTAGGCACCTTCCCTTTCTTCTATGTGGGTTCCTAGCATAGTTCTCTGTATACAACAGGTGCTGTGATGAATTGATGGATACTTTTTAGAGATGCTGTCCAGAGAATAGGAGCTCTTTTTTTCGACTGTTTTAAAAGTCTGAAATTTAAAAATTAAAAAAAAGTCTGAACTCGAGCCTGCCATAAAAGAGTGCACAAAAAGGAATAAACACCTCATGTGGATTTAAGCCCTACCACCTCCACCACTTCAACATCTGGAACTGAATTCCTGTGCAAATTTATGTATTGGTTTTTGGCTAAGGTTTTTCCATTAATGGACCATCTTTTTGTACTGTTCCCAAAATGTGACAAATTGCTTCTGCAGTTTTTTCCTCTTTTAACAATTGCTGGCAAAAAAGCACCCCCCAAAAACACAGCAATCTACCAATCTGCAAATTGCAGCTGTCAGTGATGGGGTAATTTTCCATAGTATTGCTGGAATAAAAGAGGATGCTTTTTGTGAGTTTTAGTCATTAATTTAATTTTCTCTTGTCAAGAGCTGAAAATCAGCACTAAGTGCATTATTTTAAGATGTTAGGAATAAATTATCCTCCTTCAGAGAGAGAGTGGGATTAAGAGCAAGTCTCAAAGCCAGAAAGAACTGAATTCCTGTTCATCTGTCTCTGTCTCTGTTATGGGAATCAGAAGATCTTCTCTGCCCCTAGGCCCTCTGATAGGCTTAAGTGGCTCTGGGAACCTTCCCTGATTTCAAAGTATACTCTGCCCCCTAATAGGCTGAACGTAGTCACATGGAGCCTGTGGCAGAAAGCTTGTTTTTCAGGAATGCCCACGCCTATTAATTTGTGATTGGGCAGTGGGTCAAGAGGGCTGTGACATTCTCTGATCCAGGAGAAGGCTATATATAACCTGATGTGAGGTTTTGCTTTGGGGCTCACTTTGGAAAGACTTGTGTGATTCGGCCAGATGAGACTCTGGGAAGCCGTTGAGCCCCTCAGCTTTGAAAACCCAAATGTTGATGCTTCCCTCTCTGGTAACTAACTAGGTATGGATGTAATGGTTAGATGGTTATAAGCTCGTCTGCTGATCTGTTTCTCTGTCTGTTTGTAACTTCTGCTTGTAACTTGTTTGTATTCTCTGAAATTCAGGGTGTTAACTTTTTTCCCCTGAACTAGGTAAATGATATATATTTGATTGATTAAAGTGAGATTGTTAAACCATTTTGAGTTGCTTTCCTTTAGAAAAGCAGATCTAAGAACCTGTGCTAGCAGCCACCCTGGGTATGCTAGGGTACTTGTTGATACAGTTTCTCCCCCTCTTATCTATGTCTCTCTCTCTTTCTCTTTCTCTCACCTTTCTCTCCCTCTGTGTATCTATCTATCTATCTCTCCTTTATCTATAATCTATGTGTTATATGCAAGCACTGTGCTCTTTACTGGGAATGAATGACTAGACTGGACTGGTATTTCACTGGTATAGGGACTTACAGAAGAAGCAATTCATTCTGCCAATGAAGGTAGGGACCTTCTCTGCAACTCACACTCATGGAGAGTTGCCGGGGCATTAGTAAACCAGTATGTATAAAAGGTATGACTTGAATCCAAGTCTACCTGACACTACTACAAAAATAAAGATAAAAAATACAGTAAAGACCCTTGAGAAATTTGGATAACATGTACACACACACACACACACACACACACACGTTGGAATTTGATTAGTACATAAGAGTCAGCTCTGTTGAGTAGTATGAAGGACCCAAGAAAGGAACAAATACAGCTGGATGAGCCAGGGTGAAGAAGGTGGTATTTGAGTTAGATCTTAATGGAAGGAAAACATTTCAACAATTAAAGGAATATGGGCATTCATGCTGAGGCACAGGTGGTGGTCTATGCAAATGCAAGAAGATAATAGTAGACTAGAAAAGATGAGAGAAAAGGGAGTTTCCCAATTTGGCTAGGATGTGGAGGGCACAAAGTAGAGTAGTTTAAAATAAGGTTGGAAAGGCAGACTAGAGCCAGACTGGAAAGGCCTGAAAAGGAGGGACCTTGAACTTTTTTCTGATGCATACTCACTCACATAAGGCATTATCGCTTCTGAAATAAGAGCATGGTTTTATTTCACACATCTGCAAAGCCAGCCCACTTGAACTAGGTCCAAGTGAAATGCTTTACAAGTACATTGTAGAGTCAATTTCAAATAGACTCCCTGCCGAAGAAACACAAATATCAGCGACATCCAGGAAGTAACAACAGGACGAGAAGGTTTCTATCATTGTCCTACAGAGAGGTTGCAGGAGCTACCCCAGTTCTATCTAACTGGCACATGTGGCCTCTGAGGGGCACACACACTCATTCCTCTGCCTCGGGTCAGCTACATGCTCACTATTTTTATTTTTAATGGAGAATAGTAGAAGGTGGGGGGGGGGGGATGTTTTTCCTTCTGAAAATTACAGGATCATAGGGTTGGAAAAGACCTTAGAGCCCAGTTAGTCCGTTCGACATTGCAAGAATTCCTTCTATACCAGAGGAAATCCTGCTGTTTTTATGCAACAAGTACAACTCTGAAAATGCGCTCAGAGCCAAGAAGGGATATAGAGTTACTCAGGAGTGGGTCCTCTGTTTTGATCCCATGTTTAGAACTAGATCTTTTCTAAGTAGCCCTAGTAAGCAAATCATCAAAACTTACCCTCTAGGGAGGAAAAATTTATATGGGATTAAAAAAGTCCCTTTGGAAGAAGCATCCTCCCATAGAACTTTATCTGTTGTTGTTATTATTTTGGTTGTTGTTATTTCACCAAAAGGAGTTCACCAAAAAGAGAAAATATTTCTTTTCAAAAATAGACAAAATACAGAAGGCAGAGCAAAGAATTGGTTTATATTTTTAATGGTATTAGTTATTCGCATGTTCTAATTTATCTACTTAATTGTTACTGGTTTAAAAAAACCAGAAAAATACACCTTAGAATAGATTAAATGACTAGGACCCAGAAACAAACACAGGTGCATAAGTTGCTAGGTGAGAGAGAGATAATTTATGTTTTCTGATGATGTTTTCTGGGCTATCAATGGACAAGAATAATGCTTCTCCCTAATTGATTCTATATTATACTTTCCCCAGAAAGTGTTCCAGACCTTCTCTTACATTCAAGCCTCCCATGGTATCTCTTCCACTCACCCTCTCATCTGAGGACCTTGCTTTATTTGTCATTAAAAAAATTGAGGCCACTTGTCATGAGATTCCCCCTTCTTTCTTCCTCTTCATCTCATATCAATGCATATTCCAAGCAAGGAATTATCACATCTTTCAATTATCTTCAACCAGTTTGGAAAAAAAAAAGTTAGGAATAAGGAATAGATGTTAAAAGGAAAAATCAAATAAAATTCTCTCCAGACTTAATCTATCTTTAAAGGACTTTTGAATGAAAGCACAAAGCAGAAATCCTTTAAATTGAAGAAACAATTCCACCTTCCCTTCCTCACTCCCCCCCCTCCCAGCCCCAGTATTTGGAAGTTTAGATACTCTTCCTAACTAGAACACCTTTTTTGAAACACAGAGAAGACACACAATTGAAATAAGCAGCATCCTGTCCAATCCAGTAGAATCTAGCCCAATCTCATTCAGTCTATTCAAGTCTGGTCTAATACAGTCCAGTTCAGTCCAGTTCAGTCCAAGCCAGCTGGGTCTGGTCCAAACCAATCCAGGCTAGTACAATCTGGTACAGATTGCTCTAATCCAATCTAGACCAATCCAATCCAGTGCAGACGGGATATAATCTGGTCCAGTGCAGATCAGTCTAATATAGTTCAGGCTTATCCAATCTAGTCTAATCTGGTCTAAAACAATGCAATCAAGTCAAAATTGGTCCACCTATCTGATCTAGACAAATCTAGACTGGTATAGAGCAGACTAATACAGTCTAATCTAGTTTATTCCATTCTAGTCTAGTACAGACCAGTCTAATACAGGTCAACCCAGTGCAGTCCAATCTAGTCCAGCCCACTCTTGTCTAATTCAGTATAGTCCAGTTCAATTTAATTAGGCCCCATCCAGTCCAGGCCAGAATAATATAACCCAATCTGTTCTGTTTCAGTTCAATCTGGTAAATTTCCATCCAATCTAGTTCAATGCAGTTCAGTCTGGTCCAACTCAGTCCAATCCAGGCCAGTATAATTCAATCCACTCCAGTCCAGTTTAGTCTGCCCTAATATAGTCCAGACCAGTCCAATCCAGTCCAATCTCATCCAGTCTAGTTCAATTCATTCCAGCTCAGTCTAATCCACTCCAATCCAATCTAGTCTAATCAGTCCAATCCAATCTAGTCCTCGCCTCGCTGGACCAATCTACTACATTTAAGCCCATTCTAGAGCAGTTCAGTCTAATCTGGTCCATTATGTTCCATTCCAATCTAATTCAGTCCATTTCAGTCCAGTCCAGTCTAATCTGGCACTGCCTGGTCCAGTTCAGTCCAATCCAATACAGACTCATTCAATCTACTTCAATCTGGTCTAGTCTAGGTCAATCTACTCCAGTGTAATCTAACCCAATCATGTCCAATCTGGTTCAGCTCATTCCAGTCCAGTCCAATTAGGTCCAATCGAATTCAATCCAACCTGGTACAGTTCAGTCCAATACAATTAGGTCAAATCCAGTGTGGTTTGGGCTGATCCAGTCTAACCTGTTCCATTCTGGTTCAATACATTCCATTTCAGTACATTCCAATCTAATCTGTTCCAATCTGGTCCAGTTCAGTCTAATCCTGTCCGGTGCAATTCAATTTAATCCACTCCTGTCTAGTTCAGTTCAATCTAGTACAGTCTAATCTGGTTTACTCTGGTGCAGTATGGTCTAGTCCAGCCTAATCCAATCTGATTTAGTGTAATTCAGTCCCGTCAAGTCCAATTTGGTCTAATCTGGTCTAGTCTGGCCAAATGAATCCAATTTTGTACAATCTAGTCCAGTCTGGTCTAATCCAATCCAGTTCAGTCCAGTTCTGTTCAGTTTGGTCCAGGCAAGTTTAATATAGTTCATTCTGGTTCAATGTAGTCCAATTCAGATCAGTTCAGTCCAATCCAATTTAGCTGGATCCAGTCTAATCTAGCCAGGACCAAAACAATCCAATCCTGTACTATCTAGCTCAGTCTACTCCAGTCCAATCCAGTTCAGGCTGACCCAATCAAGTCCAATTCATCTTGGTTCAGTTCACTGCAATCTGGTCCAATTAGTCCAATCTGGTCTAGCTTAATCCATTCCAGTTGGTGATGGCAAAGGGTAGAATGGGTAGAATAATAGTAATAATTAAAGATGGAAGGGAAATTAGAAGTCATACAACCCACACCCCTCATTTTTTTCCTTTAAAATAAACAAGAAATTTGGTGACTAGATTAGCACCAGCCAGAGTCAGTGTAGCCTAAACCTAAGGAGATCCTATGAACTAGTTTGACAGCAGATCTCTTGTGTAAGGTGAGGTACAACTATTACTAGATCCACAGAGCTGTATATCAGACATTTCCCATTGAATCCCAGGGGATCTAGAGCCCTCTATTTCCCCCCCAAGGGACCTGTTTGCTCCATTTGCCCAAACTATCTGCTTATTTTTTCTACCTTCATACAACAACAACAACAAATGTACCAAATACTCCGCTAAGGACTTTAAAAATTTAATGTCATTTGATCCTCACAACCCTCCTGTGAAGTAGGTGCTATTCTGACTCCCATTTTACAGTTAAGGAAACAGAGACCGACAGAGGTTAAGTGACCTGTACAGGGTCACATGGCTAATAAGTGTCCAAGGTTGGTTTTGAACTCATCTTAGAGACTCCAGTCCAATGCTACAACCAATGTATTACCTCGCTTATTTATATATAAAAAAAATAAGGTCAATATTTTGCTGCTGCCAGTTTCATGAAGTCATAGGGAGGAGAAATAAGATTGCTTAGGTGATATGATTTGTGGTCTTCAGAAGTATCACTGTCGGATTAGTCAGGGTTTAAAAAGTACAGAATCTCACTTCTATTACCTTTTAAAATTTTAATGCCTCATTTTTGGCAGGACATTAGGAGCAGCCATGCTTGTTTTTATTGAGCTAGAAGATTTGATGATGAGGAGGATAATTGTTTTCTTCCTCCTTCCAATACTAACAAGAGTTAAAGGAGAAACAGGATCTGGCTTGGAAGTAACTTGGGCTCCAAAATTCTAGACTTGGTTACCTTCAAATTTGCATCCCCTTTCTAGAAATTCCAGTTAGTGGACTGATTGGGAAAAAAAAGTTTGCATCATATGAGAAAGTATCCATTAACTTGGTTAGGACATCATCCCAGGATGACAAAATTGTTCATTTGACAGATATTTGATATCTCCCCCATGGAGGAGGGGCATGAAACTTTAGAAGACAATTGTTCCCTGTATTCTTGGAGCTTATGAGTGACCATGGCATTCGCTAAATCTTCCTGGCTATTTTAAAAAAGTTCCAAAGAAATCATGATTTGAGAATTCAGAGACAAAGAAAGGTCTTTCCTCCTTCCTCCTCCCTGAAGCTAGGCCTCCTGCTTTGGTATTTATCTGCTGACAGAGTTCAGGAGCAGCAGCAGAACTGGGGACTTTGAGGAACTGGGGTAGGTGGCAGCAGCCCCTGATTTCCTGTAAGCCAGGGCTGTGTCATTGCTGAGAGTTTCTAAGAGATACAAGTTAGACTCTGCTGGCTTAACAAAGTAACTCATTAGCCACTAGAATAATTGATTGTACAGAACAACTTGTTTCATGAAACTAGGGTGTTGTTTGAAAATCCTCTGCTCCTCCCTCCTAATTCATCCCTTACAGCTGGAGTGACTGGGGCGAGGGAGTTAGTGGGTGTGTGCCTAAAGATAAGGGATGCATTGTATATGCCGATAATATGGACCCACAGCTCACACTGATGCCAGGGCATGTGGGGGATGAAGAGGAGCAGGAACAGAAATGTCGTTTGGTTACTCAGTTTGCTTTTAGTGGCCACATATCCCCTTTCTGTTCCCACCCCTTCCCCAGAAGCCCAGTATTCCTACTGTTCCTAGGTCCTTCTTGTCAGGAGATACAATTGATCACTCTGAGCCATTATCAATTTAGGGGAATCAATGAGGGAATCACACCTCATCAAATCTAAAAGGGACCTTAGAGGTCATCTAATTTAACCCCTTCATTTTATAGATGAGGAAACGGAGGCAAACAAGGTTAAGTGACTTGTTCAGGGCCACATAGTGTCTGAACTCAGGTCTTTCTGACTCAAGGTCTGGCACTCTATGCAATGGCTGCTATACCACCTAGCTGCCTGGAAAGGATCTTAGAGATCACCTAATTTAACCCCTTCATTTTACAGATGAGGAAACTGATGCCCAGAGATGTGAAGGGATATATCTGGATTATATGGCAAGTGACAGAACCAGGACTTAGCCTTTTTGACCTCTGGTCCAGAAAAAAGAAGGCAACCTAAAAGAATAAGTCTCTAATGGTAGAATTGCAGTTCTGTGGCAGCATGAGAAGCAGGGTGTAATGGTAGAAAGAGCATTGGCTTTGGAAGTCAGAGGATTTGGGATTTAGCTCTTCCTCAGGCACTTGCTACTTGTGAGTCCTTGGGCAAATCATCTAACTAACCTCTTTGGATCTTAGTTTCCACATATGAAAAAAAAATGAATGACTTGGCCTCTTATGGCCCAAGTACTTTTTTTTTTGAGACAATTGGTGTTATAAAATGTCTTGCCCAGGGTTACATAGCTAGTAAGTGTCAGGTGTCTGAGGTCAGATTTGAGCTACTGACTCCAGGGTCAGTGCTCCAGCCACTTTGCCATCCAGCTGCCTCAGGCCCAACTACTTCTTGACTGACAATCCTGTGATTCTAAGTCACCTCACTTCCCCTGGCCTCAGTTTCCTTATCTGTAACATAAGGGGAATGGGTCGGAGGTCTCCAAGGTCCCTCCTTGGAGGCTGATATCTTGAGATCTTGTGTGTTAGGAAGTTTCATAACGACCTTTCAAATCACACCAGGTAGGTGACGTCCTACCCAGAAGAGATCAGCTGTGAAGCCAGGTTAAGCCCATTTCATTAAAAAGTGAGTAGTTGTTTCTCTAGTGTGCACAGATTGCTGAGGCATCGCTTAGAGTCAGCTGTGAAATGAGGGAGAAAAGGGAAACAATGGGGCTTCTTGAGAGGCAGGATTGTGTCCTCTGTAAAAGGAAGTGGTTGGTTGGCTTCGAGTACTCGGCCAGTCACTTCAAGACTATTTCTTGTTGTTGTTGAACCATTGTAGACTCTCCCTTGATCCCATTGAGGGTTTTCTTTGGCAGAGATACTAGAGCAGTTTGCCATCTCCTTCTCAAGCTCTTTTTACGGACGAGGAACCTCAGAGGCCAACAATGTTAAGTGACTTGTTCAAGGTCACACAGCTAGTCTTCCTGACTCCAGGCCCAGTGTGTTAGCCACTGAGCCACCTAGCTGTCCCCCTCAGGACTGAATCCTGTTTTATCTGTAAGAATTGGATCATATTGTAGGTCTCAGTTGGAAGGGCCCACAGAGGCTGTCTCGTCAATCCCTTTGTTTGAATGAGGGAAACAGGGTCGAAAGAGGTAAAATCACTTGTCTGAGGTCACATAAGGAGTAATCACCCTATAATTTATCTATAGACAAAGTTCTTTTATTTAAGTCTCCTGGAAAATAGAGGGATGGTTTTAGCTCAACCTGATTTAAAAAAAAAACAACTGGGATTACAGCCTGCCTCTTTCCTAACTTCAGACCTTTATGAAATTCCCTGAAGAAGCCACATGCCTAATAGACTCAAATATCCTAAAAAAAATTAAAAAAAAACAATATCTTCAGTAAAACACACACTTTTCAGATTTTTTTTTAAAAAGGAAAAGTACATAAAGAATTTTAAATAATTTACTGGACCTACCATCAGAGAAAGAGGGAGGAAAAAGAGTCATTCAAATTAATTTGTGTCAAACTAACCCTGAAAAACCAGGTCAGACTTACCTCTCTGAGTTAAGACAACTAAATAAACACAGAAATACTCAGGATTAGCTTGGACTTGTACAAGTTAGAAAATCAAGTTGCTGCCTTTCCTTTCCTGTAGTACAGATACCTTCTGTTTCCTGTTTGTCTGTTGATCTAATATAGATCATGAAGTCACGGGACAGAGAATACATATATGATTTTTCTATTTGGTAGCCATCTGTTGTTATGAAGCAACTATTTGTGGCTGCAGGCAGCTGATTAGGGAACAAGGACCCAATTATCATTTGACAGTGTCTTCATAACTTCTCCTTGATAGCCCCAAATGCACTGTGTATATATATATATATATGTGTGTGTGTGTGTGTGTGTTATATTTAAACACACACAGCAAAATGTGCATTCCTGGAGACCATGTATTTTGAGTACATTAAATTACTGCAAGTGTGTATGTGTGTGTGTGTGTGTGTGTGTGTGTGTGTATACACATATGTATGTACCTGTCTATACATGTGTGGGCTAGCTGTCCTAGCCAGAGAATTCATCAGGAAGTAATCAGTCTTCTCACACTTACCATCAACCAGTGAAGGTTGTACTAAATACTAGCTAAATACTTAGCTAGTCTGGTCCTCAGGGGCTGACATTTCCTGTTGCTGAGGTACATTCAAACCAACCCTCTCCATTGTGGGGGTGCTTGCTCATGATCTGTTGCTTTAGCCTTTCAGAAATGGTACCATAACGGTATCCATTATAGAGTACTCTTCTTTCAAAAAGGCTAAGGTAGATAGATATACCTTGCAGAATCTGTCATGATAGTGAAAAGTAAAGAGTGAATGAATTCAAATAATATGGCATCAGAGCTCTAACCAGTATGGAACAGCTGGGGCTTTGCCCTAGGGTATTTCCTCCTGGAGAGCTGCACTTCTTTCCTTGTGTGTGTGCTCATGTGTCTCCTTTTTCCATGGTTACTTCCCAGCTCGCCACCAGGTTATGTTACCACTCATTTAACTAAATGACCACCCCCAGAGGGTAGATGAGTTTGACCTCTGTAACTTCAACCCATCATTCCTAATTATGCTCTCTGGAGTCAAGCAAAATGAGTAACCCCTCTTCCCCGAGAAAGCTCTTCAGATTCTTAAATACAACGATCATGTCCCACTTGTTAACTCATTTTATAAAACACCTCCACACCAAGAAAGGAAATTGATAATGAAGGCAAATATAATTCTAATCACTGAACTGATTGGTTGGTTGTTCTTCATTCTCATTGAACTATGCAGATGGCCATACACCAAACTGATTTTATAGCTGATTATGCGTAGGTACATACTCATCGACTCCAAATTCCTTGATCGACCCTTATTTCACCTCTGACTGACTGCCTCACTAAAGAGAGTTAATTTTAACCAGATTCCCTCTGATTCAGGTAGTTAGATTAAACTCCTTTGTAACATTTCATTAATTCTCAAATTCCTCATCTGTATTCCCCGGTCATACTGGTCTGTTTCACTCTAACATGCAGAACTAAAACTGAGAATTTCTGTAGTTGGGGTAAATTCTTCATTAGGGAAAGAAGAAGAAACAGAGCTCTCTGGATTCCCTGAGTCTGGCACACATCCCTATTGCTGCTTGATCCTGGGTCTACTCCATGGTTTAGGTCTCCATCCCAGGTTGCATTTGCACAGTTTGCCCTGGTTGGTAGTAAGTAGGTCCTGGCTAGTGAATAATGGCACGGGCTTCCTCCCTGCAGACTTTCCCCTAGGATCCTCCGCCGTCCCTGCGTGGACGGCATAGCTCATTTGGAGAAGTATACTCTCTTCCCTGTGTAGCTCTGCTAATGTGAGATAGTGACTCTGCAATATTGGGCACTACAGTGGCTGTATGGGGAGAAGGTACAATTCTTCTAGTAGAAGTTGGGTTTTTAGCAGTGTGTTCGCCCCTATTGTGAAAGCTTTGGGAAATTTTTTTTTAACTTTATTTTTATTTATTTATTTTTATTTTATTTAAATTTTTTTGAGAAACTTTTTTTTTTAAATAATCCTTTGGAAAGAAATATATCAGAGTCATAGTGAGCATTCTGTATAATGTAGAATCACCCTTAGCAGTGGGGTGAAATGTAAGTCTTCTGGTCTAGCTTCCTTTCTGATTGGCCTATAAGAAATAACGTTTTTTTTTGTGGTTTCTTCTACAGAGGAAAAAAAAAGTTTCCTCTTCTTTTCAAAACAATGTGTACATATTTCCTTTTTGAAAAGTGTCAGCATCTTCATTGTTACTGATCCCAGAGACTTAACCAGATATGAATTTTTAATATTCTTTTTTAAATAGCAGATTCATAAGAGGAACTATGTAAATGCACACATAAGAAGTGCCGTGATAGACTAATTATTTCTTAACCTTTGGCCAAGTGATGTGTTTATGCCCCACTGAGATCAATGTCCCCATGAACCACTCCCAAGAACACTTTAGCAGCTGGGAGCTGCAAGCAACGGGGTATTTGCATATACTTGTAACCCATAGGGCTTCTTTTTGCTTACTGCCTTTTTAAAATTCTTTCCCTTCCACTCTTTAACGCTTATCTTCTATGAAATTCAGTGAAATCAATTTGGTAACTAGAACAAAGAGGCATTATTAATGAAATAAAAAGGAAGAAGAGTTTTTTCTCCCTACATTCTCCCTTTATATTAACTCTTTTGTGTAGCTTATACTAATTCATTAGATGACTCTGAATCCATCCCCCTTTAGTCACTGAATTAAACAATATCTCTAGCATGGCATCATGTAAAGACCACTGGATTTCGAGGCAGAGGACCTGAGTTCAAAATCCAATGCTGCTATTGACTGCCTGTATGGCTTTGAGCAATTCCCTTATCCTTGCTGGATTTACCTCATCTGTGAAATGAGGGAACTGGGCTGGATGACTTCTACATTTCTTCCAGCTCTAAAACTATGATTTTTTGTTCCCTCTCTGTTTCCTTTGCACCAAGGAACATACTCCACATAGCTTAAAAGTAAGGTATTTGTAGTGGGGTTGGCATTTGGGGTCAGGATCATGCCTATTCTTTTCATGAGCTACTAGACAGTAACCTATGTTGTATAGTGATACAGAAAGTAGAAACCTTTTCTTTCCTTTAAAAAAAATTACAACCCAGACTCTTCTCTGTTAGAAGGGGATATTTATCTGGAAAGTTCACAAATAAGAAGATAGCCTTTGAAAGAATCCAGGCACCCAGATTAACTCTAACTCTTGTACTGGACACCAGTTCAAAGCAACTTTTGCCTCAGTATCCCAAGAATAGATGGCCCTCAAATCCAAAATAATTGATAATCTCTTTGTGAAGTTAGGTATGAATATAATTTTCAAACTGCCCATGGGGATTCTAGTTAGCCTGCCAAATTTATTTTCTGTCTCCCCTTCATAGTTACCAATGTCAACCTCTTCCCTGTGCTGCAGGGAACTTCTGGAGACCACATGCCGCCTGGCCAACACATTAAAGAAACATGGAGTACATCGAGGAGACAGGGTGGCCATCTACATGCCTGTGTCTCCACTGGCTGTGGCAGCCATGCTGGCCTGTGCCCGAATTGGGGCAGTTCACACAGTGATCTTTGCTGGTTTTAGTGCTGAGTCCTTAGCTGGAAGAATTAATGATGGTAAGCATTGGGGGACGAGGGAGTGGGGAGACTCAACGGTCCTCATCGTTCTGACTCTTCTCTGATTCAGCCTGCATAGCTCTTCCCTCATGGTTGGAGAGTGTACCTTTCAAAATCAGTGAGGCACCTGGGTTTTAGTTCTGGTTCGACCACTGATTAGATAACTGTATGACTTCGTCATTTAACTCTCCTAGGCCTCTGGCTCCTCATCTATAAAATGGGGACAATAATGCCTCTCCTTCCATTTCACAGGGTTGTTAAAGGATGAAATAAGATAACGGATATGAAAGCTGAATAAATGTGAGAGATGATGATCATAGGGGACAAAGGGAGAAGTTTTATAATGCATCTTTCCAAGAATCCCATGTAATCTGCCTGGCTGTGAGTTCCATCTGGTCTGTTCTCCAGCAATTGTGGACAATTGTAGCTTCCTTCAGCTTTTTATGGAGATTGAAGGTTTGGAGCATTCAGGCAGCAACGCCTTACCTTTTCCTGAGTTTTCCAAACCAGTCCAGCGTCTCTACAGTGGCTCCCTCAGAATCTGATCATCACCAAAATGTCTGTTATTTTAGTTACACACTAAATATAGGAACAAACAGGAATAATACATTAGTGCAGGGGACCAAAATGGATTCTCGTTGAAATCTGGTGAGAGGATGACTGTCCCTGAGAAGGCTCTAGATCAAAAGCATTTAGTTTGCAAAAGGCTCCCAAGATACTGCCTTTGTCCTATTGGCTGGCCAAATCGATCTCTTTGCACATTGGCCCTGCACATATTGAGGTTAGCTTTCTTTTGTAATAACCCCAAACAGCACCTTTCTTGTTGACCCCTGTTTGTATATTCCTCATGTCATCATAGCTTCTCAAGAAACAAGCTCCCCAGCCTCTTCCATGTAAGGGACTGCATCCCACAAGCTTACTCATGTCTGCTCAGTAGGCCTTCTCATTATACATCCATTTCTTGCTCCCATTTCTGTAAGTTTTGATAGAGTTTAGGTTGCTGCTGACCTTACCATTACCTCTAAGGGAAAAATCCAACAGAAAAGTCCTTACAATGCTTATCAGCTTCAGCTTTATTGCAAGAAATTTCAGTGCTGTCACCAAGAAGTGACTGTCCCATCAAGGAACAGGGGCCCACACTCATCAGCATCAAAGGAAATGTAAATCAAATTACTATGAAGGTCAATGCTTTGAAAAGTGAAGGGAAGTGTGGAATTTGTACCAAGAACTTACTTTTATTCTCAATGAACAGCAGACTGCAAGTCACGTGTATGATATGTTGTGGTTATAATATGTACTAAGTACCTATGCTATATATTTTAAGAGTGCCTGACATGTACTGATCTTTGTTGTCTAATGTCCCACTTCTAACACCCACCCCCAGTCCTGCTCCAGATGCTGAGAAGCGTCCTGGGACAGTAGACAGAGAGCTGGCCTTGCAGTCACGAAGACCTAGTTTCAGCCCCACCTATGACACATACTGGCTATGGTATTCTGGGCCCATCATTTAACTTCTCTGTGGCGCAGGCAGCTCTCTTAAGAGAATAAGTCGCAGAGAGAAGGTAGAGAAAGTTCCTTACCAGGATTTAAGGATAAAGTCACAGGTCTGGTTACCAAAAATAAAAAAAAATCTCCTGTACTATATTTGAGAGCAGGAATACATTTGTCAGAGAAGTTATAGAAAAGATTCCTGTTTGGGTAGTTTGGATTGGATGGTGTCTGAGATTCTTTTTTGGTTTTGTGACCATGTTTTAATTCATCTGTATATCTATTCCCTCCCCAGGGGTTAGTGTACTGCTCTAAGTTATTTAATAAATAGTTATTGAATAAATAAATGGGCAATGCATGATAAATGATGCTTTTCACATTAATATATTTACAGCATGATGGTCATTTTCTTTTTGGCTTGCATCAAGGAAAATATACTTGGGTAAATATTATCTCTTTCCCATAAAGGGCTGACTAAGGAAGGCTGTTACAATACAGGATTAAAAGCAATGGATGGTGGTTAGGAGAGTTGGGTTTCAATATTAGCTCTGCCACGAACTGGCTGTGTGTCCTTGGGTTGAACTATATGATTTCTATATCTTCTTTTAGTTATAAAGAGTTGTTTCTAGTTGTTGTTTACTGATAGCAGTCAAAAGGCTTAGATTCACATTCACTGGTTTACCTGTATGACTGGACAATTCACTTAACCTACCTCAGTTTATATTTCCTTATCTATGTAAGAAGAAGGTGGGCTTAGGTGACCTCTGTAGTTCCTTGAAAGCAGGTTGTAGGTCTTTAGAGTAACTCTGGGAAGTCTAAACTGTCTCTAGGTTAGGAAGATACTTGAGAGTTCTTATTTGCTTTTAGGTAGGCCAGAGGTCCATTGTGGATTGAGACCCTTTTGAGTTCAATGTACAGTAAGCCTGCACTCTGGGGTTAGCCTTGGAATCAAGCTCTCTCATTTCCGTAGGAGACTTGGGCTTAGGAGTGGCCCAGTGTATCTGGCTACCACTCTCAAGGCTGATCCATTCAAGCAGAAATCCCCTAGACTAGGTCCTTTAGGAGAAATCTGGCAGACTGTAGTTTGCTGACCCTGTCCAAGACTCATGTCATCTTTGCAAGAACCAGAGTGGCTTTTGTGGCTGAGAAGGTTAGGAGGCATTTGTATGGGTATCTACAAAAGTGGATTCTTCTCAGTGCTGGACTCTTTAGCCCACACCCCTTGGGATGATATCTTATAAATTCAGAATAAATGGAATATCTTAAATATCTTGCATTGACAACACTATTACCAATCTTTGAAAAGAGATAAGCCAAAGCTGAGCAAAAGTTGATATAGAGAGTTGGTATGAATTATTGAAATATTTGGCCTAAGGCAAGCATTCTTAATCTGGGGTCTTTAGATCTCCAAAGGTATGTGGATATATTTCAAGGAGTCTGTGAACTTGGACAGGAAAAATTCACCCTTTATTTTTACTAATTGAAATTTAGCATTTTCTTTGGTTATGAATTTTAATAAATAATGTGGTTCTGAAAAGGAGTCTTCATTAGACTTCCAGAGGAGTCTAAGATGTAGAAAAGGTTGAGAACTCCTAGTTTAAAAGACATGTGGATAAGAACAAGTACCTCCTCCCCTCTCTGATGTTTGACAAGGTTAATCTAAACTCTATTACACTATACCTTTTGAATATTTGCATTGGGTTATTGATGTTGTTGAGTTGTGCCCAACTCTTCGTGACCCTATTTGGCATTTTCTTGGTGAAGATACTGGACTGGTTTGCCGTTTCTTTCTCTGGCACATTTTATAGATGAGGAAACTGAAGCAAACAGGGTAAGGTGACTTGTTCAGAGTCACACAGCTAGTAAGTGTCTGAGACCATATTTGAACTCAGGAAGATGATTCTTCCTGACTCCAACCTTGTACTCTATCCCCTGCACCATCTGGCTGCCCCCTATTTTGGGTAGAAAGCTTTCAAATGAGACAGACTCATTACTGAAAGACAGACATTCTCTGTGGTAGGCTTATAGCATTGTGATTTGCAGTGACTAATTAGAACAGAAGCTGGGTGGCAGAATGGAAATATCATTGACCAACCTAAAGTTTATCTTTTTAATTAGCAAAATGCAAAGTGGTCATCACCTACAACCAAGGAGTCCGGGGAGGACGGGTCATTGAGCTGAAGAAGATAGTGGATGAAGCTGTGAAGAACTGTCCAACCGTTAAACATATATTGGTAGCTCAGAGAACAGACAACAAAATCCATATGGGGAAGCTGGATGTCCCTCTTGAAGAAGTAAGTTCATTCAGTGTCAGGGTTTCTGGAGTATTATTTTTTTTTTCCCTTGTCTCCCAGCAACTGATTCCCAGTAAAGTATTAACTAATTAATTGAAGCTTAATGTTACCCCAACAATAGGGTTTTGTGTTCTCTCTGGGAATTTTGGATAGAGGTATCTGGCTACACGGGAATTAATAAAAATTGTAATTCCTAAACAGGACTTTACCTTTCCTTTGCAATTGTGGCACAGTGGAAAGAATAATGGATTTGGAGCTAGAAGACTTGAATTCAAATAGGGTCATGGTAATTGTGATGGGCACAGAGATCCATAGCCTCAAACTGCTTGCTAAAAGAAAAGGGGGAAATGTAGGGGTGATGTCAAGGGTTAGCTCTGAGAGGTCTGCCTTGGGTGTGAATCCAAGCCAAGGACCCACTTGAGTTTGTTTCTACCCATCTAGGCTCAGTATCTCCAGATATTGACTTCCTCCCCTTCCCTCCTCCCCCCTTACTCTCTCTACCCCATCCCCCATGTAAAGGAGGCTTGGAACATTCTGACCATCCCTGAAACCCTGGCGACTTGAGTGATATAGATAAAGTAGTGACGCATGAGATAAGAAAGCAGGGAAGTGTCCCAAGGGAATGGCCTCCTAAAGGTTGCAAGTTAGGCTCCTCATGTAGAAAACAATGTGAAGTTTCCCATGAAAAAGTATGATGTAAGTGCTTTAGCTATAGTATATAAACCTGAACCCTCAGATGCTTATTTGAGATTTGCTTGGCATGCAATAAACATATGAACACAATCTCCACCTGCCCATGGACTCATTATTTAAGCTCCCACATTTTGGATGTGCTATGAATGCAGGCAACACTTGCTTTTCCACTGGCTTTCCTGTATAACTTTGGGCAATTTACTTAACCTCCCTGGGTTTACATTTCCTTATCTGTGTAAGGAGAGGGTAGGACTCGATGATCTCTGAGATTATTTCTGGCTTTAAGTCTATGATCCTAAATCCATATATCAGTGCTGTTTACCTTGAAACAATCTTTATCTCTGTAATAAAAGGCCTGGTCAATGAGAAACCAGTCTTCCCATTGCAGCTCTATGCACTGTCACTGCCTCTATGAAAGCAGGAATTTTAAAGCTGAAGAAGATTGGTCAGTAGATTGTGTTGCTGTTTTAATAACTTATTTTGAAAAAGGTTATAGGTGATCCAGAAAAACACTGTGTTCCCAAGGACATTTGGGAAGGAGAAGGTGGATTGATGATCTTTTTGTTCTATGGCTGTATGGTTTTTTGGAAGACATATGTTACTGACTATTTAATTCAGGTCCTTTACATACTCCTGTTTTGGGATAACATTATAGTGATTGCAATGAGTCCTATAACAATTTTAGGCTTCCTGAATGATATCTAGTTATTAAAAAGTTCTAGCCCTGTCTGGCCAGACACATTGGAAAAACAAAGTGGATGAAAAAATGCATATTGTTTGTAGCTGAGTGGGTAACCAACTGAGTGCCCTCAAAGGGCACTATAAGAAGGTGCACGAGTAAATAGAATATATGCTCATACTTGATAGCTTAAGAAATTCAAGTGGAAGAATTTTGTTTGTGATATCTTTGTTCCACTTAACTGAATTTCTGTGACATTTTGGCGATAAGAAAACCAAACACGGTGTTCATTTTTTCAACATCCTACCATTTTTTTTTTTTTTTATATAATTGAACTCTGGAGAAACTTAGAGATATTGGAGAGTATTATATTGTACTTCAAACTCATGGAAGATGTCAGATAGAATAAACTCTTGGGAGCTTCTGAATTCATTGTTCTAATCTTGAGTTATATTTGGAGGGCATAAGTCAGTTAGCAATATTGAATTGTTGTCAAAGGTGTGTAGAGCACTGAGTTGAGAGTTTAAAAAAGCATAGAAGGTTCAGGCCTTGCCCTTGAGGGGCTGACAATCTAGTTGCAGAAATAATACAAACACATGAAAAATATGAAGCAATGTTTTCAACACAATATACTGTGAGAAATGATTATTTCTCTCTGGTATCAACAACTAATTATTATATTAGGACAAATATTTTTTCCCTTTTCTACTTCCTCATCCAGAAATCCACTGGTGTGGGAAATCTTTCTAAAAGACATACCCAGGCCGAGGTGAGGACCGACGGAACTGGGTAGGAGGGAACGCAGGGCGCGTAGCAGGGTCAGCGGTTTTTCCTGGGGCTAGCAACCCATGGCCTGGATTCTTGAAGCTACATGCCCAGACTTTCAGAAGTTGGGATGGAGGA
>CM053585.1:121693924-121732437 GCA_028646515.1 Pseudochirops corinnae | reverse complement strand
AGCTGACTTTAGTGGGAAGTATCTTTGTGTGTGTTTTGTAGTTCTAGGATTGGTTTAGAGTCCTATTTTATGGGTATTTTGGGGTGGCTATGTGAGAGCTGCGATATGTTGCTGCTGCTATGCCGCCATCTTGGCTCCGCCCCCTTAAAAGAGAATTTTTAAAAATCTTTGTAATATCAATGAATTGGAAAGAAATTTAGTGTCTATCAAATAGGGAAGGATAAACAGATTATGATATATGAAAGTCATGGACTATTTTTGCACTGTGAGAAATGAAAAAAATATGAAAAATTCAAAGAAATGGAAGAATGATATGAGTTGAGGCAGAGAGACCTAAACAGAAACAGAAGAACAAATTACATGATGATGATAGTAAGGTAAAGGAAAATAACACTGAAAGATTTCAGAACTCGGGTCAATGGAGTGACCAATCATGACCCATAAGGACCACTGGAAAAGCCAACATGTCCCCTTTTGGTAGATAGGTACTAGATTTCAGGTGCAAGAAAAGGATATATTTTCAGAATGACCTTGTGCTAATTTGCTTTGATTAATTGTATTTATTTCTGTAGCAAATACCTCCCCACATCCCAAGACCATTACCCTAATCCACACCTGCATTCAATATTTTAGGTCCTCAAATGGGTGGTTTCTAATCTCCCTCAGAGTTCTATGAGGTAACCCTCAAGGACTGTGTTTTTCCATTCCATAGCTCACAGGCTCCTATGGGTATGTTTCCTATCAATAATTAGTATCTTCCATTAGTTTTTAGACAAGAGATTGCTGAGATAATACATAGTAAGAAAAGTTAGTACAAAACATCACTCCCCAAAAAGGTCTAGTGTACACTTCACAAATACACGAGTCCAGAGAAAAAGAGGAAACAAACTTATAATATGTGGCAAAGGGGTTACCCACAACTCTGGGTTACTGGAAATCTTTATCTTTTCATAGAATCTTCATGAAGTTTCACTTATGTTCTGAGCTCCAAAGGTCAGTACTTTTTCAGAGTCTAAAGTTGCTGGTACCTGTCTATTAGAGGAGCATTACTCTCTGAATCTACTTCTCTTAGATGGCTATCTTTCTGCATCTGTGTATGTTTATGTTTATTCTCATTTTTTAATCTCTGCTTCACGCTGAATGTCTTCTCTACTATTGTTGATCCCTTTTCTATGGTGATATGGTCAGTGTGGAGTTGTAAAACTCCCTTCAGACTCACTTCCTTACCCCCAGCCCCAGCTGCCCTCCAATATAGATGCAAAACTATCTCCTAAGCTTGAAAACTTCTACCACTCAACTGTCCTATCTCTGAACCAAACAATTATTGAACTTGGTCCTGCTATTTAAAGCCTCCAGGGACTAGCTGAACTTCAGTAAATATTACTTGAACAAGGTTTTAATCATAATTGTTTGGTTAACCAGTCAAGTTGTCCCCCTTCTTACTCAATTTAAAAGTTCACATCTGATAAAGGGTTCACTGGGTGAAGACAATATTATTCACACATTGTTTAAGCCAAACCCTCTTGACTTGGTTGGTTGGTTGGTTTGTTGGTTGGTTGGTTGGTTGAGGTAGATTACTGAACCCCCTACCTCATTTTGTTACAAGAGAACATTGTAAGCATCCAATTGCATTGGAGTAGGCATAGTGGGAATGGAGAAGAGTTATTGGGAAATGATAGTGATGTGTAAATTTTGCAGTATATAAGTTACTTTTTGTCAGGGAAATGGTGAAGTCAGTTCTGATGGCTTTTGAGATTGTTAAGTTTTCAGTGTGAGCCTTTAGACCTCAGAAATCCACAATTGCTACAAAATCAGGACTTGGTTTATTCTTTTAATTGTCTAAACTTTTAAAAAATGTTAAGAATGCAGATTAAACTTTAAAATGTGTCTGAGTACATTTTTTCCCCACAGAGAATCTGGTTGTTAAACATTTGCCAGCATACCCCTACCTATGTGTATTGTTGTTGAGGACCAGGGCTAGTGGGACTCTGACCCTGATGGCTGCCTCAGGTGAAGGGCTTGCTGCCAGGCCTGCATAAGTTCCCCATCCCCCAGGGAAGAGTTTAAGCATACAGGTGTGAGGACTGGATCCTCCAGATAAAGTGTGGTATTTATGCTCCCCGGCCTGGGAACACTGCAGTGAGCTATGTCCACAGAGGAAAGCCATTAGGAAGCTTCCTATAAAAGGCTTGCACTTAAGACAAAAAAGGAGACTCTATTTTCCACTACTCTTTGAGTCCCCATCTCTCTTTTAACTTACCCTCTCGTAGCCTCTGGGTAGACAACTTTCTCAGCCCTTCGGGGGAATAGCAGGGCTCCCAACATTTTTTCAGCACTGCCATAGAAGGCAGGGCTCCTCCAATTTGGCCCATCACATATTGTGGGTAAAATTGTCAGTGCCACAACAAACCAGAACCAAAACCAACCAGAACTAATACCCCCAAACCAAAACCATAGCCAAAATCCAGTACCATACATTTGGGAATCATCAAGAGTTTAGATGGTTCACCAGCAAGGGAGTCCCACTCAAAGGGGCAGAGACTCCCCAAAGGAACAAAAAGACAAAAGTTATATAGATTTCAATTTAGGCAGAAGGTGAATTGGAGATGAGGTACTTTAGTATCCAACATGGCTGTTGCTGGGGCTAGATGGGAAAGAGAAGGGAACGTGGTATCCTGGAATTGAACAAATCTCTTCTTGGAGCTGGTAACAGGAAAAGCTCTTCTTCAGGTTAGCTATCTCTTACAACCCCACCATAAGAGATAGGACTGTTCTTGCTTTTGAAGGTTGGGATCGCAGCACAAGCAGGATCAGGGTCAAGACAGAGGAACTATAGACAAAATGGAGTTGCTTTAGCTTTCTTGGCTACACAGTTCCTGCTTTCAAAGTCTTACATCTAGTAGACTACACCAACTGAAGTTCAGTAAATATTCCTTGAACAAGGTTCTAATATTTTTTCATTTACTCAGATAAATGGTACATAAAATAATTAATTTAATGCAGCCAACCGTAAGCTCCATAAGAAACCATATTCCTCACAGCACCTAACACAGAGCTTTGCACATAAGTTCTCCCTAAATGTTTGTTGAATGAATGAAGAGAAAGTGGAGAGATAGCACCCACACTGATGAAATCCCACACTCACTAAAATATCTCAAAGAAGAATTTAAAGGACTTCAGTTTCTTCAATCTTTCACGGTTGACAATTTTTTAAGATTGAGCAACACTGACACCTTGTGTAAGAATATTGAAATTCAAATTTCAAAGGCAAATTCTAGTTCATCCTTCTGGTCAGTCTTCCATGGAAACCACAGTAGGCACCTTTGAAAATACAACTATCAAAGAACACTCAATAACAAAAGTTCTAGGTAGCTAGGTGACATAGTGGATGATGTGTTGGACCTAGAATCAGAAAGACCTGAGTTCAAATCCAGCCTCAGGCTTATTAGATTCATATCTCCAGGTAAGCCATTAATATCTATTTGCCTAAATTTTTCTCATCTGTAAAATGAAGATAATAATAGCGCCTACCTCCTACTGTTGTAAGATACTTTATTATAAAGTGCTTTGTAAACTTTAAATATTATAATTATTCAATAATTATAATTATTCAAAATGGAATCATGTGACAGCCCTTGGTCTCTTGAACTAAACAATACATTTGATGAGAGTGTTTGGTAATAGAAAGAATACGAAGCTCTGTGCCTGCCCTCAAGGAGCTTGCTACCTAGTTTTAGATAGAATTTAGGCAAACATTAGATATAAACATGTTAAAAGATAATGAGCAATACAAAGGTGTATATGACAAAAGCCAAACAAGCTGTATAAAAGGTCAGTGGAAAGTGAAGTCACCAGGCTCAGGGAGCCAAGGAAGTGTTCATAGAGGGGGTGAGGTTTTTGTCTGGACCTTGAAGCACAGGTAGTATTTAAATATGTAAAGAGGAATGGATGTTGATGTTTAATCCTAATAAGACAAGGGTCCTGCTCTTCCTTCAGTCCTCAAAAAATAAATTTGGGGAAGCTGTGCTTTATTTATTTATTCTTCTTGGGAAGGCAATTGGTGTAAGTGACTTGTCCAGGGTCACACAGCTAGTAAGTGTCTAAGACTGGATTTCAACTCGGGTCCTCCTGACTTCAGGGACAGTGTTCTATCCACTGGGCCACCACACTGCCCCATGGAAGGTGCATTTTAGAAAGGACATAGCCCTTTGAATGTACAGCTTGAATCTTATTACACTGAATCCTCTTATAACCAAATTTTCACAATACTATAATTACTATAACAAAATACCTCCCAGACAATGGCTCCTAGTTGTTGTCTCCAGTTGTTTCTGACTCTTTGTGATCCCTTTTTGGGGTTTTCTTGGCAAATATACTGGAGTGGTTTGCTATTTCCTTCTCCAGCTCATTTTACAGACAAAGGTTAAATTATAGGGTTAAGTGACTTGCCTGAGGTCAGACAGCTGTCTGAGATTAGATTTGAACTCAGGTCTTTCTGACTCTGAGTCCGGTACTCGATCTACTGCACCACCTAGCTGCCTCATATAAAGGCTTAACTATTATGAAACTTTCGGTAAGTGTTCCTTGACACATGGAGGAACACAGCACTGTGCCCTCCAACACAGCTATAAATACCAATGGTTACAAGATATTAAATTCATTGTCAAATCAGCTTTTTAAGAGGAGACCTCGTCAGGCTACTGTTGGAAAGACTTCACACATACACACACACACACACCTGATAGTTTCTTATTTTAACTAATTCCTATTAACTACTAGGTTATAAGCTCTGCTGTTATTGTTTTAATAGCTACTAAGGGGCTATAAATGCCCTCTAAACGTGTCTCCCTAAACTAATGCCCCAGCTACCCCACCCTAATTATAGCACTTCCTCCTAGATACAATGAGAAGAATAAGGCAGAGAACTGCTGAAACATTTAAAATTATATAAACAAAAGGTTATGTACAGTACAGCATTATGTGGACTCCAATCCAGTAAGAATTGGATGATTCAATTCCATTAAGCTATATTAAATATTAAATATAAAGTATTAAATTAAAGTATAATGTATTAAATCAATTTCATTAAATGCCTTTGGAATATAGGATACAAAAAAACATTTCATGATAGAAAAAAAAAGCTTCATGGAGTTTTTTATATCCTTGTTTTATGCAAAGCAATTAGTGATAAAAGGATACTCATAAATCAAAAAAATGGCTGAGCAAATTATGGTATATAATGGCATGTTCTTGTTCCATAAGAAATAATGAAAGACACAATTTCAGGGAAACTAGGTAAGAGTTATATGAACTGATGCAAAATAAAGCAAGCAGTATCAGGAAAATTGTATACAGTATATAACAGAATACAGTAACGACAGCATTATAAAGAACAACTTTGAAAAACCTAAGAATTTCATTAATGCAGTGACCAATCAAAATTCCATAGGATCTATGGTGAAACATGCTACTCACCTCCTAAAAGAGAGATGATGAGATGAGATGCCAATAATATATTTTTTTTTATTTTTGCATGACACGTGGAATTTGTTTTTGCTTAACTATTCACATTTGTTATGAAGGCTTTGTTTATTTTTATTTTTTTATTTTTTGCCGTTTTGAGGGTGGAAGCCAGGGCAATTGAGATTAAGTGATCTGCCTAAGGCCACATGGCTAGTAAGTGTTAAGTGCCTGAGGTCACTTTTGAACTCAGGTGCTCCTGACTCCAGGGTCCATGTTCTATTCACTGGGCCACCTAGCCGCCCCTATCTTCTATTTTCAATGGATGGGAGGTTGAAAGGGAAAAATAAATACTTATTAATTTTTAAAAATCAAACTTCATAAGAAGAAATTACTTAGTGTTTTAGATCTAGAAAGCACTCTGCAAATATTCAGTTAAATTTGGGGATACAATGCAATCCTGTCTATAGCCCATCAGGCTTAGTATAAAGCCTTTGACACTAGAGGGCACCCTTACCAAAATCTTATCATTTACTTCATTTAATCTAAGCACCTTTGTATCAGTTCTAGAGCCTGGGGAAAATACCATTTCAAATGAGTATTTGCTGAGCTCTGGAAATTCAAATCATAGACTCCATGATTCTCACCCATACTGATGCGCTCCATTTTGCTATCTGTGGCTTAAAAGCTGAGTATAAGGGGCTAGCTAAAAAGGGAGGTGGGAAGAGCCTACAGGTGTGGTGGACTTTCATCAACATTTCAAAAAAATAAGATAGAAAGTAAATATTTGGATCTCCATGTCTGCAAATGTAATGCTCCTGAAAAGTGTTTCCTGACATTTCTAAAATGTTTGTCAAGGTCTAATATGCTACTAGCTGAGACTGACTCATATTACTTAGAGGCAGGTAGCAAGCTCCAGCTAGTTAGCAAGTGATATGTTGATGCCAAGAACCAGAATTCTCTTTTACACAGTACAACACTTTAGGATTTAGAAAGCATTTTCCTTGCAACAATTCTATGAAATATTACAACTGTGATTTATTCAATCCTTCAGGAACTCAATGCAATCCAATGGAGCAAAGTAAGTGCCTGCTATGCACGAGAGTCAGCTCCATTGGTGTCCTTGTGATGGTAAGAGAAAGCAAAGGTGCCACACATCTCCTGTCTCTATCCCATGAGGAGGGAAAACCATGCCAAGTCCTGACCCCATCCCTCTCCCCGTGACAAACATGCTTAAATAAAAATGGAATGGGCAGGCTTGGATGAGCAGAGATCTGATTCATTGGAAAGGACATACACATTAATTCAATCACAGACTCACTTTAGTATCAATCAATCAATACTATTAATAAATTAAGTACCTATTATGTCTAAGAGCCAAGTTATTGTATTGTTACTGTTCAGTCCTTTCAAGTCATGTCTGACTCTTTGTGACCCGATTTGGGGTTTTCTTGGCAAAGTCGCTGCAGTGGTCTGTCATTTCCTTCTCATTTTACAGATGAGGAAACTGAGACAAACAGGTTAAGTGACTTGACCAGGCTCACACAGCTAGTATTTGAGGCTGGATTTGAACACAGGTCTTCCCTGACTACAGAAAATGCACTCTATCTATTTGACCACCTAGACATTGGGGATACAAATGCGAAAACAAGACAGCCTCTGTCCCCCTCCACCCATGAGGCTTGCTTACATCCAATTAGAGCACTGGTTTTGATTATGAGCAAGCCATTGTGCTGGATACTAGGGATGAAAGGAAAAGATCCCTCAAGGGCCTTATACTCTACTAGGAGATACAACTTGCACACAGATAAATAGATACAAGGAAGGCCAGAACAAATTAGCAGAACACCAAATAGATGTTATAAATAAGACAGTCTCAGAAAAAAGGATTTGAATTATTAGTAAAGGAACTTTCAAAGAAAAAATCCCTGGTCCAGAGGGACTTAAAGGAGAATGACAGCAAACTTCTAAAAAAAAATTAACTAATACGTACATTATGCAAATTATTCTCAAAAGAAAGCACCCTCCCAAACTTCTTTTATGAAATAAATACATGTTCTTAATCACAAATGATAACAGAAAGACACATCAATACAACCCTGAGGATTCCTCTTAAGTCCAGTAAATCGGAAAAGATTTAAACAAAAAAGATTTGAACGTAAATGTTGGAGGAGTTGTGGAGAGATGGCATAACAACATGTTATTGGCAGAGTCGTGAATTTGATATAACCAACCTGGAAAGCAATGAGGAATTTTGCAAAGAAAGTGACCTTTTGACCCAAGAGATTCAAATGTTTAAGCATATGCTCCAAGGAAGCTAATGGTTTAAATTTTTTAAAAGTCTCATTTGCAACAAAATATTTATAGCAGTGTTGTTGTTTTTTAGTGACAAAGAATGGGGAACAAAGTAGATGTTCACTTATTGGGAAATTGTTAAACAAGTTGTGAATGTAATGAAATATTACTGTGCTGTTAGAAACAACAAACATGGTGAATATAGACAAGCATAGAAAGTTTTATATTAACTGAGGCAAAGTAAAGTAAGGAAAGACAGGAAAATGGCTTGTATAATTACTACCAAAAATTCCAAAGAACAACAATGCAATCAAAATTGAATGATTCAGATTTATAAGATCAAGTTTGTCTCTAAAGAAGAGACATGAAAAGATACTTCTCCCTGCTCCTTTAAAGAAATGGGGATGTGAGAAGTATGTGGTATACTACAATATAATATCAGACTTTCTTGATATATTGTTTAATTTTCCAGAACTTTTTTCTTCTCTGTTTTAACCTTAATCATAATGGATGCTCTCTGGGAGGGAACAAAGGGAGGAAAATCATGGGGAAATAGAAATACTATAAAAAGGATATCAATACAAATGTATTTTAAAAAAAAACAACTAGCGGTAGCTAGGTGGCACAGTGAATAGAACACTGACTCTGGAGTCAGGACCTGAGTTCAAATCCAGCCTCAGACACGTAACACACATACACACACAAATCTAGCTATGTGACCTTGGGCAAGTCACCTAACTCCAATTGCCCTACCTTCCTCCCTCCAAAAAAGCAAATAAATAAATATTTTTTAAAACAACTGGGGGAATAACAAAAAGGCTTATCTTCACGAAATGTTACCTGAGCTGATTCTTGAAGGATGTCAAGAATTCTAAGAATGAGAGGCAAGGAAGATGTTCATTTCAGGTAAAGAAAACAGCCTATGCAAAGGCAAAGACAGGAGATAGCATGTTGAGTTTTGGAAACTGCTATATGGCCATTTTGACAGGAAATGAAGGGAGAGCAATATGAAATATCTAGAAGACTAGACAGGAACCAGACTGTGGCTGACCTGAGGCAATTATATGTTATACTATCTACAATAAAGAATCAGTGAAGATTTTTAAGCAAGGGAGTTATATGATCAAACTAATGCCTTAGAAATATTATTTTGACAACTGTGTGGCTGATAGGTTAGAAGGGAAACATTGGACACTGGGAGACCAATGAGGCCTTATAGGAGTCTAAGCAAGGGATCAAACTAGGATGACAGCAATATGGGTATTAAGAAAAGATTAAATGTAAGAAATTTTAAGGATGTGTATTGGACAAGACTTGGCACATGTCTGGAAGTAGGTGGTTGAAGGAAGGAAGGAAGAGTGAAGAATGGTCCTGAGGGTTTGATCCTGGGAGACTATGAAGATAGTGATATTCTCAACTGGAATAAAAAGTCTTGGGGGATGTATAAGTTTAGGCGGAAAGATAATGAATTGTGTTTTAGACATATTGTATTTAAGATTCCTAAGGAATATACAGGTAGAAATTTCATACAGATAGCAGTCAATGAAGGACTAGAATTCAAGAAAGATTAGGACTGACTGCTTTGATCAGTCTTGGGAGTTTTCTATGAACCCACAGGAGATGAGATCACTGAGGGGGAGTACAGAAAGAAAAGAGTCCCATAGAGAACGTTGGGAATTCCCATTATTAGAGGACAGATGAATGATGATCTAATGAAGGGGATTGAGAATGAGATTTGTGAGTTCATGGGATCTTCCCTCCACTGATTGAGATCCAACTCCTTTAAGACTTTCGCGGATAGTTTTAATGAGTATCTGCTACTGAAAATTACCATCACCCTGTGGCCAATCTGGACAGCCTCTCCAAGCTTAGGTAGGCTGATCTTCACACAGTAGATACATAGTTAATTACTTGGACCACCAATCAAAGCCATTACAGCTTGGTAAAATATTAAGTATAACTGGGGGTTCAAACCTGGAGCGCTTGCATAGGACTTTCCCTATTCTTGGAGAGAATGATGACTCACTGCTGCATACCATACTAAGAAATGGAGTTGGCATGAGAGCTTCAAAGAGGAAAGACTTTCTTCCTTTCTGCTTCAGGAAATGACACACGTGGTTCCAGATTCTCCTGAAGGACCCAAGGAGAAAGAGAACAGACTTTGTTTGAAAGGCAGGCACTAAGGGAAATCCAGATCTTTAAAATATCCCTGCTTTACAACTAGAGACTTCCAGGAATTTCTCCTTGAGTGAGATCAGTGATTCTCTTTTGATTGAACTGAAATATCTACTCTCAGTAGAAAAGCTCATTTATTCTAGGTATTGTCTGCTTCCAATCTTTATAATTTTGCTGATTTCTGTTTGCTATCTGCTTGGATAAATGAATTTACATGCTATTGATTATTTTTACGGTCGTTAGTGTAAATAGTATTTGGTGGAAAGGGGTCAAGCCTTCAATATAAGCTTGTAGGAACCTTTCTTCTTTAAAGGATAATGACCAGAAAAATGGCTCAAACCTAAGAAATAAATTATTCCCCCAAACTAACAATATGGGCAGGGAAAGAACAAATAGATCCAATTACATGTGTGTAAATGTGTTTTATATATGTATGTGCATGTGTATGTACTATGTATCATTCATATGTGTTTGTATCTATAATATAACATTCTAATCTGGTACCCTCTGAGGAAAAGAGAGTAGTCAGGCTCACAGTCAAAAGTCAATCTCCCTTGGAGAAGTGTGGCCAAGGTTCCCAAAATATCTATCAAAACTTCTGAGCTACATTTAGACAAACCCATGTGGATATACATATAACCTATATGGACCCACATACATCCTATGTATGGATCATAGATTGAAAGTTGGAAGGCTCTCAGAGGCAGTGTAGTCCAACCTTTTCATTTCACAGGTGCAGAATCTGAGGGTCAAGACAGTTAAATGATTTGCCTAAAGTCATATTAGTTAAAATATCAAAGATAGGGTTTTTACTCAGGACCTCTGTTTCCAGAACTATGAATTCTGCTATACCATGCTTGTGTTTTTATGGTATAGAGAACCAGGAATCTCCTTCATAAGACAATGAGGCATCACAGTAGAACTTTAGTGAAGGAGTTCAAGAATTATTATCCCCATTTTATAGATGAGGAAACTGATATACAGATAGGTTAAACAATTTACCCACTGTCACATGGTCAAGACATGTTGGAACTGGAGTTATAATGGGTTTTCTGACTCCAAGACCATTACATTTTCCATTATGTAACTCTATCTCTCTAATCTACATTAGGAATCCTTCCAAATTGGCCTTACTGGGATTTTAATTTTTTTTTTAAATCACTAGATTTTTCCAGCTAAATTTTATCTGGCAAATAATTTATTTTAAAAAATTGGAAATGATTCAGTCCTGCTGTTAATACATGGTCAAGTTCCAATTTCTACATCCTGATGGCGTGAATGACTTGTGAATGGATTAAAGAGGGAAATGTGTAAAAAATCTGATTTGTTCCTCTTTATTTAGCAAGCATTTGATACTGAATCCAATGGCCTCTGTGAAGGCAGACTTTTTCAGAGCACCAATGAGAACCATTTAGAAAGGACAGTTCAGTCTCTGCCACAAAACTTACAACTCAAATTTTCTAAGAAAAAAACAATGAAACAGAAAACAAAGTAGACCTCGGGAACTTGTTGTTCCTGTTGCCCTTTTGAAGGGCTCTTATTTTGTCTTTGAGACTAAAGGATATAAGGAAAAGAAGGAAGCTTTAAAACTGTCTCCTGGCCACTTCTCCAGACTTACAAAGACTTAACCTGTGTCAGACAATAAACCAAAACCAATCCAAAGAAGAGTACAGCATGGTTGATCCAGCGTCAGGATCAGATTCTATCTCCAGACATCTGAACAGATAAGTCACCTCTATCCAGTCAGCAGCCCATATACAAGCTATACATATACACATATATATGTGTGTATGTATGTGTGTATATATGTGTGTATGTGTGTATATATATATGTAGAAGGCTCAACTTTGCTAGAGAACAACCTAAGCATATACTGTATATACATACATACATAAATATGTATATGCTATATGTGCTGATATGTAGATGTACTGTATATAGGTATGTAACAGCTACAAATACACGTTTATTCACACACATTTTGAACGAGGAACAAGAGAGAGAGAGAGATTGTTGGGCTTAGAGTCAAGAAGACCCAAGTTAAAATCCAGTTTCAGATACTTACTTAGCTACGTGACTCTGGGCAAGTCATTTTAACCTCTCAGCCTCACTTGCTTCATCTGTGAAATGGGGATAATAACAGTACCATCCTCACATGAGTATAAAATGACATAATATTGCATTTTTCAAACCTCAAAGTACTATATAAAGGCTGGTGATTGTTGTTCTTATCATTATTATTATGTAACCAAAGGAGGCACATTGATATGACCATATCTATCTATGGTGCCACATTTTAGGAAGGATGCTTATAGGCTGGAGAGTAATCAGAAGTCACCTAGTATGGCAATTGGCCCCTAAATTATGTTATGTGAGCATCAGTTGGAAGAAATGGGCATATTTAGCCTGGAGAAGAGAAAACTTATCAGAAATATACTAGCTATCCTCACACATTTGAAAGGCTATCATATAGAATCCAAATTACTGGTTCTGCTTTCACATCCCCAGAGGACAGCATCAGGAGCAACGGATTCGGATTCGTTTAACGTTTTAAAAGCCTCTCTGGCCCTGGAAGAGCAAATAAAAATAATGGTCCCATCCCTTAAAGAGTTTGGATTCCTCAGTGGGGGGTTCAAACAACGTACTCCAAGAATATTTGAAAACAAAGCACACTTTCCACTTGAGGGCTGAGGGAAGCTTCACAGAGATTTGCCTTGAAGGATGACATAATGGGGGTGGGGGGAAGGGAAATCCCAGTTGTGTTTGTCTGGAAGGGTATGCAGAAAGCACAGAAAGGCCTTAGCTGGTGGAAAGAGCCTTGAATTTGGATCAGAGCTGCCACATTTGATCTCAGCTTTTCTAATTCTTGACGCTGTATGTAAAATTTGTATATCAAATTATCTCTTCCATTAGAATCTAAACTCATTGGGAGGAGGGGCTGCTTCATTCTTTGCACTCGTATTCCCAGTGCCTTGTACATAATAGGCACTTAATACTTCTTAGTTGATTAACTGTGTGAGTGACTTCAGCCAAGTTACATAACTTCTCTGGGCTTCAGTTTCACAATCCAAAATTAAAGAGCTTTGGGGTATTGAGGTGTCACAGTGAATAGAGCACCACCCCTGGAGTTAGGAGGAGCTGAATTCAAATATGAGCTCAGGCATTTGACACTTGCTAGCTGTATGACCTTTGGCAAGTCACTTAACCCCAATTGACCAGCTTTCCCCTCTTATAAGGTAATTAATTTAGCAGGTACTTAGTCCTTAGTAACTAAGGGCTAAGTACTTCTGTGAAAGAAACAGAGTGTGAACTCTGTCTACGGTTGCTGACATGGCAGGAGCAGGTTGGCTGAGATAGGAAGCCTGTGTGTGTGTGTTTGTGTGTGTGTGTGTGTGTGTGTGTGTGTATGTGTGTATAAGAAGAGTTCCAGGGACAGAGACCCAGAATCAAGAATTTTCCTGCTGACTCCTAGTGGAGGAAGAATCATGGAGACTGAAGCCAGCTGAGAGAGAGAGAAAGATTCTCTCCCAGCATCTGGAAGCTGACTGAGAACTTAGCTGGAGTTTTTCTTGAGACCTGAATCTGGTGAAGGCTGAAGTTGCTGCTGCCTCCTGCCATGTCAGCAACAAGAAACAGAGTTCACACCTTCTGTTTCTTTCACAGAAGTACTTAGTCCTTAGTTACTAAGGACTAAGTACCTGCTAAATTAATTACCTACACCCCTCCAAAAAAAAAAAAAATGGAAGAGCTGAATGACCCTACCTGCCAGCTCTCAATTCCATTAAGTCCCTCAAGCCTTGTCTATGAGATCTTACTGATTTGCTAAGTGTCACCCTGAGACATATCACACTGTTTCAAAGGTGAAATTTTTATTAAAGTTAAAATATTTAAGTTAAAATCAACTGTAGAATTCATCTTTTCAATAATAAGTTGGATCACATGGAATGAGCCCAATTCTCCAACCAGATGGATGAATAGGTCCTCAGTTATGTATCTGTTCTAGGAGGGGTGGCTAGGTGGCACAGCGAATAGAGCACTGGCCCTAGAGTCAGGACGACCTGAGTTCAAATCTAGCCTCAGACACTTGACACTTGTTAGCTGTGTGACCTTGGGCAAGTTACTTGACCCCAATTGCCCTGCCTTCGCCCCTCCAAAAAGCAAAAAAATAAATATAAAATAAAAAAATAAAATAGAAGATTCTGCCCTAGGAATGAGGGAGACCCACGTCCTATAAAAAGACCCCAGCTGTAATTCTTCCTTTCAAAAGGAGACAAGTAATGTATTAGAAAGTAAGAGGTCATCCCTCTTCCCCCTAGAAAATTCCACACCCTTGCATGTAATACTAAAAAGAAATTTCTCCTGAGATTCATTCAATCGATTCAATTAACAGATATTTACTAAGTACCTGCTGTATACTGGGCACCATGCTGGGTATCATGATGGATTCAAGAATGTACAAAACACTATCTTTGACCTAAAAGAGCTTATAATCTAATAATGGAGGTGGAATATATACAGGAGTCTGGTTCAAATGCCTTATTCAGTAGTTGTGTGATCATGAGCAATACTTTTCACTAATCCTTATCTATAAAATTGAAATGGGGCAGCTAGGGGTCAAAGTAGATAGAGTGCCAGGCCTGAAGTAAGGAAGACTCAGCTTCCCGAGTTCAAATCTGGCCTTAGACACTTATTGTGTGATCCTGGGTAAGTCACTTAATCCTGGTTTGCCTCAGTTACTTCATCTGTAAAATGAGCTGGAGAAGGAAATGGCAAAATACTCCAGTATCTTTGCCAAGAAAACTTCATATGAGATCGTACAGAGTCAAACATGAATGAAAAACAACTTAGCCCCGAAAATGGAAATAATATATTATTGTAGTCTAGTGGCTAGAGCACTCTGCTGGAGCCAGAAAGACCTAAGTTCAAATCCAGCCTAACACTTACTAGTAGCTGTATGACTCTGGGCAAGTAATTTAACCGTTTGCCTCACACCTGCCTTCCCAAGTTCTTGTGAGGAACAAATGAGATATGTGTAATTAAAAAAAAAAAATACACAGTCCCAGGCACAGAGTAGAAACTATATAAATGCTTATTCCCTTCTCCCCACCTCCACCTCACAGGAAAGCATCTCATATATCCAAAAGCTCTATAGAAATACTAGTCATTGCCATTTTACAGGAATAACAGCAGTAAAAACTGCTATGGGTGATATATAAAGTACCATAAGGAATTCAGAATTGGAGAGGCTCATTCTAGTTGTTCAGTCATGTCAGACTCTTCGTGACTCCATTTGGAGTTTTCTTGCCAAATACTGGACCAGTTTGCCATTTCCTTCTCCAGCTCATTTTGCAGATGAGGAAACTGAGGCAAATAGGATTAAGTGACTTGCCCAGGATCACACAGCTAGTGTTTGAGGTCACATTTGAACTCAGGAAGAGGAGTCTTTCAAACTCTAGACCCTGGGCTCTGTGTGCCTTGGCACCACCTAGCACCCAGCTTAGATAATCAGGAGAAGCTTTATAGAAGTGGCATTTCAGCTTGACCTTAAAGAGACCATACGATTATAGATTTTGAGTTGGAAGGAAAAATAAAAGCCACCTAGTTCACTGCTTTCATTTTACAGATTAGGAAATCATCTCAGAGAAAGTTAAGATCTGCCCAATGTTACAGAGCCAGGATTCAAACCCAGGTCCCCTGATTCCAAGTTCAATGTCCTTTCCTCTACCACATGATATAAGGTATAGAACACCCAGCCTTTATCAGTGAATAAGGCAGCATGAAGACCCAGAAAATATATTCAATCTACTGAAATGTATGCATTGAAAAGCAAAATTACACAAATGTTTATTTATGTGTACATAATAAATAAATGATAAAATACAGGAAAAGGAAACATTCAGAAATTCCAAATAACTAAAGTGCTTTTAAACATAAATATAAAAAGACCAAGAACAGGTCTGTTCTTATAATACTGCTTTACAGATATTGAAGAATTTTAAAATATTTCCTATACCATTTCACAAAATACTCTACTTTTAGGAGAAAAGGGAGATGGAGAAAATGGCTATATTTATACAACTTGAATTGTCTAAATTCTGTTATGTCAAATCCCATTCATGAGTGTATAAAATTACTGCATATCAACAAGGAAATAAAAATGTGGTCCAAGCCACAATCATAGTGAAATGAGGAAAGTATCCTGTGGTCCACAAGGCTGTGTGGATTTTGTCTCCATTTAAAGATCTATACTTCTTTAAAGATTCAGAATGGGTATTTTTGGACCAAACCTCCTAGCATAACAATGTGTTTAAACTGAGTTAAGTGCCCACTACCAGTAAGATGCCTGAGAAACTCTGTACCACCTCTTGCCACCAATTCTCCAAAGATCAAGCAAAATCTTCCTCCATTTTAATCAACTCAAGCGCTTTTACTGAACTATTTCCATTTTAAAAGTAATTGGAAGTTTTTCTAAATTGCTCATTTGTCCTTAGCAGCTTTGAAGCTTAGAAAGAAAGTTGAATTGATCTATTGGATCCTGACTCCATAAATAGGAAGTAAAAGTCAATATACCTCAACTTGGGCAATTTTTAACGTGAAAAAATTCTAATGTTAGATATGCACAAGTCCACAAGTGCCTTGGGAAGGTCCACTGGAAATTATTTTCCTTCGGAGGCTCCCTCATTCCTCGTTCCCATTGTCTATTGCCTTATTGATGCAATGATTTTTACTAACATGATCCCGAGACCTAAGACCTTCAGTGTGCTTTCTTTTTCTCCTGTTTTGCTGTCCTGGAGAGATCAATAGCAATGTCTTCTGAGCTGTCCACGAGGTTGACTTTTTCAGAGCTCAGCTGGGGCTCTCCATGTTTTGATTTCAAGTCTTCCTCTGGGTGTTCATAACCCCAGTTTTCTGATACCTTTTCTTCACCTGCTGATTTTCTCATCACATCCATGGATTTTTTGTGCATCCCTTAGAAAAAGAATAGAGTCTTAGAACTTAGACATCTTCTAGTCTAAACTGATCATTTTACAGGAGAAAACTAGGGCCCAAATATTTTTAAAAGTCAGCAGTTTTATCATCACCATCATCACATCAACTAAAATGATGCTATTCAATAAGATAGAGAAAGGTCTTATTATCAGGGCTGACTTTACAAGTTGATGATCACCTATACAACATAATTTAAGACATATTAGGATGGCTTCTCTGCCCTAAAAACTACTTACTCCAAAATCTGAAATTCTACCACTAGAGATTCATTCCCATGTATTCTTTAATTTCCCAGCTTCTTAATTCAAGACCTTTATTTAATTTCCCTGTCCCCAGGCCTTTCTTCTCTGGTAAGATGTTAGCTGAAATATATTTGATAATGCAAAAAAGGTTAGCCTTCCCAGGGGGTTCTTTGCATTTCAGCAAGGGATTTCTAAAGTTCAAAAAACTATGAAAATTCAGAATCATGATATTTTAGATATTAGAGATACTTTGAGACTGAAACAAACTTGAGAGATCATATAATCCAGCCCCTTCTTTAAAAAAAAAAAAAATGAAGAAAACTAGACCAGAAAGGTGGCTTTTTCTAAAGTCACAAATTCAGATGATTGTTGGTAACTGGGCTAGACATTAAGTCTCCTGACTATACAATAGGCTTTTTTTAAGTCATTCATAAAACATATTAATTTATCATTTTAATTTTATGCACTTATTAATTTTCTATTACATTGATGGACTTTACCAAACATAATAAGAAAATCTGGATTTTCCCAAAGGAGATGATTGTTCACTTTACACAAAGTGCTTTACCACAGAACTCTTTTAAATAGTAAGCTTCTTTAGTGCACTTAAAATGATATGGTTTTATGAATTCAATTTACCTATATCTGTCATATAAAGTATATAGCTCTTTTAATTCTGAAAAATAAATCATTAAGTTTACCATACAAATTAGCATCAAGAATGTGTCTATACAATTAAAGAAATTAAAATAATTCAAGGGAAAAGAAATCCTTATAATTAAATATTTTTAAATACAGAAGGGACATATTGCATCATCTTAGATAAATTATTCTACCTCTTTTGTTATTTCTTTATCTCTAAAATGAGTAGGTTGGATTGTGTTCTCTAAAATGGCTTCTTTTTAAGCTAGGTCTTTCCCAGTGTCAGTTTGTCAGAGGCAACACCCATTCAATAATTAAAGGATAGGTAAGAATAGAGGCTAATGGCCTAGTTTGCCTTTACAAAAGAATCAGTCTGGGAGGGAAGACACTGAGCTGAACTCCTATGTCTCTGGAGGAGAGAGTGAGGCTGAGGACTTTGCCCAGCTCTGACTCACTCAAATCCTATTTACTTACAAGTCAAGACATCACACTTCTGATGTCAGTGGTCCTCTGAGAAGGAAGGATCAACAACAACAACAACAAAGTGACTACTAATTCTAGACTTTTAGGATTATTTCATAAGATACTTTGATTAAATTCAGTGGATGGTTCCTGAATGCTTCACTATCAATCCAACTGTCATTTTATAAATGCATACAATCTGCAGGGCAATTGTTAGATATACACATTATTTTTCTTTTGTAAATCCTACCTAAAATAGTTTCAGTAACATCAGCTATTGAATATGTAGCAAATTCTTTCTTACCAAGTAACCATGGAGCACAGGAGCCCACCAACCCACTCTTGGCAGAGTTGATGATTGATTCAGGGAGTGGTATGGAATGTCTCACCATGGCACCATAGAGACCATACTCTGCCATGACACTGCTCCTACCCCAACATTTTTCTCTCTTCCTCCACTTGGCTCTTCTATTTTGAAACCAGACCTTGTTTAGTATTAGAAAGGAACAAATAAATCATGCCAGGAAGAAGACAAAGGAGGGAGAAAACACATGAAGATGAATGAAAGGCTATTTTATCTGTGTATGGGATTTCATATTCTTTTATTCTATCTATAAATATTCTATTTTATATAAATAGAGTAAAATAACCCCAGTAAAATTAAAGTGGATTAAATAACTAAGGAATTTTTTGGAAGAGATATCCAAAATAACAACTCTGGCTGAAAAGTGATTGTCAATTAAAGTGATAGCCAGTTTCCCTGGAATATGTGTATATCCTAAGCAAAAAAGAAAAATGGGTTGATAATATGAAATGTATTTTTCCAGTACATTAACATTTTTAAAGAATAATTCTTGATTTTCCAGTTTTGTTTAACTTTAGTTTTGTTGCTATTCTTGGTTTGGAAGATTTTCTTGAGAAAAGGAACATAGAAATCTCACATATAAATTGACTATTGCTGATGTTACATATTGAAAATTATTCTTTTTTTTAAAAAATCTAATTGAAGATTCCAAAGAAGTCTCTCACAGCAAGAAAAATGAAGAGCCCTGGTTTGGGCATTCAGATGAAGGTACCTTTAACTGGGCTCAAACTTGAAGAACTACAATATTAAGGACTCCAAGACATCATTTATAAAGGAAGAGATCAGTATCTGGCATTAAGCTATACCTGTGTGCTTGTATCTATCTTTAGAACATGTTAAAAAGTGGGAATGAGTTACATTTGTGAGTGTATTTAAGGAGACATCTGTGTATTTTAATCTGGGAAAGGAGAACATAAAATCAAATACCTGTATTCTGTCTTCTGGAAGCTCAGTTTTTAGAGCTAACATTTCCCTGGCATACACATCTGGATAATGTGCTTCATTGAAAGCCTTTTCTAATTCTTCCAGTTGGTGAGCAGTGAAAACTGTCCTGCAGGAAACATGCATATGGGTACATAGGTGTGGAAAAAAACTTAGCTCTTCTACCTAATGTTGTGTTCTTTCCTCCCTCAACCCTTCCCAATTCCCCTCCATTAAAAAGCAAGTCATTCATCCTCCCATCCATCAAGTCTCCCCACGCCCACCCGTGCTGAAATCTTTTCTTGCACTAGACAAGATTTCTTGAAAATTCCAGAGGTTTAATTCTTAGGTTCTCTTCAATGGGTTCCATTCTATTATTCCAGAGATCTTGTGTAAGATAACAACAAAAAAAAAAAAACCCCTCAAACCTTCTAAAAATATTGTAAAAAGATGGCCCATGTCTTCTGAAGCAGATATCATTCCTACCATTCTCCTAAGAGCTGTTTTAATTCTTTTCAAAATAAAGCTTATGTCTTCTCCATTGTAAACTGAAATATTTATACCCAACCCAGGCTCTGGCTATGTCTATGAGGAATTATAATATTAAGAAAGTCATTTATAAAGGAAAAGAGAACAATGTCTGGCATTCAACTATACCTATGTCGTCGCTTTTTCCTCTTAATATGTGATGTGGGTGTCTTCAGTTCATTTTTGTCTTCGGACAGACTGTCCTCATCTATTAACATTTGGAGAAAATAAAAAAATATATGCTTTAAATTTGAAATTATTGTTCAGATTGTTATGTACACATTTTGATTTTATATGTTGCAATTATTAACTAGGCAAAAGAACCAGGCAACTGTAATACATCATATGCATGTGTGTATGTGTGCGCGCACACACACACACACACACACACACAGTACAGAAACAGATATCTATTTATAGATACAGAATTCTCATGGAGGTCTCAGTTTCCAGGTATTCCTACCAAAGGAAGTAGAGTCTTGGCCTTGTTTCACTGTCTTGGATAATTCTAAAGCAAAGAAAACTCAACCTGCTCAATCAGGAACAATAACTAGGGTTGATCCACTAGTGACTGGACCCAGGGCAATAATATGCAGGGAGTCAGGTATTGATCCACTGACCAATTCAGAATCCCTTTACTGGCCCCACCCCCAGAGTCCTCATCACTGGGACACTTCTCTTCTTGGCCCTGACTTTCTCTTTCCAGCTTTCATCTGTGTGCAGGTATGTCTCTCTGGGTATGGATTGCCCACAATCCTGGAATGACAGCACTGACTGTCATTCCAACCAACAGCACAAAAAAGTGCTTGTTGGAAAAAAAAAAATCTTCCATACCATTCCACTCAAGGGCATGATTTAGTAATGACAATAATAAGTAGCATTTATGTACTTCAAGGTTTGCAATGCACTTTATAAATTTTATCTCATTTGATATATAACCTTATTCACATTTGACAACCCAAATAAGTAGGTGCTATTATTGTTCTCATTTTGCAGATTTAAAAAAAAAAACTGAGGCAGACAACAGTTAGGTGACTTGCCCAGAGTCACACAGCAAGTGAGGTCCAAGGCTGAATTTGAACTCAGGTCTTCAGCTTTGTCTGTGCCACCTACCATCCTTTCGTCTGGCTATCAAGTTGAAGAAGAGCAAGGGAAGAAAGCA
Source organism: Pseudochirops corinnae (assembly GCA_028646515.1). NCBI lineage: Eukaryota > Metazoa > Chordata > Mammalia > Diprotodontia > Pseudocheiridae > Pseudochirops > Pseudochirops corinnae. The sequence goes on along the minus strand of CM053585.1, from coordinate 121,711,196 downwards.
TAGACAGTCAGACAGCATGGCATAGTGGAAAGAACATTGGATTTGGATTCAGAAGACTTAATATGGGTATAGTGAAAAGAACATGAGATTCAGGCACAGAATTTCAGTATCTGAGAGGTGGCAAGGACCTCAGAAGCTATTGAGACCAACCTATATTTGAGGAAGAACCTCTCACAGCCAAGTGGCCACCCAGACTTTGCTTCTTGAAGGGAATCAGAGAGCCTGGGCTCGAATCCTTGTTCTGCCCCTTATTATCTGTGTGCAAGTTATCTTTCCTCTCTAGGCTTTAACTTCCTCAGCTATAAAACAAAAGATCCGAACTAGATGTTCTCTTCTAGCCCTAAATCCTATGAAGAAAAAGTGTCCTCATTTCCATCCTATATCCATCTAGGCACAAACTTTTCATTCCAGGCTTCCACCCTTTTCTAAGTGAGGAAAACAGTAAGGTCACTGAAATATCTGACATGTTATCAGATAAACCTTACATATAGAAAGATCTATAAAGAAAGCATTCCACTGTGTGTCTCTCCTGGGGAGATTATGAGATCCTCTGAATGGAATTTTGAGACTCTCCTGAAAGCACTGGTAGAATAGTAAATGTTAAGAATTGAAGGGAGGCCAAGGACAGCAAGGAATGAAATAGATGTATGAGCAAAAGGCACCAAAGGAAAGGAAAGCCATGGATAAAGTAAAGACAAAATCCTATCATGGTGATTGTCATTTTTTTTTAATCTTCCTTGGGATATAGGAATTCATCAATGTAAAAACTCCCTCCACTAATACAAATCAGGAACTGCCTCTGTAGTCATAGCTAGCTGCCTTAGGCATGGAGAAGTTACATGGGTGACTTGTCCATGTTCAAGTAGCTAATAATATGTGCCAGGGGCAGAATTCAAACTTGGGTCTTCAAGATTACAAAGCTATCATAGGATAGAAAAATTAACTCAAAAGATGAAGGAATTGGGTATGGAAGAACTGCCACATGTAAGGGAAAGAAGCAATCCTCAGTGAAACCAGGGATTTGTCAGAAGTACCAGAGTAATTAAGCAGCATAACAGCAAGAGTATAATTAATGCTAGGGCTACTTCCTTTTCCTGGCTGTGAAAAGTCAGGACTTTCAGAGGAAAGAGTGGTTGTGAGCAGAGGACTGCCAAAAGAGGGGAGAGGGAGATCTCCTGACCCTGGTAGTCTGGAGGAGCCCAGCCCACAAGCCTACTCGCTTGGCTAACCCTGACTAACATCAATTTCCCCAGGTCTCATGACCCTACTTGGGGGACACACAGCCTTGCTCAGAAAAAAGCATCAAGCCAAGCTCAGTGCTGGCCTAGATTGAGGATTTCTGGACCCAGAGCCTGAAGCTAAAATGAGAAACAGCTAAAATTTGTGTTCCTCTGCCCGATCTTGACCACAGACTCCTAGGGGAGCAGAGGGGAGAAGTTCAAAAATACATTTTCACCTCCAGGAGGGGCTCCAGCCCCAGAAGGGGAAACAAGTTAGACTCTAGGCAGGGGTTAGAGAAACGAATGTACATGGCAAGATCATGAGGGAGACTAGCAGAGCCTAAGGAGGGAGAGAAAAAAGGTTGCAGAATTTAAATAGCCCTAAGTAGGTCTCTTTGGCTTAGATCTCTGAGAGATATTAAATAAATAGATCCAAGCTTCTGTTTTGCATGGAAAAAAAAAAACAAGGTTAAGTGACATGCCCAAGTCACATAAAGAGTAGAGTCAGAATCTGCACTCAGGTCCTCTGAATACAAATCCAGAGTTCCTGTCACTGCAACAAATTGGCTAGTGTCCCTATATAGAACTGGCTATTTTCCCTCTCCTTCTGGATACTCTACCCTTTCCCTGGATCCGGGGAGAAGAGAAACAGAAATTTTCCAAAAACTGAAACTAGGGAAGATGTATCTTTCCTCTCAAAATGAGGAAAGTGAAGGGAGTGAGGGGCAATAGTAAAAACTGTTGTGGAAAAGGGTTTGTTTGGTTTTTTCTCTTTTAACCCTTTAGACCCTAGGCTGGTAGGAAAAGCCTAGAGTGAAAGAATGGTCTCGGGGAGGCATGCACAAGTTACCCGAAACGCTTTCCTTGGGCTTCTCAGAGCCCAGTAGGTATCGCTGGTGATGCTCGTGATGTTGGTGATGGGGGTCCGGTCCCCGGGGCTGCAGGAAGGGGATGTCCGTGAGCAGCAGACAGGGGGTCCCACCAGCCGGGGGCTGCTGCGCTGCGAAGCCACAGAAGAAGCCCAGACCTAAGGGCAAGGAGCCCCCGGGCAGAGAGGTTCCCCCGACTCCAGCTCCAGCCCCAGGACCTGGCCCCAGCCCAGCCCCAGAGGGAAGCTGGCATCCTGAGCCAGCTCCGGGACCACTGGGAGGGTGCAACTCTGCCTCCAAGCCCAGCAAGTCATTGATGGCAAAGCCTTTGGATCGTAAACTAAGAGAAGCTTTCTCATGTCCCGGGCCAATGGGCACCAACACCTTGCCCTTGGTTTTGCCGTCTGAGCTCGCATCTCGGCCGGTCATGGCTTCGCCCTTTCCTCCTGGGCTTGTCTGTTTGGGGTAGCTTCTGCAGGATCCCGAGTACAGATTGGAAGAAGAGCCAAGTCCGTCCAGAGCTTTTTATCTGGGTCCTGGGGCCAGTGAAGCAGGGTAGTGGGTGGGGAAGGCGCTTGGCCTCCAATCAGCTCGGGGAAGGGTCCTGTCGCCTTAGGGGCGTCCGGTGCTTTCAATTCCAGAAGATTAATTACTCCCAATTTCCCTACAATCTGATAATGCACCTTCCCTTCGCTAGCTCAACTCCCAGCTGCTTCGCCCCTTAGCTCCCAGCTACTACCTTCCCTTTGGAATTCCCATCCCCCTTTCCCAGGGTTACTTTTTCCTTACTTTCCTTCCCCTTCCCCTTACACGTCCCCCTGCCCAGCTGTCATCTCTTTTCTGGTCCCTTCAATCTGTCCTGGCCAAGCCCGCCCCTCCTCCTACAAACACTTCAGGCTTGGGGAGTGGGAAGTTGGGGTGGGGTGGGGGTGGAGTTTCACTTAATTTTACGTCTTCGAAAGAGGTAGCTCTACAAGGAGTTTAATGTCCAACCTCTCCTCTCCCTGGGACCCACACACCTTGCCTTCTCCTCTAAGACCTCACTCTCAGTCCCCTCGGGTTTACAGGGCCTCAGAGCCAAGCCTTTGCTCAGGCTATTCTGATCGGAAACCGTTAAAGCCAGATTTACCAGGCTCATTAGCTCTCTCTCCGCCGCCGCCCCCCTTAAAAATCCCCCAAAATATCCCTAGCTGTTTCCGCCGAGATGTTCATCTCTCTGTCTCCCCGAGGGGAAGGAGGTGGTGGGTGGGTTTCTCTCACTTAGCTCTCTCGCTCCCGAAGCGAAACTGGGGCTTGCTGATTTGCACAACACTCCCCTGTCCCCAAGGCTGAGATTTTGTCTTACTTCAGTTAGTTGGGTCCTTCTCAGTCAATTCTTCCCCAGACCCCAGAAGCTAACTAAAGGGGAAGCAGGGACCGATGGAGTTAAACTGAAAGATGGGGACCTTGTGAGCTCCGCGCACCCCAACTCCTACACCTTCAGGCTATCTGGGGTGAAGTCGAACATTTCGCGCCACCTTTTGTTTGTTTTTCGAGAGGAGCACACTCCATTAGTGCCTGCACTCTCATAGGCCTTTCGAAAATCCCCGTGAATAGAAGATTTCGGAGAAAGAAAAATTCGAAAACCTCAAACTTTTTTTATTCCTACACGTTGTTATCTGCACACGTGCCACTTCATAGCAAAACATGATTTTCAAATAAGCCTAATCATTCTGTCCTCCAGTATTTGCAAAGCCTAATTGGTCTTGGCAAATCTCTCCCCACTCTAATACAACCTCTCCACACAGCTGCCAAAATGTTGTCCTAAAGCTTGGTTCTGACCATGTCATCATCCCTTTACTCAATAAACTCCAATGGCTCATTATCTTTTGACTGGAACAAAAACAAACTCCTATTGAGAATTTAGACCGTTTTACAATCTTTTCCTTCAAACCTTCCCAGTGTTACATGTTATTCTTCTCCTCTCCTCAACCTCTCTCTCTCCTTCTTCCTTCTTTCCTTGCCTCCCTCCCATAGCTCTATTTTGTATCTCTCTTTCCCAAAGCCTAGAAGAAGCCTGCACTCCAAAGAACTGAACAGAATATAATGAAATGGAATTTTATGTAAGACAAGGTGGACAAGTTCAAGTTTATTTCCTCTGTCGACTTCTTAGCTTTCATCTCACTGACACCCTACCTACTCTCCATCCCATCCTATCCCCCTAACAGGAGGTACTAGTAGTTGCCCCCACCCTCAATTCGGCAACCAAAGAAGAGAGGAGAGAATGTGTTGTGTAACCTTATCCTTGTCCAAAAGGGACTTCAATCTGATTCAGTCCATCAGATCCCAGCTCTTGCACCTGGATTGAAATTCCCTGCTTCATCTGTTTATGCAAACGATTTACAAACAGCTTACATCGACTACTTTAAAGTAGATCTCTCTTTTCCCCCCACCTCCCTTTTTTTTTCTTGGTACTTTTCTGCTAAACATGCAGATTAAACAAGGGCCTTCTGATAAAGATAATTACAAGAGGACTACGTATTAACTTTACATTATTAAAGAAAGACCCAAATCTCCCTTTGCAAGCTGTTCCTGGGATTAGAAAAACAATAACTTTCATTTGGGATAATTGTAATTTGAATTGCTTGGGTTTAGGGTTGGCTTTTGACGATTATGTTTGGCCTGAAAGGGAGGCAGGAATTTCTTTTGAGAAGCTTTACTTTGCGGTGTTCAGGTGTAGAGATGCAGTCAGGTCCCTGACATCAGCTCTTGGAGAAATGTCAGAAACCTAATTATTTGATTTTTCCCACCCAAATTTTGTTTTACTTTCGGCAGCAGATAAACTATGACCAAATTATTATTTAAAACCACAAGTCGCTAGATGAGTGATGTGGCAGAGCGTTTCAGTTTAAGCAGGCGAGCGTGCATGCTCCCGTGGCTGTTCTGGGTGAATGGTAAACCTTATCAGGTTTAGCAAGTATCAGATACGGACTTCGAGAAATGCCCCAGAAATATTACCTGAGGAAACAGAACCCACTACCTGAGGAACGTGGGCTGGGGCATTTCACTCGTAGGCGAGAACACAAAGGTTTGGTTTTCCTTCCTTTGGGGCATCTAAATCATCAAAGAAAACAGTCTGCAGATGTCCAGTGGTGTAGCTCCCCTTCCCGGGACCCTGAGTCGAGTCACCAACCAATTCGTTGGTGACTTTAAATTAGTCACGTCCCTTCCCTGGGCTTCAATTTCAGAGCCTAAAATGAGGGCGATGGATTAGATGCTTTCAGTGGTCCGTAGGAGTTCTCATTGTCTATGCTTTTTGTTTTACGTAGGTTATCACAGATGCAGCTTATCCCGGCCACTCCCTGAGGGGAGGAGGGAAGAAGAGACCGACACAGAGAAAGGGACCCAGGCACACCGAGAGAGAATTCTGTATTCATACCATCTTTTCCTGTCTTTTCTCACTCACGCCCCCCACCTCTTAACGAGGTAGCGCTTCTCCCAGCGGGCGCCCTGAGAGACGGGCAGAGAAAGCCGACCACATTCACTTTTCAAGTTGCACTGGAGTCCAGTCCAAGTGAGAGGACCGCCCGAGGAGACTTTCACTGTTAAACTAAAAGCAAATCTCTTACAGAAATTGGAAGTGCTAATCCGGCCACCAACCCCCAACAAAATTCCCGTCCGGCCCGATGTTAGTGGCTAAAACCCTAATTTTTTGACATCGCCCAGAATCAGCTTAATTTTAGCAGTTTACGCGGAGGCTCAGCTGCCGCCAGGGATGATGAAGCTTTTAACTATGCATATGGTGGAGTCATTTGGAAAGTTTGGGATAAAGCGTTTATAATTGCTCGTAATCAGTTTAGGGAAACATAAAAGCCGAAAACGGGGAGAAAGCCTGCTACAGAGGAATAGGAATAAGAGTTTAAATCCCCATGTATTCTAAATAGTTGCCTGGGCTACTTCCTGGCCACGTGCGCGGATTGAGGATCCGCGCTGGGCACCCAGAGCAGAGGGAAGACAGAGGGTGGGGGTTAGGTGATGGTTTTATTTTTGGTCCCAGTTCCACACACCCCCGGCACCTTCCCCAGAAACTAGGCTCACTCCTTCGGTCGAAGCACAACACATGCACCTCCACACCCCAAGAGTGCTTGTGCATTTTTTATTTGATTTTGTTTTATTTTATTTTGGAATAAATCTGTAAAGGGATATCTTGATCTGTGCTCATCAGATAGGATTATCTGGGATTAAACTAATCAGTAAATGTTTCTCTGCTCATTATTTTCCAGGGAAGATTTTCAACCCCATTCTCCAACGCCAACCATTATTAATCCCCTAAAGAATATGGCATTTTAAAAATCACTTTTCGCTCTAATTTCTTAGTCCAGGCCCACCCCCACGGCTGACCCCAGGAAGAAAAGGAGCCTTCCCGGTGAATGTTGCTGAAAGCCAATATTCTAGGCTGACCATCTATTCCAGACCCAGGAGTCACAAGTGTCCTAAATCAAATCCCAAGGTTCCTTAGTATCTCCTTTTGGGCCTATTGGTTGCTAAATGCACTACACTCACTAGGCCTCCAATCAAAGACAAAATCACAGGTGTTAGGAATCCCAGAGGAAAGTCTACTTAACCTGTAGGGGAATCAAACTCCACTCATCAGTAGATGATCATAGAACTTTCAGGGCCTGAAGAATGACAGTGATGGAGTTATCTACTTTCCCAGGCACCTCATTCTACTGGAGGCAAATTTTAATGGTTAGGAAATTTTCCTCCCATGAAACCCAAACTGGAGGGCAGCTTGTTGTATTCTAGTTGGCTGAGACATATATTAGGGAGGAGGAGAGTAGTTTGAAAATAAAAATATGTTGTTTAATTGGGATGGCACTGAATATATAAATTAGTTTGGGTAAAATTGTCATTTTTATTATATTGGCCCTGCCTACCCATGAACAATTTCTATTTCTCCAATTATTTAAATCTGATTTTATTTGTATAAAAAGTTTTTTATGATAGTTCCTGGGTTTGATTTGGCAGGTATATGCCCAGATATTTTAAAACTGTCTAGAGTTATTTTTAAAGGGGTATCTTTTACTATCTCTTTTTGCAGAGTTTTGTTTGTGATTTATAGGGATGCTGACAATTTATGTAGATTTACCTTATATCCTGCTACTTTGCTAGAATTATTGTTTCAAGTACTTTTTAGTTGAATCTTTGGGATTTTCCAAGTAGATCTGCAGTTTCATGTGCAGTCATCTTTTTAAAATTATTATACTGTTATGGAAATGCTTGTTTTATTCCATAAATTAAAAATAAAATAATTTTTTAAAAGAAAAAGATATATTGGAGAGAGATTGTGGGAGATCTTCAATGCCAGGGGGAGAAGTTTATATTTTATCCTGGAAAAAAAGGAACTGATGAATATTTTTGAGCAGGAAAGTGATCAGATAACACTCAGGCATTAGACAGGTTATTTGGGCAATTGATTGGAGGATGGATAGGAAGCAATAGAACATAAAGAGGCAAAGAAGCCTGTTAAGAAGCCAATGTAATAGTTGAAATGGCAGGTGATAAGGGTATGAACTAGAGAGATAGTAGGGGGAGATTTGGAGATAATTGTGAACCTAGAATCCATAAGATTTAATGACTGATTGAATGTAGTGGGCAAAAAAAGATGGAAGAAGCAAAAAAGACTTGGTGAGGCAGCCCTCAACAGCCACAGAGAAAAAGCAGAGAGAAGAAGATCTAGAGAAGATTATGAGTTCAATTTCGCCATGTTGAGTTTAAGATGCTAGCAGAATATCCAAAAAGAGACCTCCAGCAAGTGGTTGGGAATGTGGAATTGTAGTTCAAAAAGAGACTAGTGACTACTAAATATATAAATCTGAGAGTCATCTGTGAAGAGATGATAATTGAATGCATGGAAATGGTTGAGATTATTAAGGCATAGAATATAGACAATATAAAAAAGAGAATCTAGGACAGATCTTAGGAGACACTATCCTGATAAAGGGAGGGAGGAGTATAGAGAAATAGTGAAAGGAACTGAATAGGAGGTATATAAAGTGATGAGAAAGGTCTATGGCATGACAGGCAAAGGCATTGAGTATAACATTATTCTGGGTTAAAAAGTACCACAGGTATGTAGTATTATCTCCATTCTACAGATGAGGAGGCTGAGACTAACATATTAAATAATCTACTCATGCTCCTACAGCTAATATGTAGTAGAGGCAAGATTCAAACCCACATCTCTCTGACTACTAAACCTCAAAGAAACAATGCAGCCATAGAACTTAATTTGAACAAAGAATCTGTGCCTACTCAGTTTCTAATTGCTACAAGGAATGGGAATGACAAAGTCAAGAGAAGTGGAATTTCTGTCAGAATTTGTTTAGATACACTTTCCTTAGAGCTTGTTAACAATTTTAGCTTCAAGATTGAAACATATAATGTGTCTGTGGATGGGCAGCTACTGACATTTTCTAACATTCATCAATTAATATAGATCAGTTGTACGCTGATATGTATAACTATTTGCTGAAAAATGGAGTCCATTGTTTCTGACTTTTCCGATCCAGACTAAAGGTACCCTAGAAGAGAACTGCCTCTTCCTTTTTATGTGCTATCTTTCCCCATGACAATGGGGAGGGGGACCTAGAATGTAAGCTTCTAGAGAGCAGGAACTATTTTTTTACTTGTTTCTATCCCCAGGGCTTAGCACAGTACCTGGTACATAGTAAGGGTTTAATAAATGCTTATTGAATTTTTGGCAAATTTTAGGAATCTTGCCACCTCATTAAACTACTATCATAGATACTTTTCTGTTTTACTATTAAACTCCTAGAAAAGGAGGCAAAATAAAATGGCAGAGTGAGAACCAGCATTTTTGCCCAGCTCACCCAACATATCTCCTCTGCAATAACCTAGAAAATATGCCAGACTAAATTCTGATCAGGAAAGCCAAGAAAAAGTCACAGTGAGACATTTTTCCAGACCAGGGTATCTTAGGAAGACAGAGAGGTCTGAAAAATTCTAGCACCCAGGAATGATAACAAGCTGACACTGAAGACCATGGTTGAAAGTACTGGGGCAGACCAAGATCTCAGGGGTTCCATGAATGAGTACTAGGAATAGGAACAGATGCCAACTGGCAGCTCTGTCACCCATTATCCAGTTCCTACTTACCCTTCCAGGGCAAAGAGGAGTTGTCAAGATTGCAAACAAGAGAGATCTTCGTTGAGTATGGAGTAAGGAATACATTACAAAAATTTAGCTCTAAGCAAGAGCTGAAAGAAAGACTCAGTTCTAACCTTCAACTCTGCATATAAGCTTGTTGTGGAATAACTAGGGCAGGAAACCAGATCCAAAAGGGAATGCAGAACCTCAACCACCCTGAACTTCCCAGTGGGCTAACAGAACAGTAAATGAGTCTAGACATAGCTTACAGAAATTCAAGCACTCACAATCCAACAAACCCAAACCTGGGTCAGGAATTTGCTGAGCTCATACCAGACAAGCAATAAACAAACCTCTCTCCAAATCGCATCACCTTGTAAGCACTGAAAATTTGCAGGTCTCCCAAACAGCTGTGAAAAAACAAAAGGACATAAAAGGATAGAAGCTCAGACCAGACATTCCTTCTCTCCACACCCAGAAATGAACAGAGTCCAAGACTAAATAAAGTCCACAGTCAAGAAGTAGGCTGGAAGAATGAACAGACAAAAAAGAACACCACTATAATGAGCTACTATGGTGATAGAGAAGCTCAAGATACAAATGCAGAAGAAGAGAACGATTTGAAAACATCTACAAGAAAAATCTCAAATAAAAACGCAGATTGAATACAAACCCAACAAGAATTCTTAGAAGAGTTAAAGAAAGAGATAAAAGGAGTGAAAAAAAGACTTAGGAGAACAAATTAGGGCAATAAAGGAAAAATATATGAGAACTATGTGAGAAAGTTATGAAAAGAGAATTAACATCTTTGTAAAAGAGATCCAGAATATTACTAAAGAAAATAACTCCTTAAAAATTAGAATTAGTCAAATGGATGCTATTATCTCCATGAGACATCACAAAATAATAAGATGAAGTCAAAAGACTGAAAAAAAAATGAAAGAGAATGTGAAACAACTGACCTGGAAAATGGATTAAGGAGAGATAATTTAAGAATCATTGGACTACCTAAAAAGCCATGAACATAAAAGCAGCTTAGACATCATATTACAAGAAAGTATAAAGGAAAACTGCCCACTTAGAATCACTTGGAAAATTAGAAATAGAAAGAATCTACCAGTCACTTCTTGAAGGAAACCCCCAAATGAAAATTCCCAGGAATAATTATAGCAAAATGCAGAGCTCCCAGGCCAAGGAGAAAATTCTTCAAGTAAAAAGAAAGAAAGAATACAAGTATAGAACCAAGATCAGGATCACAAAAGATTTAGTGTCCACCATAAAGGAAAAGATGGTCAAGATCAAGAACCACACAGCTAAGAATAACATCCAGCAAAACTGAGTATAACCCTACTTAGGGAAAATAGAATTTAATTAAACAGAGGGATTTCAAATATTCCTGAAGAAAAGACCAGAGCTGAATAAAAAAATTGATATTCAAACACAAGACTCAAGAGAAGCATAAAAAGGTAAATATGAGTGAGGGAATTAAACTAAAGTTAATCTGTTTATACTCATATAGGAAGAGGATATGTGTAATCCTTGAGGAATCTTAGAGAGAGTCTAATTAGACAGAGGGCTTAGATGTGTTCCTATTATGTAAGGATGATCTCCAAAGAAGAATGGAAGAATGAGAAAGAGAGAAGAACTGAGAGAAGGGGAAAGGAAGATGAAGATGGAGAAAATTATCATATAAATAGGATATGCAAAAAAGAGTTTATACAATGGAAGCAGCTGATTCAGTAAGGGAAGACAAACATATACAATCAGTTGCGTACAGAAATTCATCTCACCCAACAGGGAATTAGAAGGGTACTGCGTTAAGAGAAAGAAGAGGGAAATAAGTGAAAGGATATAGTAAGGGAGACAGTGGTCAGAAGCAAAATAATCTCTTGAGAAGAAGACAGTTTAAAAAGAGAAGGATAAATATAAGAAAATAAGATGAAGGGAAATACATTGTTAGAAATCATAACTGTAAACATGAATGGATGTTTCATAAAATAGAAAAGGATTACCAGAATGGATTAGAAATCAGAATCCAACAATATGCCCTTAATAAGAAACACACTTGAAACAGAAAGATACGTGTAGAGTTACAATAAGGGGCTGGAGAAGAAGTTATTGCTTCAGCTAAACTAAAAAGGTAGTGATGGTAATCATGATCTCAGACAATGCTAAAGCAAATTAGACCTAATTAAAAGAGACAAACAAGGAAGATATGTTTTGCTAAAAAAAAAAAAAATAATAATAATAATAAAGGTACCATAGATAATAAAGCAATATCAATAGTGAACATACATGTACCAAATGGCATAGCATCCAAACTCTTAAAGGAAATATTAAATGAGTCACATGAGGAAATAGATTGCAAAAATAAGTATATTAATGAGGTCCTCAATTAACCTCTCTCAGATCTAGATAAATTTAACCATAAAACAAATAAGAAAGAAGTTAAGGAGATAGTAGAATTTTAGAAAAGTTAGATGTGATAGACTTCTGGAGAATATTGAATGGGAATAGAAAGGAGTATACCTTCTCAGCTGTACGTGACACCTTCACAAATATTGACCATGTCTTAGGACATTAAAACCTCAGAAGTATAGAAAACCAGAAATATTAAGTATACTCTTTTCTGACCATAATGCAATAAAAATTATATTCAATAAAGGGCCTTCGAAACCAGGATTAAAAGTTATTTATAAACTAAACAACCTAATCCTAAAGAATGAGTGTGTCAAAGAACAAATCATAAAAACAATCAATAATTTCATTACAGACAATGACAACAATGAGACAACATGCAAAATTTGTGGGATGCAGCCAAAGTAGTATTTGGGGAAAATTTTATATTTCTAAGCAGTTAGATCATTATCATCATCATCATCAAAGCTAAATTATATAGTGCTTACTGTAACAACAAGCACCCTAACATACCCAGGATGTCTGCTAGCACAGGTTCTTTGATATACTTTTCTAAAGGAAAGCAACTTAAGGAGTCAACAATCTTACTGTAATTATATAGATATAGAGATAGATAGATAGATAGATAGATAGATAGATAGATAGATAGATAGATAGATATACACAAATACATACATATCGAGAGAGAGAGAGAGAGAGAGAGAGAGAGAGAGAGAGAGAGAGAGACAGGAACTGCATGGAGAGCTGCACAAGGATCTGGGAGCTGTCTGCCTTTGAACCCAGGTGAAAGTTTGGTGAATCCAGGTAGGAACTGGGACCATGGAAGGGGATCCAGGAAATCTGAGAGCCAACCCTGAGTCAAGCTGAAAGAAGACTTTGGTTGGATACTGTATACTGACTGAGATTGTGATTTTACTTGTGATGGAGGGATGGATGGCCTGTGTATTTTCTGATGATTGAATAGTGAATGATGATGGAATAGTGACTAATTTGTAACTTAGTGTGCTCCATGAGTGGAAGAATTTTGACTTTTGCATTTTGTGACCCTTAAGCCTCCTTAGGGATGATTGAATGATTGAGTTACTAAGTGATTGATTGACTAAATGATTGTACTTTGTTCAAAACTATGTGATCACTGTGATAAAAACTATGTGGCCATTTTAGTGATAAGTTGTTGTGAATGTTGTATTTTGATTTTCTGTGATAAGTTGTAACATTGTGAATGCTATACCTTGATTTTCTGTGAATGTTTTGCTCTGATTTATTATTGAATAAATAGTGTTCACTATACTGTGTAATCAGAACCTTTAAAACTATTCACAGCAGCAGTCCTCTGGAAAGCTGCTCATTAATGGCTTTACAGACTATACACCAAAGAGAGCAAAAAAATAGGAAATGAAACCAAAAGTATCAAAAAAAATTTATAGCAACTCTTTTTGTGATGGCAAAGAATTGGAAGCTGAGGAAATCCCTATCAATTGGGAAATGGCTGAACAAGTTATGGTATATGACTGATGGAATACTATTGTGCTATAATAAATAATGAAAGCAATGATTCCAAAAAACCTGGGAAGACCTGCATGAACTGATTCAAAATGAAATTAACAAAACTAGAAGAACAATCTACATGGTAACAACAATATTGTTAAGACTCAACTTTGAAAGGCTCAGTAATTTTGAGAAACCGCAATGACCCATCACAATTCTAAAGGACTGATTATGAGCAAGTTATCCACTTCCATATACAGAAATGATAGACACAGTTAAATATTTAAATGTTATAAGCACAACTACAGAAGAACATGTGTAATAATTGTACCATGGTGAGAACCAATATAGTTTACCCACTACAACAAGTTTGAACATGATAATGCCCTGTGCAAAAAACTATCAATGGCTTCCCATGATTTTTAGAATGAAATAAAACTCCTCATCCTGGCATTTAAGACAATGCTGCAATCTGGAACTAATTACTACTTTTCCAGCCCCATTTCACATCATAGAATCATAGCTCTAGAACTGGAACAGACCTCAAAGTGCATCAAGTCCAATGCCCATTTTTTTATAGATGTAGAATCTTAGGACTAAGCAATTTAAAGTGTCTTGTTCAAGGTAACACAGATGACAGAAACTAGACTGCAACCCAGCTGCTTGGACTCCACAATATAGGTTCTTTTCATTGTACTATGATGCCTGTTCCCTGAACCTGATGTACCCATCTCCCATCTCCATGAATTTGCACAGACTATCAGCCATGTCTGACATATAGTCTCCCTTCATCTTCAGCTTTCAGAATCTTTTCCTTCCTTCATGGCATAGCTGAAGTGTTAGCTCCCACATCTAGTCTTCTATGATCCCCCCTCCTCAAATATGCACTAAGTATTTTGTCTGGATATCTCCTTTGTCCTCATCACTCTCAACCTTTTCTTAAGTGTGTTCATGTTGTATCCCTACCCTACTCTTCAAGTAGATTATTAAATTCCTTGAGTATTAAAAACCTTTCATTAAGTTTTTGTATCTCTGGCACAGTGCCTCAAACACAATAGGTGCTTAATAAATGAAATGACCAACAGGAAGTTAGAATTTGTACCCCTAAAAGAGATGAAATATGTGTAGTAATAAAAGCCCTGCAGTGTAAGATGGGAGATCCTGCAGAGGTGGTGAAGCTGCAGCCTCAAGGCCATGTGTGGCTCTCTGGGTCCTCAAGTGCAGCCCTTTCACTGAATCTAAACTTCATAGAACAAATCCCCTCAATAAAGGGATTTGTTTTGTAAAATCTGGACTCAGTCAAAAAGCCACATGCAAGGACCTAGAAGGTCATATATGGCCTTGAGGCCATAGGTTCCCTACCCCTGTTCTAGCCCTACAACTACCTAGCCTGAGAAAATATCTGAATGAATGCTTCCAAGGTGCTCTTACCCTTGATTTCAGCTGATATAGAAATGGTACAAAGTGAAAAACTAAAGGAATTATGTGAACAACTTGAATTTTTCTAAGAAAAGGAAATTTAAAAAGACTTTCTCTCAAAATATCTAGATACTTGAAGCAAAACTGAGTTGGTATGCTGTCATTTTTCAAAACACCCAAATACTTGCTTCAGTTCTCTCCTACCTGAATACACATATATGCAAGCTTTGATGCTCTTTAAAGAGAGAAATACAAGCCTTTTGAAAAATGGAAAATACATTCATTGGTAATGTCAGCAACATAGAGTTCCGTATATTTCTGCTGGATCTCACAGCAAATATGATGTGCATTTTCTAAAGAATTTCTGTATGAGCACTAAACACTTCTATATTTCTGTGACCTATGATTTCCTTCATGAAGTTACTTCTTCCACCAATGCAAACTGCAAATCCAGTCTGACCTTCTGGGTCTTGGAAAACAGCTGTAGCCAGCCAGGTAATATACATTAAATGCTGTCATATTATACACACATATGCACAGATTTTTAAAATGCTCCACTTGCATCGAATTAAGGATCTGGAAGAGCCTCCTTCCCCACCCCCTTACATTGAGTATTTAGTTTTCCTAATTCCTTGTAATACTTTTTCTTCCTTAAGATGTTTCCCTTTAATTAAAATAGAAGAGCAGTTGTGACTTAACCTTTAAAGTCAAACCATGTGTTGATACACAGGCTCTTACAACAACAGTGTCACTGATTAATCAAACTGCTGGAAAGTGTGGGGGAAAGCCAGCTGTCAGGAAGGTTTGGAGTCAATCTCCTAATTAATTACTAATGAGGTTCCAGATCAGCAAATGAGCATTCAGCAGAGCACACATCTATTGACTAAAACGGAAGGTCAGAATTTCAATCTAACAAATGTTTGTTAAGCACCTACTAAGAGCAAGGTTCTGGCTTTAGAGCACATGGATAGACAGAATCTGGGTCCTTGAATAGCTGATGCTTTAAATGTTTGAGTATAGGTTATTCCTACTAAATTTCTATACATCTGAGGGATTATTCTGGTAGAACTGTGCTTCTCATAAACTTGTGAAAATTATCCTTTTTAATGAAAACTTAGGAAAAAGGTCTTTAGGGCCATCTATTAAGCCATAAAGAGTTCAGGGTAATCACATTTTGCTCTTGGGCACGGATGTGGTGGAGGAGGTACAAATTCTCCCTGCAGTGTTCTTCAATATTGCTATCTTCATTCTTTGTCCTTAGAGGTCTTCCAGAGATACTACATCTGTTTTGCAATCCAGTTTCCTAGATCAACCTTGGCCCTTCATTAAAGATATGTGTCTGTATATTTTGGAGGGGCATGGGGGTAGTACACTCTGAAGTGGAAGCTGTAGCCCTTCCCAGTGGTACTCCATCCAGTTAGACTGCCCTCTGCAATACACTCCCATAATCTTACCCTTAACTGTTTTTGACCCAGGTGAAAAAATTCCTTTGAATCAAGGATTCTCAACTTCAGGTCCAGAAATGTTTTTTTTTGTTTGTTTTGTTTTAATTATGATAACTATGTTGTTGTTGTTCCTTTGTTTCAGTCTTGTCCAACTCTTCATGACCCCTTTTGGGATTTTCTTGGCAAAGATACTGGATTGGTGTGCCATTTCCTTCTCCAGTTCATTTTATGAATGAAGAAACTGAGGCAAACAGGATTAAGTACTTATTCAGGGTCACACAGCTAATTCCAGGTTTAAACTCATGAAGATGAGTTTTCCTGACATCATACCCAGTACTCTTATGCACTGTATCACCTCGCTGCCCCTAGGTACTGTATTTCAGTATCATTGGCTTTCTTTGAAATACAATGTATTTTGATTTAAGTATCTAAAAACATCATTATGAGAAGGGGTCTATGACCTCTTAACTTTAATAAAAAAGTTAATAAGCTAACTATATATCTATGTACAGTACCTGCTAAGTAGTGTATCTACTGAGAGCTGAACCTGGAGTCAGGAAGAGCTGATTCAAATTCTGCCTCAGGCACTACTAGTTGTGTGACCCTGGGTAAGTCACTTAACCTCTGTCTCAAAGTTGTTGCAAGGATAAAAATGAGACAATATTTGTTAAGCCCTAAGCAAACCTTAAGGCCATACACTCTAGCTATTATTTCTTGTTGCTCCTTCCCAGTAGAATGTAGTTGTCTTTTCTACAAGGATAATTTCATTGTCTTTGTACCCCTACCACATGGCAGGCCATTAATAAATGCTTGCTCACCTAAATAAAATTCAATTTGTTGACATAGCTGTTCTGAATCTAGTGGCTTTTTTATTTAACTGAGCCCTATTATCTTTCTTAAGTGCTCTTAGTAAGTCAAAATTATATTTAGAGTATAACAAAATGATCAACTGTGTTTGTCTTTCCTCTTGTCCCCCAGGGATAATTATCTGGGCAGTGAGAAGGGATGGAAGGATGGTAGAATTGATTCTAAATATCCTTTTGATGTGTGAAGAATTGATGAGGTAAACTGCTAAGTAGAATTGGTTAAGAAAATAACTCTTCAAATGGTGTAAAGCCAAGCAAGAGCAGCTTTCCAGAGGACTGCTACTGTGAACAGCTTTTCAAAGTTCTGATTACACAGTATAGCAAACTCTCTATTTATTCAATAACAAATCAGAGCAAAACATTCACAGAAAATCAAGGTACAGCATTCACAATGTTAC
>CM053585.1:121676291-121693424 GCA_028646515.1 Pseudochirops corinnae | reverse complement strand
AACTTATCACAGAAAATCAAAATACAGCATTCACCATGTCACAACTCAACAACTCATCACTAAAATGGCCACATAGTTTTCACCAAAGTGGTCACATAGTTTTAAACAAAGTACATTTATTTAGTCAATCACAAAATCCTTAATTCAATCAGAAAGTACAAAAGTCAAAGTTCTCCACCCCTAGGTCACAGTAAATCATAGTCTTCTCAGTCAGTACACAGTATCCAAGTAAAGTCTTCTTTCAGCTTGACTCAAGGCTGGTTCTCAGCTTCCATGGCCCCTCTTCCATGGTCCCAGCTCCAACTGTCACCTGGGTTCAAAGGAAGGCAGCTCTCAGTTCCTTGTCTAGCTCCTTGTCCAGTTCTTTGTCCAGTTCCCATTCCATATTGAAGCTCACAGTGTCCTGTCCACCTCGAGTCCTTCACAATTCCTGTTTCTGGGAAGACAAAGCTTGATAGGGCCACAATAATATTCATGCACATTGCCAGTACCATCATCAATTCACTATCTACCTGTAAAATCAACACAGACCCACAAACAAGGTCCAAGAGGTCAGCACAAATCATCAGTAAACTCCCAGGACCTCCAAAACCCTCCTCCAGGACTTCTGTAAACATACAACCACAAAGTCCTCTTCCAGGGCTTCCAGTAAGGTCCCAGGGCTTCTGTACAAAGTATCACAAACAAACATCAACACAGATGGAGCAGACAGAGTGCCAGGATACCACAAGTTTTCTCCTTCTTGACTCTGCCACCACAAGAGTCCTCTTCTCAGTTCTTCTCAATTCTCAGTTCAGTCTTTAGTCCAGCAGCAGCAGCTGCCCTGCTTCCACATGCTTATCTCAAGAAGTTCTGACTTTCCCAGATGGGGTTTTTCCTTATGTACAGTATTGCTCCTCCCTGTTCAGCCCTTTCCTGTTACATCAGTAACAAGGGTTCATACCTTCTGTTTCTTTAACAGAGGCTTAATTTGAAACTAGGTGCTAAGTACCTGTCAGCTTTCCAACATAAAGGGAATCTTAAAATTTCATTACCATTACAAATGGGCAGTCTGCTATCCTTAATTTAATTTTAGAAACATTTATTAGGTGTCAGTCATGTCAATGCAGTGGAGACGAATGGACAAAAATCAAATGGTCTGTGCCCTCTAGGAGTTTACATCTTATTGGATAATATAACAGTTACACAGCTAAATTTTGGCATGATAATTTGAAGAGGTAGAGAACTATCTAGCAGGGACCAGGGAAGGCTTCATGGAAAAGATGTCACCTGCGATGACCCAAGAAAGATCAAGGCAGGGATGACATGTGCCAGACATTGAGGATGACTTGTGTGAATTCTACTGATTTGAGATAGACATTAGCCAGTGGAACGACTTTAGCTATAGCATGTACATCATTTTTTCTTTTGACTATTTCATGGACACCAAGGTTGGCCCCAGAGAAGATTTGAGAAAATGTACCTCCCTCCATACGGGCACAGATAGGTGGTATAGTGGATAGAATGCCAGGCCTGAAGTCAGGAAAACCTGAGTCCAATTCTGGCCTCAAACAATTATTAGCTGTGTGACCTTGGGCAAGTCACTTAACCCAGTTTGCCTCGGTTTCCTCATCTGTAAAATGAGCTAGAGAAGGAAATAGCAAACCACTTCAGTATCTTTGCCAAGAAAACCCCAAATGAGGTCACAAAGAGTAGGACACAACTGAACAACAACCTCCCTCCACTGCAGAGGTGGTCAACTAAGGGTATAAAATATTGCTTATACTTCCAGACAGGATCTATGTGTTGGTTAGTTTTTACTAAGATTGCTTTACCTTCCTCTTCTTAAACCTTTGTTAAAATGGATGGCTTCCTGGTTTAGAGATTTTTGGAAATGAATGTAATGTTAAAAAACAAAAGTCATCAATAAAAATAAGACAAATCTTTTTTAGAAAAGAAATTTAACTAAAAATAATATTTTTGAAATTTTCGGTTTTTTCAGCTCTAGAAATTCTATCCAATCTAAGAAAGCTTTACTAAATACTTGCTATGCAAGACTTTTTGCTAGGAATGCAAAGACAACAATGAAACAGTCCCTGATCTTAAGGTGTTTACATTTTATTTGACCTTAAAAGCAATCTAGTCTACCTTCCTTCACTTTACAGGTGTTGAGATCAATTTCAAGGTCATACTATACTAAATGATCTTTTCATATACACATGTACAATGTCACGTACAGGTAAGAATGGCAGATTGAATTGATTTCCGTGTATCTCTTTTTAAAAATTTCTTCCCCTCCGCCTCCCACTTCATTAAAGTTTTACCAATATATGCAGTTAGAAAAACTATCTTCAGACCTAGTTTTTATCTAATTAAAGTTAATTGAAATGACAGCCAGAGTTATGTGCCTTTATGGGTGCCTGGAAGTTCCAGGCACATAGCAGAGTTGAGTTGGAGGTGGCCAACTGTGCCTGGTCACAGACTTACTACAAGACTGTCCACTTTGATTAACTTGACAAAAGGACTATTATTTTACTGCAACATGCTTGTCTGATTACTTTATCTTACTTGTTCTTGATCACTCTGCCAAAATGTGCTAATTAAACAGAAATCATTAAGTCAATTAGAGAAACCCTCATTAAAGAGGGGAGGGGGAGGAAAAAGAAGTAGGAAGGACCTAGAAGGGTGTTTGCAGCTTTACAGGCCCCTAAAATGGTTGCCTGATGAATTAAGTCAATAACTCCTGAAAAAAACATGGTGACCTATATTCAATCATCTAAATTCCTAGACAAAATGCTGGCAAATGTCAAAGGCTTTTTTTCCCTCAAGTTAAATTCAGAACTAATTGATTTATGCCTACAAAGGAAGTAAGATGTGGGAGACTAATAATAATTAACATGTAGATAGCACTTCATGTCAATTATTATATTTGAGCCTCATAAAAACCTGTGAGACAGATAGTGAAGATAAAACATTCTCATTTTGTTCACGAAGAAACAGGATCAGAGAGTTTAAATGACTTGTTAGGACCATATAATATACCTTCTAATTGTCAAGAGCAAACCTTAAACCAGAGTCTTCTTGATTCAAAATCCAGTGTACCGCCATCCCCATTCCCCTCTACCTTCCAAGCCACAAACCTTCTAATACGCCAAACTATTGACCAATATTCCAACCCACTAACCTTCAGAATCATCTGTCTTCCAACCCAATCTTCTTTCCCACTAATCTTTCAATCCACCAATCCTTTGATCTCACCCAATTTCATACCTACCTCACAAAGTTGTTGTAAGGACGAAATATGATCATATTTGTGACAATGCTTTATATCCATAGAATGTTCTACATAGGTAGAAGCAACTTGGTACAGTAAGTAGAGAATTGGGCTTGGAGAGAGGAAGACCTTAGGTTCAACTCCCACGTTAGACATTTACTAGCTTCCTCTCTGTCTCAGTTTCTTAGGACTTGGTGGCCTATAATGTCTTTTCCAGCTCTTAGGCTATGATCCTATGTAAACTACTCTAATTAAATTATAACTTTTGCTACTAAAATGTAATTTTCTTGAAGATTGCTCAAATGTCTTGAGGTGATTGTGTATTTCTAGAATTTTTCTTTTTTGGGAAGATTTTAAATAATATTTTATTTTTCCCCAACTGCATGAAAAGGCAATTTTTAACATTCTTTTTTTCAATTTGAGTTCCAAATTTTCTCCCTCCATTCTTCACAACCCCCTCCCTGAGACAGTAAACAATTTTATATAGGTTATACATGTGCTCTAGGATTATTCTAGACTAGAGGTTGCAATGGATAGAGAGCTAGACCTGGAATCAGGAAGGGCTGGATTCAAATCCAGTCTCAGACTAATCGGACAAGTCATTTAATCTCTTTTCTTAATCTCATTTTCCTCATCTGTAAATTAGAGACTTACTTGCCTCCCAGGGTTTCTGTGAAGATCAAATGGTCATATGTAGAGTTCTTTGAAAATTGTTAGATATTATATATAATTATATATATATATAATAAATGGAATAAAAATAAAAACATAATATAATTTAAAACTGGCATTTATATAGCATATATGCATATATACATATACATTTTTAAAATTTTGCAAAACACATTGTGTATGTGATTTCATTTGAATCTTACAACAATCCTGTGAGATAGGTATTAAAGATATCCCCATTTTACAGAAGAGAAAACTTGTACTCGGAGAAGCCAGAAGTCCAGCTTCTGGTCATATCACTGAATGTCTGTCTGTCTCAGCTTTCTCATCTGTAAGATACAAATAACAACAGCACCTACTCCCAAGGTTCCTATGAGTATCAAATGAAATAATATTTGTAAAGCACTATGCAAATTTTAGAGTACCATATAAATACCAGCCATTATTATTGACTCCAATGGTCACTTATCTATCACACAAATACCATCGGAAATATTTAAACCAAAGTATTTCAGACTCCAGGGCAGCTAGGTAGTACAATGGATAGAGTGCCAGGCTTGGAGTCATAAAGACATCTTCCTGAGTTCAAATCTGGCCTGTGGCAATGAATTGGAAATCCAAGGGATGCCTATCAATTGAGGAATGGCTGTGGTATATGAACATGATAGAATACTGTTGTGTTATAAGAAATGATGAGCAAGATGGTTTCAGAAAATCTTGGAAAGACTTAAATGAACTGATGCAAAGCAAAGTGAACAGAACCAGGAGAACATCCTATACAGTAATAGCAATATTGTATAATGATCAACTGTGAATAGCTTAATTATTCCC
Organism: Pseudochirops corinnae; assembly: GCA_028646515.1. Taxonomy (NCBI): domain Eukaryota; kingdom Metazoa; phylum Chordata; class Mammalia; order Diprotodontia; family Pseudocheiridae; genus Pseudochirops; species Pseudochirops corinnae. The sequence continues at coordinate 121,688,668 of CM053585.1, read as the reverse complement.
AACAATACAAAGATGTAAGACAACTCTGAAGGACCCATAATAGAAAATGCTATCTACCTCCAAAGAAAGGATATTGAAATACAGAGTAAAGTTTACTGTTTTTTTAAATTCCTTTATTTTCTTGGATTTTTTAATCTGTATTTTCTTTCACAACATAACTAATATGGAAATGTTTGGCATGACTACATATGTGTATAACTTTTATCAAATTGCTTGCCTTCTCAATGATGGGGAGGGGAGTAAGAGTGAGAGAATTTAGAGCTCAAAAAAAGTAAAAATAAAAATAAAAAAATAAAAAGAAGATTAAGAATTATCTTTACATACAATTGGGAAAAAATAAAAAATATTTAGAAATTCAAATCTGACCTCAGACACTTACTAGCTGTGTGACTTCTGCCTCAGGTTCTCATTTGTAAAACTGGGATTATCATAATAGCACCTACTTCCCAATTTTCATGAAGATAAAATGAGTTGATATTTTTAAAATGCTTTGCAAACTTTAAAATGCTATATAAATCTTTGTTATTCTTATTTTAAAAAGCAAAATAATTCAAATTATGTATTAAGGATTTCATTTTACCTTATTAATTTCCCAGGATTATTTGTATTTTAACAGAGGAACTTGCAATGTTTTCTTTAATGAAAAACTATATCTCTAACGGTGGGGTTTCAAGGCCAAAAAAAAAAAAAAAGGTATCTTTGGTGAAGGAGGCTTATCTAATGTTACAATACGTAGATGAATGGCCTTATATAGAAAATTCAGCCCAAACATAAGGTTGGCCACCTCTGGGATTTCCAGAGACACGTTGGTGAAATGGGTAGAGTACCTGACTTTGAGTAAGAAAGACATGAGTTCAGATCCTGCCTTGGTCATTTACCAGCTGTGATCCTCTGTAAATTACTTAATCTCTCTTGGGCTCATTTTTCCACATCAGTAAAGTAGGAATGATAAAGCATCTACCCCCAAAAGATTGTTGGTAAGGATCAAAAGAGATAGCATGTGTAAAACACTTTACAAACATAAAAACACCACATAAATACTATTATTATTCCCTTTGGAGAGCAGCTCTGTTTACCCTGTATTCATTTAACATTCCATAAACACTCATTAAATACATACTGCAGGCAACGACTATAACCTGCTGTTGGAGGAAACTCGTACATAAATAAGACAGAGCTCTAGTTTCCAATGGAACTTAATTCCTAGTAGACAGTAAGTTCTCCATTACCTTTTCTTGTATAGGATCATTGCCTGAATGAAGCCCATGGCATCCTGTCTCCAGTTTCCCACAGAGAAGTTTGTCCTCTGGTTGGAATCACTCTCATAAAGGGTTAACTATGCCAACCAGGGCTAATCATGGGCAAAGAAGATAACTCTGTGATGGGGTCTGAGAGGCTCCCTATGGAAGCCCCTCCTGGTAAAAAGTAACTTCCCCACCAGCCTTGTGGCATTCCTGACATTCCCACAACACTTAATCATTTGTATGAATAAAGGCATATGGGAGATTTGGGTCTTAATTAGTTAACACCTTAGCTTAAAGTAGTATATATGGGTGTTCGAGGAGGACTAACACCTCTTGTGTGAGGGGTTCCTGAACCCTTTTCAGGGCTGCTCATCCACCTTTGATGTCCACCTGTCACATAACCCTCACCTGTGATTCCAAAAAACTTTAACATGCACAGACTACTCTAGGCTCTAAACCATCTAGGCAGATGGGCTAAACCAGATTGAGGGTAACTGATGGACCACAAACTTGTTGGGGAGTTAGGGGGTGTCTACCCCAAGCATCTGAAGATTTTCTCCAGTGGAATAAGCAGATGACAACAATTTATTTCAAAGGCCATGAAGGCAAGCTGAAGCAGATGCTGTGGAATGCTTGGTTAGACATTGAAGATGCCAAGGTCATCCACTGCATCCCAGGCCATCGGCAGGCCTCATGACTTTTGTCTTGCCACTGGATTTCAATGGCTCTTGAAGAGAGTGAGACTGGCAACTTTGTGCAATTCTACCTAATGAATCAAGGCATCACTCTGTGATGTCATTGGTCCTCTTCAAAAACAAAAGACAAACAATAACAGCTTAAAGTACTTTATCATAGACTTTTACAAACTCAGGAGAAGAAATGTGAAAGAAAAACTGTCCAAAAATGCATGACTAGGACTGGTAGTGGTGGAGATGGAGGAAGACATAATACATGAACAGTCACCTATAACACTGGTTACCACCTTAAGTTCAAAGTATAATACCTGGTATTGAATAAAATCCTGATTGGTTGATTGTGTGGTTGACTAAGAGAGGAAGACCCTCAGCACATTGAGTGAGCCCTGGGAAGGACCACATACAAATGCAGAATCACAGAATTTCTGAATTGGAATAGATCTTATTGGCCATCTAACCCAACCAATACGTATAAAGAATCCTCTATACAACACCCCATTCACATGGCTGCCCAACCTTTTCTTGAAAGCCTTCAGTAAGGAAGAATCCCTGAATCTCCAAGGAAGCCCATTCCACTCTTGGGTTGCTCTCATTTTTGGAAGTTTGTTCCTTACATCAAGTTTAAAGTAGCTTTTTTGTTACTTCCACCCACAGTTCCTAATTCTGCCTTCTGGGGTTAAGCAGAAAGTTTTTCACTTTTGCAAAACAGCTCTTAAAATACCTGAAGAAAGCAATCATGTCTTCCACCATATCCATTACGTCCAAGTCTTCTCTTCTCCAAGAGTTTCTCTAATCAGTCCTCACATGCCATTAACTTGACATCCTTCACCATCTTTTCATCTTCTTGCTTTCCAGCTTATCAGTATCCTTTTTAAAATGTGGGTCTAAGCACTTTACAAACATTATCTCACTTGATCCTCAAAACAACTCTGCAAGGTAGATACTATTATTTCCTCCATTTACAGGTAAGGAAACTGAGGCAGGTAGCAATTAAGTGACTTTCCCAAGGTCATACAACTACTAAGTATCTAAGATTGGATTTGAACTTACATCTTCTTCATTCCAAGCCCAGCACTCTATCTACTGTGCTACCTAACAGCCCAGAGGGTGGGATCTGTGTATTGAACCAGGAGGAGAAATACTTTTCCCCCTTCTTTATTTTATTCTGGTTTTTAGAAATGGGTCTGAAGTCTCTGTTCTGTTTTTTTCCCTTCTTAGCTTCAGGTACAGGTACAGACTCAGAAGTTCCAACCATGGTGACCATGGAGCTAGGATTACAAGTGAGGTGGTACAGCCAGTCAGCTTGGTAGGAAAGCTCTGAAAAGCTATAGTGCCCGCGGCTAGCGTCCAAGGTTGGTTTTGAACTTGGAAATTAGTATTGTGTTCTATGGGAATAGAACTAAGTTAGACACCTAGGTTAACCCTCTATCTGCTATATCACCTAGATGCCTCTCAGTAGAATGGAGATTCAAACACTGGAGCTTCGATACTATATCCCTCCACCTGCTCAAGCAATGCCATTCCATCCTGTCCTCTCCAACAGACTGTCCCCTCTTCATCCCCACAGTACCACTTACAGTCTCTCCCTGTCTACTGCCTACAAACCTGCCCATGTCTCCCCCACCCAGAAAAACTCACTTGATTCTTCCACCCCACTATTGTCCAGTATCTATCTCTTCTGCCCTTTTGGGGCAAACTCTTTGAAAAGATGATCCACAACAGGTGTCCACTTTTTCTCTTCTCACTCTCTTCTTAACCCCTTACAATCCAACCCTTATTCCACTTAAACTACTCTCTCCAAAGTTACCAATGTTCTCTTAGTTGCTAAATCCAATGGCCTTTTTTCAGTCTTCATTCTCCTTGACCTCCCTGCAGCCTTTGATACTGTCAATCACTCTCTCCTCCTTGATACTCTTCTCTCTCTAGGTTTTCAAGACATCACCCTCTCCTGGTTCTCCTCCTACCTATCCTCCAACCTGCTCCTAAGTTTCCTTTACTGGATCCTCCTCCAGATGATGCCTCTAACCATAGGTGTCCCTCAGGCTTCTCTGTCCTTGGATCTTTCTCTTCTCCCTCTATACTACCTCATTTGATGATCTCATCAGCTTCCTTGGATTTAATCACCACCTGTATGCTAATGATTCTCCTGGCCCAGGCTCTCTTCTAATCTTACATCTCCAACTACCTTTCAGACATCTTGACCTGCATGTCCAGTAGACATCTTAAGGTCAACATGTCTAAAATGGAATTCATTATCTTTCTCCCTAAACCTCCCCTCCCCCTACCTTCCCTGTTACCGTAAAGAACAAGAACATCCTCGATGCCTCAGGTTCACATCCAAGGAGTCATCCTGGATTTCTAACTTTCTCTCATCCCCCATAGCCAAGCTGTTGCCAAGACCTGTTGATTTCACCTTTGCAACTTCTTTCAAATACATGCCCCTCTCTCCTCTGACACTGCCACCACTCTAGTGCTGGCCCTCATCACTTCACACCTTGATTACTGCAAAAGATTGCAGGTGGGTCTGCCTGCCTCCAGTCTCTCCCCACTTCTATCCATTCTCCATTCAGCCACTTAAGTGGTTTTCCTAAAGTTCAGATCTGACCATGTCACCCCTTTACTCAATAAACTTCAGAGGCTTTCTATTCCTGGAGGCAATTGCCTCCAGGATCAAATACAAAATCCTCTGGAATTCAAAGTCTTTCATACTTTAGCCCCCTCCTACATTTCCACTCTTCTATCACTTGACTCCCTGACACATCCCCTTCAATCCAGTGACATTGGCCTCCTGGCTCTTCCCTGAACAAGACCTCTATCTCTAAGCTCTGGTCATTTTCTCTGTCTGCCATCCCTGGAACACTCTCCCTTCTCTGTTCTGCCTCCTGGCTTCTCTGGTTTCCTTTAAGTCCCAACTAAAATCCCATTTTCTCCAAGAAATCTTTCTCAATACCTCTTAATTCTAGTGTCTTCCCTCTATTAATTATTTCCTATTTATCTCATATACAGTTTGTTTGTGTATATTAGTTTATTTGTTGTCTCTCCCACTAGATTGTGAGCTCCTTGAGGGCAAGGACTGTCTTTTGCCTGTTTTTCTATTCCCAACCCTTAGCAGATTGCCTGGCATACAGTAGGTGCTTAATAAACATTGATTGATTGATTGATTGATTGAAATCCAGGAGCCCTATGACCAGAACATATAGTGGTTTGCATATAGTGAGTGCTTAATAAATGCTTTATTCATTCCTTCACATACATAGAGAAGTACGTGGCCAAGTTAACTCATACCTCTGGGCATCTTCCTTACCTAGTACAGGAGACCAGGATATATTCCCAAAATTTCATCTAAGGTCTATAGGGAATGGCTCATGCAGATATAAGCCTGGGTGATGGTTAAGGATGCTTTCCTCTCACAGACCGCATCTCAGTCGTGGACTCCCATGGGAGGGAACTAAGGCCTGGCTGAGATGAACTGGCAAAAATAGCTGCAAAGTCAGGGTATGACACATTGAGGAAGGACATCCTGATGATTCAAATAGAGGGGTGGGGAACTGTAATGCAAGCAAAGGAGTATTTAGCACCTTGTTTCTGTTATTCCAGTATTTAACATCTTGTTTCAGTTCTCCAAGTGCCTTTGAACCCCGCCTGTGATTTGAAGGTGGAAGGAACTTGCTGATGCAACAGGAAGGATAGAACAGGAAGAAGAACCACCATATAAAAGCCAGAGCACAAAATGGAACAGAGAAGGGCTGAAAAGGAGAACACTTGTGGTGTCCTGCACTCTGTTTGTCTGTCCTATCTGTGTTGATTTGTGTTTATGATACTTTGTCAGACAGAAGCCTTCTGTCTGTTGTTTGTGTTCCTTTGTCAGATAAAAGGATTCTGTCTATTGTTTGTGTTACTTTGTCAGATAGAAGGACTCTATCTGTTAAATTGTGTTACTTTGTCAGAGGGATGCCCCCTGACTGTTGATTTGTGTTGATTTCATAGGCAGAAAGTGAATTGAGATGTTAGTGCCATCAATGTATGTGAATGTTGTAATTCTGCTAAGCTTGATGTATATAGATATTGTTGTGGCTCTGTTAAGTTTTCTCTTCCCAGGAAGAGAGGTTTCAAAGGGTTTGAGGTAGACTGGTCACCATGAGCTTTGAACTGGAACAGGAGCTGGGAGTTGCCTACCTGTGAGTCCAGGTGACAGTCGGGTGAATTCGGACAAGAGTTGGGAGCATGGAAGAGGAACCATGGAATTTAGGAGCCAGCCCTGAGTCAAGATGAAAGGACCTTTCCTTGGGTACTTAGTGCTGGCTGACAAGATTATGATTTTTTGTGACCTAGGGGTGAGAGAACTTTGTACTTTGTACCCCTTAAGGATGATTGAGTTAAGGATGGTTGGAAGCTAGTCTCCAATCAAGAAGAAAGAAGACTTTCTGATAAGATTAAGGCAGTGTGACCTAGGGGTGGAAGACCTTTGTACTTTGTATCCTTTAAGGAGGATTGCTCCTTAGGGATGATTGAGTTGAGGACTCACTGAACGATATCTTTTGTTTAAAACTATGTGACCACTTTGGTGATAATTTGTTATGTTATATCATCGTGAATGCTGTCCTTTGGTTTCTGTGAACGTTTTGCTTTAGTTTACTGCTGAATAAATAGAAAGTTCACTATACTATGTGATCAGAACCTTAGAGCTATTTCACAGCAGCAGTCCTCTGGAGAGCTGCTCGTGCTTGATTTTACAGGAACCTGAGGCCTCAAGGTCACATGTGGCCCTCTAGGTCCTCAAGCACAGCATTTCAACTGAATCCAAACTTCACAGAGAAAAATGGGATGTATGAATATGTGAAATGTGATCTGTGAAGTTTGGATTCAGTCAAAGGGCCATGCTTGAGGACCTAGAGGACCATATGTGGCCTCAAGGTCACAGGTTCCCCACCCCTAGTTCAAGAGAAAGAACACTGACTAGAAGTCAGGAGACCAGGTTCTAAGCCCTAGCTAGGTTAGCCTGAAAGTGCTTCATTCTCTGGGTCTGTTTCCTCATGAGTAAAATGAGGGGAATAGATAATCTTTAATGTCCCTTCTAGCTCTAACAATCTATAAATATATTAATTTGCCTCTTGCATGAGTGGCAAGGACAAATGGGCTGGGGTAAAATAAAGGTAGGAGTGTGCTGGTAAATGTTTAACAACCAGTTCTCTCAGGAAGAAATGTGCACAGGACATACATTGTCAACATTTTCTCCTTTGAGTTTTAGACAATAAACAGAGCAACAAATCAAGCCCTATTTTGTAGCATTTGCTGATTTCCAATATGTATACCTCTCACTGAAAATTAAATAATCATCACTAGCCTTTCTGAGATGACTCTAGCACACATCTGAATACGGGTCATCCTAAGAGAGTGTACAGTCAGAACTGGTGACTACCCCCAAACAGTAGATGAACATGGAAAGTTCTAGAATAGAAAGGAAAGAGGATAGTTTCTTGAGGAAGCCACCTTGCTTCCTGTGACACTCTAAGGCCCAGATGTGATGGCCTCATTTCTAAAGAAAAAATAACAAGGTGAAAACCTTGGAAGCATGGAAGACAGATTGAAAGACCTTGAGCTCATTTGATCAAAAGGGAATTCCCAGCTTTTCTCTGCTGTAGATGACCAGCATCAGTTCTCTTGCCAGATATATCTCTCAGTATAAAATAGCCTTCACTCATTAATTCCTTGGCTCCTCAAATTATTTATTTATCTATATATTGTATCCATCACCTCAAGCAGAACACAAGCTCTTTGAAGGCATAGTAGGTGTGTAATAGTCATTGGTCCCAGTTCTTATGAGCATAAACATGATGCAATTGGCCACTTGAAAGAGACTGGGGAACCTACTTCTAAGAGACTCATAATGGCATATAATATAAGTGTCTCAGGGAGATTTGGATCATGTACAGATATTCTATAACTGAATCTGGACTGCTAACCGTGGTGGTGAATAGGAACCTTTTTGATTGTCTACTTAGTTGCCTAACTAAAACTACATTTAACTACACTTAAAAGGGACTAATTGACCAGAGCCTGAGCCCTTGTCTTCATCACTTTTGTTACTTTGCTAGTTTTCCCTCAGTCCGTTTTTCCCAATAGTTTCTGAGTTCCTTCTGCTGTAATATTTACAGGACTGTGATAAGCAAGGATTTGGTATAACTGGTTAGGTATATGTTAACACCCCCACACTCCCAAAACACTGGTAATGTTACAAGCAAGGAAGTTGTGGTGCAGACCTGGGGTAGTTTGGGTTAAACTTTGCCCCCAGCGGATTGATCTAGGACACAGCCATAATTCCTTTGGTCAAGAAGAGTATAAAAGTAGTTCTTGGGAGTTTGGTGAAGAACCTTTGAGAAGCCAAGAAGCCTTCTCACAAGAAGCCTTACTTACTTCTAACCTTCTTGTTTTTATTTGCTTTTATCTTCTAGACCTTGTGAACTCTTCTGCCTGAGTATATTGTAATATGATTCTAATAAAAGTCTTATTTCTTTGACCTCAGGTTCTAAGTAATTCATTGTCCCAGGTGAGAAATAATGATCCAAGACACAAGCTGTTCCTGCTCTTAGTTCCTTGGTATCATGAAGAGATGAATTTTCTTAGAATGGTTGGAATAGAGCATTTGTCATATGAGACATTTCTCGAGTTATCATCTAGGTACCTTAATGATTTTCACATAATCTATCAGTTCATCACAGTTTAGTCCTCCATGCTATGTTTCCTCCTCTTTGTACCAGTCTTTTCAATCTCCTCATGTTTTTCTGAATCTCTAATATTTCTTATTCCCCGTAAAGCAACAGTATTCCCTTACAGTCATATGCCATAGTCTGCTAACTCACTCCTCCATTAATGGATCTTGTTTGCCTCCTATAATACCTCCTGTAAATATTTTGGTATATGTGGAACCTCTCTATCTTTGGCCTCTTTGTAGGCCCAGTGCTCAGTTCACCAAGTCAAAGATACAAAGGGTTTAGTAACTTGGGTCATAAAATTACAAATCAGTTTCCAGAATGACTGGACCAATCCATAGTTTCAGCCATGGTAAAATACATTAATTAGTTTCATCTTTTGTCATCTTTGACAAATTGATATGTGTGAAGTGGAAACCTCAAAGTTGTCTGAACTTGCCTATTAGTAATTTAAAGTAATTTCCACATTTGTTGGCACAGCTGGGACAGAGGAACTCAAGCCAGCAAGCATATGCTAATTACTCCTTCTTATTTTGTGTCTCCTTTCCTGAGCAGGTGACCAATCAGTAATCTTGAGGTGACAGTGTCCGGGCTTGGTGGTCTACAGTTGCAGTCAGTGGAAAGGCCAACCAGAAGAGTAACTAATGGCAGTTAAAGCTTCTGTGTAGGAGAGGCCAGCCAGACACGTACCTGGAGTGGTTTGGATAGAGCCTCGCGAAGGTGAGATAAGTTGCCTAATTTGCAGTCCTGAAAATTGTTATTTTGAGGTAGATATAGGATCAGCCTCCCAGAAGATTATAATAGTAGATATAGTGTTACTGAATCTTATTCTAGTAATGTTTGTTTGTGAGTGTCCTGTGTTTAGCATTCCTTTTGTGTTTAGGAACAAATTATCTGTCCCATATCTGATACATATTTTACAATTAATACTTTTTACTCTCCTCTTTTTGGGGGGCTGGGATTTAACAAGCCATTAAGTGTGAGAACAGGGACCTTGTCCCTTCTTAATAGAGATAGAGCCTAATGATACAATTCCTTGGGGCTTAGAACCCCGAGACTAAACTAGGTTCAAAATGCACACCCATGTCTCCTTAGTGGAAAATGAAGTAAGTGGCACAGCATCCCAGTTCTGGTGGGCCCAGCAACAACTGCTCAAAGCTAGACTAACAATTACACATTATTCAAAGGTGGAATGGGCTACTTATGGAAATACTAGAATACCCCCCATTAGAGGTTATCAAGTAAGGGCTTAGATGAGCATTTGTCAGGTCTTTTGAGGAGACAATTCATGTTAAAATAGAGGTTGGATTACATAACCTCTGACATTCCTTCCAATTCTGGTATTCTACAATTCTTACAAAAGCAAGGGAAAACGTAGTTTGTCCCATGCCCAGGACCTATCACCTTTGGGAAAAGTGACTTGTCTCTGAGGCTAAGATCTAAGGAGATGCCCAAGAAACTCTTATTTAGAAAGACCTTGGGGTGTGGGTATGGGTATGCTCTGGTGGGAAGCAAATAATCAGGTTTGTGGGTTTCGGTATGGTTCTTCAGTCCTTGGGCAGCAGATGTAGCACTGTGGGGACGTCCAGATTTACCACCAGAATTATTTCTCCTTCTATTAAGCTCTGAGTTTGATATCTTAGTAATGCAACATATGGCTTTGATTTATGGAGTGATGACCCCAGAAGAATCCAATCAAAGTAAAGAATATTGGCCTAATTTAAAATGACATCATAATATCAGACCACAGTATTTTTACCTTATGTAAAAATCACACTTTTCATTTAAGGATCACTTTAAGAGCACAAACCAATTAACCTTCCCATTATCCTTAGATAATAAGAATTGGAGGGCAACTAGGTGACACAATGGATAAAGCACTGGGCCTGAGTTCAAATCTAACCTCAAACACTTACTAGCTGTGTGCCCATGGGCAAACTGTTTGACCCTGTTTGCCTCAGTTTCCTCATCTATAAAATGATCTGGAGAAAGAAATGGCAAAACCCTCTAGTATCTTTGCTAAGAACACCCCAAAAAGGGTCACAAAGAGTCAGACACAATTGAAAACAACTGAACAAGATAAGTGTTGATTATAGAATGTAAGCTACTTGAAGACAGGGATTCTATAATTTTTATTTTCTTTGTATCCCTAGAACTGAGGGCAGTATCTTGTAAGTACGTAATGAATATTTATTAAACTGAATTGCCTCCCCCATTTTAAAGGTAGAAAAACTAAGTATTTGGAGATTAAATGATACCCCCAATATGGGAAAGAAGGAAAAAAAAGAAGAAGAATCATATCTCTTCATAATTCCAAATCATGGGCACAGATAGCACCTCCAAGCAGGATTTCATTTTCAACAAGCATTTATTAAGCATCTCCTGTTTATGAAGAGTTCTGTGTGCTCCAATCCTAGGAAAGACCTCTCTTGATCCCTTTTGCCTTTGTTTCTCCCATTAAAAATTTAAATCCCTTAAGGGGAGATACTGTCTAGATTTGATATTTTGTCCTCAGAGCCTAACACATTGCCTGCTACAAAGTAATTACATAATAAATGCTTGTGAGCATATTGATTGATTATCTTCCCTATTAAAATCCTTGAAAAAGTTTTCTACACCTAAAGCCTTCACTCCCTCAGTAACTATTGTTTCTTTAACCTCTTTATATCTTGTTTGAGTCCCTATTACTATGGTGAAACTGTTCTCTCAAATGTCATCAATGACCTTCTGTCAAATTTAATGGCCAATGGGACAGCTGGGTGCTGCAGTGGATAGAGAGTTGGCCTTGAGTCAGGAAGACCTGAGTTTGAACCTTGCCTCAGACTTACTAGTTATGTGACCCTGAAAAGTTCCCTAAACTTCATTTACTCCTTTGTGAAAAGGGAGTAATAATAGCACCTCATTTCACAGAGCTGTGACAAGAATCAGATGAGATACCCCTTGTAAAATATTTTGCAAGTTTTACCGGCTATAGAGCTATGTACTAGTAAGAGTAGCATAGGATCAGGAATCCTTCTGAACTCTATGCCGCTTTTTAATAATCAACCGTGCCTTCCTATCAGACATTGGAGTATCCTTTCCCTTAGCTTCAGAGACAATGTGCTATCTTGCTAGGATTTAAACTCTTTGAGGTCAGCAGACTCTTTCGATCAATCGATAAGTATTTATTAATCACTCACAAACATCCAGGCATTGTACTAAGCTCTGGGGATACAAAGAAAGAGAAATAACAGTCCCAACCCTCAAGAGGTTTCCATTCTAATGCGGTATAGTTGGCTACTTGAAGAAAGCACTACTGGACCTGGGGTCAGGAAGATCTGAGTTCAAATCCAACCTCAGACAGACTAGCTTTGTAACCCTAGATAAGTCACTTAACCTCTGTTTGCCTTAATCCACTGGAGAAGGAAATGGCAAACCACCCCCAATATCTTTGTCAAGAAAACCCCGTGGAGAGCTTTGGCATTCTGTGGTCAGATATACCTGGAAAATGACTTACTGAATTTATACCTACCTGTATATATCTATGTCAATTGTCACTCTATCTGCAAATAGATATATATATATACAATACAGAGAAAGAGTAGATGAAAGCTAACTTTAGAGGGAAATACTCTCATAGTTGGGAGAACAGGAAAAGTCCCCTGTAGAAGGTAGCATTTCAGTTGAGTGTTCTGGGAAGCTAGAGATTCTAAATGGCAGAAGTAAGGAGGTAGAACATTCTAGGAATG
>CM053585.1:121663925-121676191 GCA_028646515.1 Pseudochirops corinnae | reverse complement strand
TGCCAAGGAGCTGTATCAGCAAGCACCCTAGCATACCCAGGACGGCTGCTAGCACAGGTTCTTAGATCTGCTTTTCTAAAGGAAAGCAACTCAGAATGGGTTAACAGTCTCACTTTAAACAATCAAACAAATATCATTTACCTAGTTCAGGGGAAAAAGTCAGTACCCTGAACTTCAGAGAATGCAAACACAAGTTACAAGCAGACAAAGAAATAGATCAGCAGAGGCTTCCAGTCATCTGACCATTACATCAGTTACCTAGTCAGTTACCAGAGAGGGAAGCACCAACATCTGGGTTTTTCACAGCCGGGGGGCTCAACAGCTTCCCAGAGTCTCATCTGGCCAAATCACACAACTCTTCTCAAAGTGAGCCCCAAAGCAAAACCTCACATCAGGGCATATATATAGCCTTCTCCTGGACAGGAGAATATCACAGCCCTCTTGACCCACTGCCCAATCACAAAGCAACAAGGCGTGAACATTCCCAAAAAACAAACCTCCTGCCACAGGCTCCATGTGACCACATTCAGCCTATTAGGGGACAGAGTATACTTTCAAATCAGGGAAGGTTCTCAGAGCCACTTAAGCCACTTTAGCAAAGGGCCTAGGGGCAGGGAAGATCTTCAGATTCCCATAACAGGAGCTCCCATTCTAATGGGGGGGTTGGGAGACTCACACATATGAAAGATTTCATCTGCAAGTCAGATAGAAAAGTCCCATGTACCTTATAGTACAGTGGCAAAGCAGATAGTAATGCTTCTTCTTTAATGCCATTTCCACTGATAAAGTCACCTCAGCTTCTGATGCTGAACCACTGACAGTGCTAAGGACTTTGGTGACCAGAACTTTCTTTTCTGGGTCTTTGATTTCTGTGGGTGTGGTATCTGCAGAAGCAATTGCCAATGCTTCTTCTCCACAGGGATTTCTTCATAGGATGATAGCTGAAGAAGCAATAGATTAGAACAGAGGTGGAGAACCTGTGGCCTTCTAAGTCTTTAAGTGTGGTCTTTTGACTGAATCCAAATTTTACGGAACAAAGGATCTAGAAGACCACATGTGGACTTAGGTCACAGGTTCCCCACCCCTGGGCTAGAAGCATTGCTATTCCCAAGGCTCTTGGATTCAAAGCCCTGGACTGTGTCCATGAGGGTCTGCAAGGAGCCGGTAGTCAAGGTGGTAATGACGGCCTACCTAGTACATGCTGGCTCCTGTCTCTCTCATGGGGTATCTTGATGCTTCACTCACCGCTGGCTTACCTGTTCCAGGTGTGGCAGTTGGTTGACAGTTGATGGAGTGGCAGACACTTTCTCCACAAGTTGCCTACCTTAATGATGTCTGTGAGAGCTGGACTGGAATCAGGACTGGTGGTCTGAGGAGTACTGCCATTCCCCTGGGGTTCCTGAGCCTATATTTCTATTTGTAGCAGTTGTGAGCACTTGAAGCAGGTTCCCCACCCCTGTTCTAGCCCATTGCCTCTTTAGCCATCACCCTGTGAAGCAGCCCCTGTGGAGAAGAAGCCTGGCAATTGCTTCTGCAGATGCCACACCCACAGAAATCAAAGACCCAGAAAAGAAAGTTTTCACCACCAAAGTCTTTAGCACTGTCAGTGGTTCAACATCAGAAACTGAGGTAATTTTATCAGTGCAAATAGGATTAAAGAAGAGGCTCTCCTACTTGCTTTGCCACTGTACTAAAAGGTACGTGGGACTTTTCTATCTGACTTGCTGATGAAACCTTCCATACATGTGGTTTTCCCAAACCCCATTAGAATGAGAGCTCCTTGAGGGCTGAGGCCATTTCTTTCCTCAACAGTGACTGTGGTGACTGTGTTGAAAGCAGGTCTGGTGGTTTAGGGACAGCACGATTCCCCAGGCTCCTGAGCTCAGAGTCCAGCTGTCTCCATTAAGATTTTTGTGGACATGTGGTGGTCAAGGTGGTGGTACTATTTGGCACGTCTTCCTGTTTCTCCCTCAGGGTACTTTACTCCTTGAACTAGGTTGGCTTACCCAGAAGGAGTAATATACACTGCAAAAGCACAAGATAGGAGACTGGATATCTGATCATAGGGTGTGAAGGGAAGTACAGAGTAAGAAAATTTGAAAGGTAAGAAGGGGCCTTGAAGGGTAAGAAGGGGCCAAGTCATTAAGATTGCTTTAAGTTCTAAACAGAGAATTTTATATTTTATCTTGAAGATAACAGGAAACTTTTGGATCTTAAGAGAAGGAGATGGATGATACAGTCAGACCTACACATGGAAAAATCACTTTGACAACTTAATTGAGGATGGATTGAAGTGGAGAGAGATTTGAGGCAGGGAAACAATATGAAGGCTATTTTAACAGTCCAGGCAGGAGGTGATAAAGACCTGAACTAGGATCATGACCATGTGAGTAAAGAGTTGGAGATTTATTTAAGAGATGCTGAGAATGTAGAGATGATTTGACAACTGATTGTATAGATGAGCTGAGGGTGAGAAATCAAGGACGACGAGGATAGCAAGGAGGATCATGGTGTTCTCAACAACAATGGAAAATTTCAGAAAAGGGGTGAGGTTTGGAGGAAAGATAATGAATTCTGTTGAGTTTTAGATGACTACAGGATACTCAATTCAAAATGTCTAGGGGGAGGTTGGTGACCTGAGATCAGAGGTCATAAGAAAGACTATGGCTGGATATCTAGGTCTGGGAATTATCTGCATAGGGATGATAATTAAACCTTAATTTTTTTCTTTGTATTTTTTAACATAATAGCATTTTAATAAGGTTTTTTTTTAATTAAATAACAATCACATTATTTACCTGTGCAGTATGAGGGGGAGGGGAAGGCCAAGTCATACCTATTAAAAATGTGTTCTTTTTTTCACACAGTTGGATATATCCACTTGATATAAACAACACACCTCCCTTCTAAGAGATTATTGATAAATTTGAAGAGAGCAGTTTCAGCTGAATGATGAGGTCAGAAGTCAAACTGTAGAGAGTTAAGAAAAGAGTGAGAGGGAAAAAAAGCAGAGGCATCAACTACATGAGGCCTTCACAAGTCATTCAGTCACAAAAGGGAAGAGAGATACAGGGCAATAGCTAGTAGGGGTGGACAGATCAAGTAGGAGCCTTTTGAGGATAGGGGAAACATGAATATGATTGCAGGAAGTAAGCAAGCAGTCAGTAGACAGGAATAGACTGAGGATTAGTGAGAGAGTAGGGATGATAGAGGAAGCAATGTGCTGAAGAACTCAGGATGGAATGGGATCAATTGTACATGTAGAGAGGGGTTTGTCTTGGAAAGAGAAGGGCCACCACACAGCATGATATGGGAATGAAGGAAGGGGAAGTGGCAGAAAGCATTAGATTTTGAGCACCTCCTCCATTAAATTATGAGTTCCTTGAGAAGCCAATATGGAGATCCTTGGGGAATACCAAAAGGATGGGTATTTTTGCCCCTTTTTGTATCACCAGTGCTTAGCTCAGTACCTGGCACATAGAACATACTTAATAAATGTTTACCAATTTGAAATAAGGAGAGAGTTCTTTGTGAATGGCCTCAATTTTTTCCACTGAGATAGGAGACAAGTTTCTTGAATAAGAAGGTGGAGAGAAGGAACTGTCAAAGATTTGAGGAGGGATGAAAAGTTTGGAAAAACCACTTCAGCCAGTGGGATAATGACTCCATTTTTTATTGTTCACTCTTATTTGTCTCTTGGTGACCCCATTTAGGGTTTTCTTGGCAAGGATACTGGAGTGGTTTGCCATTTCCTTCTCCAGCTCATTTTATAGATAAGGAAACTGAGGCAAACAGGGTCACACAGCTAGTAAGTGTTTGAGATCAGATTTGAACTCAGGTCTTTCTGACTCCAAGCCTGGAATTATTTCCACTATGCCATGTAGCTGCTCAATTGACCTAGTGAGTCAATTAGGGAGGTGTAAAAAGATTGCCTTATCATAGTGAGGTCCTAGTTGAGATTACATAATGTAAATGTGTAATGGATTCAGTCAGCATGGTTTCATGACTTTCTTCAGCTTTATTTTAGTAGGATGTGAGTACAACCAAAGACAACTGATAGACGGCTAAGTGGCACAGTGAATAGAGCACTGGCCCTGGAGTCAGGAGGACCTGAGTTCGAATTCAGCCTCAGACACTTAACACTTACTAGCGGTGTGACCTTGGGCAAATTATTTAACCCCAATTGCCTTGCCTTCCCCCCTCCAAAAGCAAAAAAAAAAAAAAAGACAACTGATGATAAGAGTAATTTAGAGTTGAGACTTTTGAGACTTGGCAAGGCAAGATTGGCAATTGGATAAGGGAACAAGGGACACATGAGAATAGGACAGTATAGAGTTGAATTGGTTTATCAAAGGGTCGTTATATAAGGAAAGGAGAATAGTATAGCCAGTACAGGGGTGTTGGGCTGGGAAAGAACTGAGGGGTTGAGGAATTGGAAATCACGGTGAGAATAAAGAACAGGGTTTGGGGTTGCATTCTACAGAAGTAGAATGACAATAGATGATGATCAGACAAGATAATTTCAAAATTCATGAACATGGAAGCAGTGACTTTGTGGCTGAAGGCAAGATCAAAGGTATGGCCATCTCTGTATATAGGAGATAGGTGGAGGAGTATGCCCATGGGCATAAATGGGATATGACAACCCTGGTTTTGTGTTCTAACACTGAGAATAGGTAACTGAACACCAATTCAGAGATGCACATATCCAGTCTTGTTAGCAACCTTATGAATGCAAAAGTTTTGTAGCTCATGGGAACCTCAGCCTAGATATCCAATAGGTAGTTGGTCCTCTGGGAATGGAGTTTGAGAAGACTAGAATCAGATATAAAGATCTGGGAATCATCTGCAAAAAGATGTTGATTGAACCCATAGGAGCCCATGAGACCTCCAAGCAAGGTAGCATAGGTAAAAAAAAAGAACAGAACCTAGGACAGAGCCTTGAGGGACAACTACAGTTAGTGGGTATGCCATGAAGAAGATCCACAAGAAAAGACTGAGAATCAGTCCCAAGTAGGAAGAGAAGCAAGAGAGTATAAAGTCCAAATAAACCAAGAGAGGAAGAGGAAATCCAGGAAAAGAAAGAGATCAACAGTGTCAGATGCTGCAGAGAGATCAAGAAGGGTGAGGATCAAAGAAGAAATCATTAGATTTGACAGTTTTGATGTCTTTGGAGAGAGAAGTTCCAGCTGAATGCTTGAGATTGGAAGCCAAATTGCAGAACATTTAGAAGAGACTGAAAGAAAGTAGAGAAACCAATTGTAGATTATTTTTTCAAGAAATTTAGCTGAGAAGAGAAAAAATAAAGGATGATAGCTGATAGGCATTATGGTATCTAATGATGAGGTTTTTTTGTTTTTTGTTTTTTCAAGCATGGAGAACAGTTGTATGTATTTGTAGACGTCAGGGATAGAGCCAGCTGATAGAGATGGATTAAAGTTAGAGAAAGTAGGAATGATAGTGGAAGTAATATGCTCGAAAATATAGGAGGACATGGGATCAAGGTCATCCAGAGAAGGAAGGAACGAAGCATTTATAGGGTGCATACTATGTGCGTGGCACTGTGCTAAGCATGTTACAGATATTATCTCATTTGATCCTCACCACAGCTCTGAGAGGTGAGTGCTATTATTATTGCCATTTTATAATTGAGGAAACTGAGGCAAACAGAGGTTGTGTCCATAGTCAAACAGCTAGTAAGTGTCTGAGGTTGAATTTGAACTCAGTTCTTGCTGACTGAAAGCACAGAACTCTATCCACTAAGCCATCTGGCTGCCTCCAACAGCCTACAAAGAGGTTCGCCTTGGTAAACAAAATGGTAAACTCATATCTGGGGGTGGAACAAAGGAAGAGATAGTCAAGGACAATGACTGGGGAAGATAAAACGAGAAGAGAACGGTCTCAGATTTTTCAGTGAAAAATGAGTTGAGACCATCGGCAGAAAGGTTTGGAAGAGCTATTATGCAGTGATAATCAGAGAAGAATTAAAGGACTGCAATCAAGGCTCTGTTAAAATAAAATAACATTTTTAGTGGACCTAGTCAGCATGATGGCTTGGCTTTTTCCAGCAGTATTTAGCAGCACCCAAGCAGAGGTATTCACGTGTAACTTTTGTGTTTAGATACTTCATAGGACGCAATTCTAAAGTGGATGTCATATATTGTGCACCGATAATCTATCTATAAATGCACCCAGGGCCTGTCAATTTTTTAACTGAGGGGAAGATATTACAGGTACATCCAACTGAGGACTACATTTCCCATAATTCCTGGAGACCAGAGCACATTCAGTGAACTTCACAGGATTCTATTTCCCATTAGACATTGTGTACCTTCTGTGCAGAGTGAGAGGGTCATGAGCAGATCAGAGCTGAAGAGATAAGAATAATAGCCAGAGCTGGAGTTTGTGACCACCAGAAAAATGAGATGGGAAGAATTATAGTAATAACCATGACTAGGATGCTAAGTAATGCCTTAAACTATCTGAAACACAGTCTATGTACAGGGAGGCACAAAAATGAGAGAGCCGACAGGGCAGAAACAGATTTCAGGAAGCAGCAATAAGAATTCTGAAGCCATCAGTGTTGGAGGAACTTGTTTACTAAATTATTCTGGAGAGAAAGGACAAGACTTTACTCATTTAAGAATGTTCAGAATTGTTTCCCATTTGTTTCAGACCTGATTAAACATTTTATAGATTAGAGGCTTCCTTTTGTCTTGATCTTGTTAATATTATGGGGAACGTACTATCAAGACCTGAATAACTTTAGAAGTTTCAAGGGTGGGAGCACAAGGAGCCAGATGAGATTAATTTCTGTGGAAGATATACCCCCACCTTTTGACCTTGAATCAGTGTGACTCTAGAGATGAGTGGGATGTGCCTTGGAGAGACAGATTCTCCTAGGTGCCTATGCTTTTCATTCATGTGACCTGAGAGGTGTCAGTAAGAGAAACTAGTAGAGTGTCTCAACCATATGCCCCACTCCCAGATTGGGGCCCACACTACTGGGTAGAAGATTGTAGCAAGGGAAGGAGTCATGATATAGAGGGGCAAAAATCTGGATTTTGCCCTTCACAATTACTATGTACCATTTCAATGTACAGGTCTAAATGGAAAGAAGTTGCCCCTGTAGCAATCACAAGTTCATTTTCTTCCAGGGGCAGTCTGAGCATTCAGGGTACCATCTTCATGTTAGAAACCATGATACATCCTAAAATATAGATTAGACTTCTTAGAAATATCTAGGGTTTGCCTCTTTAGAAATTCCAAGTTAATTTCTTTTCCAAGGAACTACTATGGGTCTGGAGGACCATATACATTCCTGAGGGTAAAGGCAGAGCTCAACAACAAGAAATTAAAATTATATCAATTTTTTATGGACTACAGCAAATCCTTTGTTTTTTACATTTTGTCTGTGGAGTGAGCCAGAATGACCTTGTCCTATTTCCAATATACATTGTTACCTTGAGTGTTTGCACAGGTTATAGAGACATTTTACTCACATTTGGGAGGCCTAGACTCAAGCTACAAAATACAGTTTCAAAAGAAAATTGGGTACCAGACATGCCAAAGAGAATGATTTGGGGGACAGTTCCTCTACCAAAATTAAATCCAATTCTTTTAAGCCCATAACAAGTAACAGGTTACATCTAAAGCTTTCATTCAAGTCCGACTTGCAAGGGAAACTGTTTTTGCCAAAATTGGATGAATCTTAGAACTAGTTCCAAAACTAAATCTCAAGAACCCAGGATCTCCATACTCCCACAACGAGGATTGTGGAGGTCCTGGGTTCTTGAGATTTAATTTTTGCCAGAGGCAAAAATTGTGGAGAGAGTACTTACTATTCCTGGAGTAAGGCACACCTTAGTTCAAATCCAGCCTCAGATACTTTCTAGCTGTGTGACCCTTGGCAAGTCACTCAACTTCTTTCTGCCTGGCAAAATGGATCCACTGAAGAACCACTCCAGTATCTTTGCCAAGAAAACCCCAGATGGGGTCACAAAGGGTTAGCGATGACTGAAACATCTGAACAACAAAAAACTTCAAGATGCCACTGGTGTTGTGGAAGGGCTGAAAGAAAATTACACACATAGAAGGATAGAAAAGGGTTCTATGTATGGTAGAATAGATGAACAATTTCTGTGGGGAAAAGGGGGGTTGCTACTTTTGTCTCTTGGGGCATTCTATTAGCTTTTCCATTGTGACAAAGAAAACAACAAATTATTTTTCCTCTTTCTCCATTTCAGAAACTTACTTCCAGTATGGTATAATGGTATAATAAAGGTGGCAGAATGTATAAAATGCTGCCTTGGGGACTAACTAGCTGTGTCATCCCAGGCAAGTCCCTTAACCCTGTTGGCCTCAGTTTCCTCATCTGTCAAATGAGCTGGAGAAGGAAATAGCAAACCACTCCAGTATCTCTGCCAAGAAAACCCCCAATGGCGTCTCAGAGAGTCAGACACAACTGAAATGACTGAACAACTATGACAATGGGAAAAGCACTGGGTTTTGAGTCAAGAAAACATCTCAAATCCTGCCCCCCACCACTTGTTAGCCATCTGACTACAAGCAAATTAAAATTACTTCACACCTAACAGTCTGTTTTCTCATCTGTAAAATAAAGAAAACAATACACTACTTTCACAGAACTGGTGAAAGAAAGTGCTTTGTAAATTTTAAAATATTGTATGTTCACTCTCTTAAAGAATAGGCTATGAAGTGAAGACATTTTTTTCTCAGAATTCTAGTAGCTGACAAGGAATAGAATTTATTATTCATAATCAAGGAAAAGGGGGAGATGATGGGAGAAAGAATGAGAGAGATGGACAGAGACAGAGAGATAGAGAGACAAAGAGAGAGGAAGGGAGGGAGGGAGAGGCAGTTTATTTTGCATATCTCATCTATGTTACAGCTTGACTCTGGAGTCAATGGGAGCTCTTGAGTTGAGAGGAGCTAGATGAGGAAGGGCAGCAGACTGCAGTAGGATACCAAGAGGAATTCCTCTGAATTAATGCAACAGACCCATCAAGCAACAATAGCTTTTGTGGAAGCAAACCTTTCACCTCTTGAATCAGGCAGCAGAAGTTTCAGTGGTTTTTCTCAAACTCTACTGCTGGTTTGGTTTTGTTTTGCCATTTGAAAGAGAGCAATAAATCCTTTATTTTCATCCTCTTGATCTTACTGTATTCACAGAGTCAGTGGGTGATTATTTACAGATTCTGGCTTGTTTTTCCCCCTTATTTTATTTTTCACTTAACAGCTGCATGTTACATACACACACACACACACACACACACACACACACACACACACACACACACACACACACCCCTTCCCCTAGCAGTGGATTTGCTTGGGATTTCTATAATAAAATATAAGGATTTAGTGCCAAGCACTATAAGAATCCTCTGCAAAAGTAGTATTTTTCAAGTGATTACAAGGCCCAAAACATATTGTTGTATTGGGAGGCACAGTGCTGCCTCATCACCAAGAAGCATGGAGACAGATGTCTTGTGTTAATGTTGAATGATTAAATGTCATCGCTGAAGCCACTCCTCCTCTATGTGGCACGCTCCCTCTTCAGCCACACAATCTGGCTTCAATCTGTTCATTTTGCTGAAACCCAGTGGTGTCACCCGATTGTCAAAACCCCTACATTTCCATGCAATCTGTATGTCTTTTCCAAAGGCCAGTCCAGGTCTGACAATGGTTCTCCTCATTCGGGCATCACTCCTCAGATCCCCTTCATTGGACCTCATAGGAATACAATAAGAATGCATGAAGGAGTTGTTACTACTAACCGGAAAATGCCATAAAAGTGGACCTAGGCAGGACCAGAGGCAAAGTCAGTCCTAGGCAAAATTGATAGTTAAAACTGATTTTTGCCATTCTCATTATTATCTCTCTTTGAAATATATCTCTTTATGACCCCTTCACCATTGTACACTACTATCCAATATTATTATGCTGCCCAGACTTTCCCACTGGGGTGCCCCATCAAGGCCTGCTTTCCTTATTTAGTTTCAAACATTTCCCTACTCTCAACCTGTCCACCCCTCCAAAAGTACCTGACCTTATGTCCCATTCTCTTGAGCCTCAGTTCTGTCTGCTGTCATAAATTAAACCATATAATTTCATAATAGGTATTTAAGTATTAATACTACCAGAAAACAATTCTGCAGATCCTACTTTAACCTGAACAGTTTTTGTTGTTGTTCAATCACTTCAGTCATGTCTAACTCTTTGTGACTCTGTTTGGAGTTTTCTTGGCAAAGATTCTGAAGTGGTTTGTCATTTCCTTCTCCAGATCATTGTACTGATGAGAAAAATGAGGTAGATAGGGTTAAGTGATTTGCCCAGGGTAACACAGCTAGTAAGTATCTGGGGACAAATTTGAACTTAAGTCTTCCTGACTCCAAACCTGGCAGTTTATCCACCTAGCTGCCCGACCTGAATAAATAGCTCATGTTTATATCATCCAAAAGAGTTACTCTCATAGTTGGAATCTTAGGCACCATGGTATACTGCTGAGAAAGATCACAGGATCGTTAGATTTAGGACCAGAAGGCACTATAGGAAGCATCTGATCCAAATCCTTCATTTTACAGATGAGGAAACCCAAAAAGAAATGTCTTTCTCAAGGACACTTAGTAAGCAATAGTGGCAGAATTTGAGCCCAAACTTTCTTACTGAACAATTCCAGGTTCTTCCCATAATACCACACTGGCTCTCTTTTGGGGGAGCAGGAAATGCCCTACAAATCATAATTCATAGAAAATTAGCTCTGCCTATACTGGATAAGTGGGATTATATTTTTATAACTTCTATTTACTTTATTTGTAAGATAGTATACCTTTAAAAAAAAAAAGAATACCTTTGATTTTAAGCGGAAAATTTACTGAAACCTTTCTTTTTCTGTCCACCTTCCTACCAAATCTAAAATCTATGATTCCATAATTCCATGATTCTCAAAACCCTTTTTCCAGTGTCCCTTGGGGGTAGCTGAAACAACATGAGATGGATATCTTGTGAGATTCTAGTCAGCATTCTTAACGGGATGTTTCAAATGCTAATCTTTCTGGAAATAGCAAGATGGACCAACTAACTGATCCCTAGGAGTCTCTTTCTAGCATAGGACTTATACCCTGATAGTAAATCCTATCTACCATAAAATCACCAAGTTTGAAGGGACCTCAAAGGTCATCTTCCACAACTGGAATCTGACCAAAAATCCCCTCTAGAACATCCCCAAGTAGTGGTCATTCAGCCTTTGCCTGGAGACCCACTAATGAAGGGAAACTCATTACCTCCCAAGGCACTCCATAGCATTTTGGAATAACTCCATTTATTAGAAAAAAAATTTTCCCTACATGGAGCTAAAACCTATGTTTTTGCAGCTCCTATCCACTGATCCTGTTTCTACCCTCTGGAGCCAAACACATGGCAACATTTCATATACCTGAAGATAGTTAACCTACCCACTCTGTGTCTCCTCCTCTCCAGACTGAATATCTCCAGATGAACAGTTTCATTGATGCTCTTTCTCCACCTGTAAGGCCTAGCATTGTCTCAGCACAGGGCATAATCTCAAAGCCCTTCAACCTCCTAGTTGCCTTTCTGTCTTCATGGTGGTAGAATCCCAATTCCTTTTTGGTCTCAGCTTTTCACAGCTAAATAACTATCCTGACATTGCTATTTTCCATGTGAGTGACTACCCCAGTAGTGAGATTGATAGTGATGTCACGCCTCCTGAACTGTTTGTCTGCCATTGTCCTAAGATTCCTTCTAGTTATGTAGTCTTGATGTTAATGTTTTGTTGACAGAAGAATTAAATGAAAATTGGGGCTGAGACCATCATAAAGGCCTTTTACTGGCTGAGTTCAACCAGGATTATTGGAGCATATTCCCCTACCCTTTTTCAGATGGGGAAATTGAGGCTAACAAACAAAATGGAGTTTCTGAAGGCCCTTGTGAATCACTGAAAGAATGCTCAGAACTCATGGCACGTATATGGATGGCCATAGTTACATAATAATGTAGCTACCATAGCTAAATAATAACAATATAACAGAATTTCTTCTGTCCTCAATATGAATAGTGTTTTATTTATTTATTTATTTTAGTAACTTTTATTTTTAGTTTACATCATTGATTTCCACAAGATTTTGAGTTACAAATTTTCTCCCCATCTTTCCCCTACCCAGCACCTCAAAACAGCCATCCCACTGTATAACCCCTCCCCCAATCTACTCTCTCCTATGTCCTCC
>CM053585.1:121638023-121663425 GCA_028646515.1 Pseudochirops corinnae | reverse complement strand
GAAGCATGAGAAGGTAAACAGGAAAAAGAAATCATAAGGAACTTATTAAAGTTGAACTATTTATATTCCTACATGGAAAAATGATAATTGTAACTCATGAGACTTTCCTCAGTATGAGGATAGTTGAAGAGAATATATGTGTGTGTGTATGTATATATGTATGTATGTTTGTATATATACATATATATGTATGTATAGGAGGTTATATGTGTAAAGATACATATGTGAGTGTGTGTATATATGTGTGTACATGTATTCATAGACAGAGGGCACAGAGTCAGTTGAATAGGAAGGGCTAATATCTAAAAAATAAAATTAAAAGGCAAGAGAGGAATATAATGAGACAAGGAGAAAGGGAAAGATAGAATAGGGTAAATTATCATATATAAAAGAGACAAGAGAAAACTGTTACAATGGAGGGGAAGAGCAGGAAGGTGAAAGGGAATGGGTCAACCTTACTCTCATTGAATTTGGGTTTAAGAAGGGAATAACATACACACTCATTTGGGTGTTTTACCCTACAGGAAAGTAGAGGGGAAGGGGATAAGAAGGGGGATGATAGAAGGCAACTGCAGATTGGGAGAAAGGGTAGTTAGAAGCACATACTTTTGAAAAGGGACAGAGTCAAAGTAGAAAATAGAATAAGTGGGGGGGGCAAGATAGGATGAAGGGAAATATAGTTAGTCTTTCACAATGTAACTATATGTTTTGAGTAATTATACACATACAACCTATATTGAATTGCTTATCTTTTCAGTGGGGGTGGGTGAGGAGGGAAGAAGGGAAAGAATCTGGACATCAAAGTTTTAAAAACAAATGTTTAAAAAATGTTTTTTACATGTAACTGGGAAATAAGATATACAGGCACTGGGGTATAGAAATCCATCTTCCCCTACTAGAAAGTTAGAAAGGGTGTGGGGGAGGATATAAGAGAGAGCAGATTTGGGGAAAGGATATTCAGTGGGCTTGCTATTTTGGGGTGGGGATAGGGGAAAGACAGGGAGAAAACTTGTAACTCAAAATTTTGTGGAAATGAATGTTGAAAACTAAAAATAAATTTAAAAAAATAAACCAGAGGGTTGGACTTTAAAAAAAATAATGCTGTAGTTCAGGCTACATATCTAGCTAAGAATAGAAACTGATGTCTCTCTAACCTACTGTCATTGTGACTTAAGATTGAGGAAACAGGGGATTGGCAACCTTTTCTATTTAATATAACCAGAAACACATGTACACTGCCCTGAAAGACAGAAGTTGTTACAGTTCATGCAAAATCTGCTCAATGATGGATTAACCCAGACAAATTTTTCCAAATGTTTTACAGTGAGTTGTTGGACAACTGAGATTTTGTTCTTTGTTTAGCATTTTTTTTTTCTTACTGTGAAGCACTTCTACCAAGTGCAAGAAGTTATTAACTAATCAAATAAAGACAATATCACCCACTGGAATTCTTATTTCTTCATGGAGATGGTTACTATTGGTTGCCAAAATATTCCAAAGAAAGCCAATGTAAAGTGCAGAGGGAATAATTATATTCTTCCGACTTGTCACTCAGACCATCATCATAGAGATATTCAACCAGAATTCAATTTGACCTGTGTCCAGACAGACTGTACTGAAAGCAAGCTATGGGTGCAGCAACACTAAGTTGCTCAAGCTATCCAGAGCCAAAAAGATTATGGACTATTTGCCCTGGAGAAGAGAAGACTGTAGCCTGATTTAAATCACTGTCTTCAAATTAAAGAGGACTCTTGAACAGAGAATGATTCATCCATCAGCTGTTCTTAATCACCTCTGGGGAACAAATCAGAGGAAGCAGGTTTTAACTACATGAGAGGCTTTCATTAGATTTAAGTGAGAATGTCCTAAGCAACAGTTGTTAAACAGGGAATGAGTGACTAAGAAAGACTATGGAATTTCCTTCAGAAAGAGGATAAAACCTCATCAAGCTCAGATGATTTAAATGAGACTGACTGAAAGTGGAGAGAACAGGCAAAATGACTTCTCAAGCTCTACCTCCTGACCCAAAATTGTGCTTCTATGATTTTCTTCAAAATTCACAAATTCAATTGCCCTATTTATTCATGTGACTTCCTTCTCTGATCTCCTCTGGCCTTATCTTCCCAGGTCCTACAGTCCTTTCAGAGCAATGTAGCTAATTCATGCATGGGACAATTTGCAAACTGCCAATTTGCAGATTAATTGCCCCCAAACAATATGCTGTACAGACAGGTTGTCCACACAGTGATCCCACATCTTTTTGTGCTAAGGATGACTGGTAATGGGCAGTTGAAATGCTTTCTGGGCAAACAATGGATTTGTTCAAGTGTGCGACCATTTAAGGGGAAGCAGTTACGCCCACCACGGGTGGCAAAGGTTTGGGCAGCCTGAGGCCAGCTGCTATGTCCTGTCATGAGAATACAGAGGACATGTGGGTGAAACAAAAGCAGCCTGGCCCTATTACCCATTCCAGCCCAGAGCAACGCAGAAATATCAACAGCATATGGGCCCAGAGGGACTTCTCTCATTTAACAAACATTACTTTCCCCTTCACAAGACAACAATATTTGGATACTTTAAATCAGCCGAGTAACTAAATTAAATTCCCAAGGCAGCCAGAACCAAGATGCTAATTGGCTTGGCTCATGATTCTCTTAATGGAACTCCCCCTCACTGAAACAGATTGGCTCTTTTTTTTTTTTTCAGGCGCCTAATTATTAATTGAAGTAATGAATAGAAAAGAATTGGAAGGCCTGCGTGCCCCTGCTTGGTAAATTTTAAACCCGTGCTATTCACAAACACAATGGAGAGGTGAAGCGTCTTTTGCCAGATAGGAAAGCTAAGGGACAAACCAGACGGACCAATGACAAAACAAACTGCATTTCTTTCCTTTTTTTCTTTTATAACATTTTTGAGGCCATTTATAATGATTTGCAACAGTCTTGCTCTCCCTTTTCTCTGCCAAGATAATGAAAGACCACATGATTTCCCAAAACCTCATACCATTAGATAAAGTGATGTGTTCAACAGGACAAAAGACAACAATTTGCTTAAAAACTAAAGGTTGGATTTGAAGTCTGATGGGCAAAAATATGTTTTCTTTCTTCTGGGAACAGGGGAGGAAATCTTCAAAGTCACTTTTTTTTCTTCTGTAGCTTCATGCTTAACACTTCTGATCCTAAGTGAATGAAACATGTGGATATGTTTCAGGGCCCTAATTCTATCTCCCCTATAATGAGAATGGAACGTCCCTCTAGGGAGCCAGCATGTGTGGATCAGTGACCACTGCTTGACATCAAAGATAAATCATTGTGCAGCAACTGTAACCTACTTAGTAAAGTCTGATGCTTTTAAATTTAGTGGGAAAGCAGAATTTAATTGGAGAAGCAAAAGTGAACAAACAAATTTTTAAATAAAGAGCAAATGACTTTTTCTCCAATAAGCAAACCAGAGACATTCCATCCCGGGGTTTAAGAGAGGTTGTAATCTCTATTTCTCTTGTTAAACATGGGGTTTCCTAAGTCCTCAGGCATGCTTAGATTCACATCAGTAAGAGATACCAGGACTGTTAGTTAAGGAAAAGAAAAAGGTTATCCACATCTAGTTGTTTGTTTGCAGTTCAAATGGGATTTAGGACCCCATTTGGGGAGGCTTTCAAACTTTTTGCCCAAGTAGGATCTGCCCTTCAGCCCTGAAGCTGTACCTCAGTTGCTGTCTACATGAATTTATTTTTCTTTCATCTATCAGCATGGGGCATTTCAATATCAACAGTGCTTGACTGCACTCCTTATTAAACAACACAGAGGAACTGAGACTCAAGAACAAGGGTCTCTAACCAGTAATACTATGAGTTGATGTAAGAGAGTTTGTCCATTTAAAGTGACCCCTACAGTGTTGGGTAATTTAGCAGCATTTCCATTGTGTGACACAGGGAAACGGGAGGAAGTTGCATATTATGCACTGACTCCTGGTCAACTTTAAGAGCTATGTAGTCTGTTCTTGTAAAGAAAGCAAACCCCCAGCCAAGCTGCTCTTCTTTCTTCCCCAACACAACAAGCCTGTCATTATTTGCTCTATAAACTTCTGCTAGCCAGTTTTGATTAAGTGGTTAAATCATGGGTTAAATAAAATTTGGATTCAGTCAAAAGGCCACACTTAAGGAGCTAGAAGGCCACATGTGGCCTCAAGGCTACAGGTTCCCCACCCGTGGGTTAAATAGTGCAAGACAGGTTTGTGGGACTAGGCAAAATCCAGTTAGAGAAGCTGGATGGCTCATGATTACCAGCATCATCTCCTGCCACCTGCAGTCCCAAAGGGCCTACCTTACCTGCAAACCTTGATTACCTTCCAGGCAGGCCTCTCTCCAAACACTAACACCTCCACAGGGTCTTCCTTGACTTTAAGCCTCTATCAAACTTCAGCAGGGTTATAGTAGAGCCAGCCTGAACTGGGTCTTATGAGCCAATTGTTAAATTTAAATTTTCAGTGTGAGCATTTATACCTCAGAAACTGGCAAATGCTCCACATCAGGACTTTGTTTATTATTCTGTTTATTATTTAAAACAAGAAAGTAATGGAGAAAATAATAACGCAGATTAAACTTTTAAATGTATATGTGTTTCTTTTTGAGAATCAGTTGTTAAATATTTACTAACATCCAGTCACACTCTTGGTACCCCGTCTAGCCGTCTACTGCCTCACAAGGCTTGTTTTGCCCCTGTCTGAACACTTTCCATATCACCACACTCTTTCTTTCTTTTGAAAGCAATAAGAGTTAAGTGACTTGCCCAGGGTCACACAGTTAGTAAATATCTGAAGTTGCATTTGAACTCAGGTCCTCCTGACTCTAGGACCTGTGCTCTATCCACTGTGCCACCTAACTGCCCCCACACCCCCTTTCCAGCTACAAACTAATGCCTGCCTAATGCCCTGGGACAGCTCCACTAGAGGCCAAATAAGTGGACAGTGATAACTTACCTGAACTTATCCCTCAATGATGAACGTAATTCTACTTTGTCATGCCCATGCCATCCCAATGATTCCAGACTGTGCCATTATTTAATCTGTTCTCTCTTCTCTTATTCCCTTCCCCCTCAACTCAACCTCACCTCCCCAACCTTGCAAATTAAAGCTTCCCAACCCTTCCACTGTGCTCTCTAGAATTCCTGCTTCATAGGTAACAAACTAGATTTTAGCTTAAATCATTTACTTATTCACTTTCTACATCTCCTTGTACTCACTGAGACCTGACTCCCTCCTGATGACACAGTTTCCCTGGTTACCTTTCCAATACTGGGTATACTTTCATTGATCATGGTTGGAGAGTTGCATTACTCTTTTGCTTCCCAATGTCATTTCCTGGTTCTCCTTCTATCACCACCGTTCAGTAATCTTTCATGTTTTTGGTTTATTTGATCTATATTTACTGACTAATCAATATTCTAGTAGCTATTGCCTACTGAACACCAGGACACTCTCCTTCCTTCCTCAATGAATTCAGTATTTGGTTCATCATCATTCACCCCTCTCCAACACCTGCTCTCATACCAGGGGACTTCAAGATACATGTTGATACTCCCTCTAACACCATAACTTGACTTATTCATTTCCAATGACCTACTCCTCTAGCCCACCACTCCAGATGCAGAGATGACAATACTCTTGATTTTGCCACATACCACAAGTATGACATATCCATATTCATGAACTCTGAAATTCCTTTATCTGATCATAATCTGTTGTCATCCTATCTCTGCTTACAATTCTAGACCTTGTTCTTCGGCCTCATCATGACTTCCAGCACCCCTCAATTCTTTCTGAGACCATCACCCCTGCACTGACTACACCCTCTTCTCTGCTCCTTGGTCAACCAGTTCAGTTGTACAATGTCTTCTTCTCTCAAGTCCCTTACTTCTTTATCCTAATAAAAGTCTGGCCCTTCAGAACTCCAGCCTTGGATTACTCCATCAACCACTCACTTCCTTCTTTCCTATTCACATGCTGCTGAACAAAGATGGAGAAAATCATAAAACTGCATCAACAAGGTCCACTCTAAGTTTATGCTACATAATCTTAACTGGGCCCTCGATGCCATAGAGCAATCCATTTACACCTCCTAATCGGTTTACTATCCTACTCACAAAAGCAGCTTTCTCAAACTTTTTCCACCCTTCTCAAGAATCCCATACCTCCTCTTAGCCCTACCCTCTCAGTTGAGAATTTTGTTTCATTCAGTCAGTCAGCTGTTTTTCAGTCATGTCCAACTCTTTATGACCCCATTTAGGGTTTTCTTGGCAGAGATACTGAAATGGTTTACCATTTTCTTCTCCAGCTTATTTTATAGATGAGGAAACTGAGGCAAACAGGGTTATAAGTGACTCACCCAGGGTTGCCCAACTGGTAAGTGTCTGAGACCAGATTTGAACTCAGGAAGAGAAATCTTCCTGATTCCAGAGATCCATTGCACCACCTAGCTGCCCAATCTGCTTCATGTTTCTGAAGCAGAAACATGAAGGTCCTCCTGATATATTATTAGGGGTCGTTAACTGAGACCTCCATGTTCTTCCCTCCTTCTCATCTCACATCACTCAGATGACTTCTGCCACCATCTCCTCCTTGAACCCTGTTTCACATGAAGAAGTGGCCCTTCTCCTTGCCAAGGCAAACCCCTCTATGAGCAAAAATGATCCCATTACACCCTCTATCAACCCTACCCTCTCACACATTTTTAATTACTCCCTGTTTATTGGCTGCTTACCTACTGATTACAAATATGCCCATGTCTCCCCCATCCTCAAAAAATTTTTACTTGATCCATCCATACCTTCTATCCATCCTCTCTCCTCCCTTTTGTGACTAAACTCCTAAAGAAGGTTATCTATAATAGTTGTCTCCACTCTTCCTATCTTTCTTCTTAACCTTTTACACTCTGTCTTCTAACCTCATCATTCAACTGAAATAGCTCTCTATAAAGTTTCTGACATCTTAATTGCCAAATCTAATGGCCCTTTCTCAGTCATCATTCTTCTTGACATCTCTGTAGCCTTTGACATTTTCAATCCCTCTCTTCTCCTTGACCATCTCTTTTTCCTAGGTATCTGTCACTGCTCTGTCTTGGTTCTCCTCCTACTTGTCTGAACATCCTTCTCAGTCTCCTTTGTTGTATCTTCATCCAGGTCACTCATACTAATAAGGGGGATCCCTCAAGGCTCCATCCTGGCCCTTTTTCTCTTCTCCCTCTATACAATTTCACTTGAAGTTCTCATCAGCTCCCAAATTATCATCTCTATGCAGATGATTCTCAAGTCTACTTGCCCAGCCCTAACCTCCCTGCTGACCTCCAAGTCTCACATCTTCAACCACCTAATCTATATCTCAAACTAGATATTGCATAGACATATTAAACTTAACATGTTTAATACCGAACCTATCATTTTCCCCAAACCCTCCCTTCTTCTTAACTTCTCTATTACTGTCAAGGGTATCACCATCCTCCCAGTCACACATTGTACCCGTCCTTATCATCTCTTCACTCCCTTTCACTTCCCATATCCAATCAGCTATCAAATCCCATCAGTTCTATCTTTATAACATCTCTTGAACATCCCCCAGTTTCTCCTCTGACACTGCCCCCATCCTGGTGCAAGCCCTCATCACCTCAGGCCTAAACTATTGCAATAGCTTGCTGGTATACCTACCTCAAGTCTCTTCCCACCCATTCCATCTTCCCCTCACTTGTCAAAACTGATCTAAAATATGTCTGACCATATCAAACGCACACATACACTCAACAAATTCTACTGACTCCCTAATACTTCCAGGTCCAAATTCATTTGGAGGGCAGGGGAGTATTGAGACGTGCAGAGGACAGACAATTCAGTCAGGTAGAGCCACACTGGGAGAAGGTACAACTCTGTCTCCCAGAGAGTCCATCTCTAGTCCCCATAAAATGGCCTCTCCAAAAGAAAAGATAATGCAGTGTTCTTGTCTGCATTTTGCCCTCATCAATAAAACATGTGGAAATTCTTAAAATAAAAAATTACTTGATCCCTCAACATATTTGAATTCTCATTTATCTAACCATAAATAGAAATTTATTAGAGAAGCAAAATTATAGCCAGAGATACCCTTGCACACTTGAATATAGATAAACTGCTCTTGTTCATTTTCTAATTAGCACAACTTCATCAAACACATACAATATAGGTCAAGTATGTAGGTCATGACAAATTTGTGGCAAGGACCTTTGGCATCAAAAGCATTGATTCAACCAAATAACCACATTTTACTTTGTCCCCAAAGCTCACACATTATTTTTATATCCTCTTTGTTCAAACTAGCCAGAAAAAGAAAGCATTCTTAAATGCTAGACCTTTTACTCCTTACTAAATACCTTATAACAAACACAGCCAGCATAAGGTTTCAATTAAAGAGAGCATTAAGAGAAAAGAAAATGTCATGAAGAATGCTGCGGTTAGAAAATCAGTCAGTGTCATGGTCAGAAAATATCAGTAAAGTCAACAACGAACATTAATTAAGTACTTGCTACATGCCAGGCACTGTGCTAAGTACTATGGACACAAATCAAGCAAACAAACAAAAAAAACCATTCCCTACCACCAAGGAACTTGCATTCTGATGAGGGAACATAGCAGTCAATAAATATTTAATAGACACCTGCTCTGTGCTGGGTACCATGCTGAGCACTGGGGATACAAGGAAAGGTAAAAGACAATCCTTGCATTGGAGAAGCTCCAAGCTTACGGGAAAGACAACATGCAAATAATTATGTACAAACAAAA
Organism: Pseudochirops corinnae; assembly: GCA_028646515.1. NCBI lineage: Eukaryota > Metazoa > Chordata > Mammalia > Diprotodontia > Pseudocheiridae > Pseudochirops > Pseudochirops corinnae. The sequence continues at coordinate 121,654,624 of CM053585.1, read as the reverse complement.
TATATACCAGATAAATTTGAAATAATAAGCAGATGGAAAGGGGCAGCACAATGGACAGAGCGCTGTCCATGGATTCAGGAAGATCTGAGTTCAAAATCTAGCCTTAGACACTTCCTAGCTATGTGACCCTAGCCAACTCATTTAACTCCTAGTTGCTACATTTCCTCATGTGTCAAATGGGGACACAGTAAGAAAGGAAATGATGAACCATTGCAGTACCTTTGCCAAAAAAAAAAATAGACAAAACAGTCCATGGGATCATAAAGCGTTGGACACGATCAAATAGCTGAACGACAGAAGGAAAGAGCTAAAATTAAGAGGTATCATAAAAGTGTTTCTGTAGAAGGCAGAATGTGAAGGAAGCCAAAAGACAGAGATGAGGGGAGAGATCCTTTCAGGAGTCATGAGGAGTGTTTTATGTGAAGAACAACAAATCAAAGGGAGTTGAAAAGGTAGGGTGGGAGCGCAGTGTTGACTAGGAGCTTCCTCAAATGCAGATCCAAGAGAAACTCACATGTGGCAGAAGAAGGTCAGAGGTCAAAGGGAAAAGGCCACTGAATAGTACCTAACCTCAGAGTGTGTGTGTGGGGTGTGTGTGTGTGTGTGTGTGTGTGTGTGTGTGTGTGTGTGTGTGTGTGTGTGTGTGTGTGTATGTACAGGGTAAGTTGGAGGCAATTTCAGAGGGAAGGCTGGGGCAGTAGGGAGTGGACAGGAGTGGGAAGGGCCTCTTGTAGAAGATGGAGTTAGAGCTGAGTATAGAAGGAAGGCCAAAAAGCCAAGAGGGAGAGTATTGTGGGCATGGGCATCAGCTGGGCATGGAGTCAGGAGATGAAGAGTGTCCAGCAACAAACAGCTAGAAGGCCAGTATCGCCAGATCGTTGATTTTGCCTTCCTCTTCATCACAGCTCAGGTCTTGGTGGAAAATCTCAGTGATACTATTCTCTTGAGGCAGTGATACTATTCCCTTAAAGAATTGGTTGCACAAATTTGGCATCCTCTTGCTCTCAGTCATGATCTTCACTTTTACACTGTGAAAACTAGCACAAATGTTCAAGCTCCTTCTCAAACAGAAGGGTGTATGCACTTTCCCTTCCTTAAAATGATGGGGTTAGTCATTATTAGGTATTTCTTCATTGTAGTATTCATGTTTCATGGTCAGTTTAATATGATTTACTAATAAATTTGATATTAAATCCAAGATTCTACAGCATCATATAAAATTTGCAGATGACCAGGACCCTTTCTTAATCTGGTCACTATTTGTCCCACTCTCAAATTTGTCCCACGTTAGTACAGACTCATTAAAGTCTGTACTAATGCTGACAAAATCCATTTGAGGTCCTTCCTTTGTGTATCAGAATTTGAACTGGTATAACCTGATGACCTTTGTCCACCATGCTGGTCTCAGAGATTGGGTGGAATGGTCATGGTATTCAGGCTGGCATTATGGGCAATGCTGCTGTCTACCCATACCTTACCTAAGAGGGACTAGAAGAAGTGCCTGAGAGAGTTGATAGCTAGACTGGAAGCAAAGATGCAAGACGTTGATCAGGACAGTTAGAATCAACATTCATAAAATAAGGCAGACCCTGAAGCAGTGTTGAATTTCAGAACACCAAGAATTTGTGTCTTTTGAAAACCTCTTCAGCTCATGAGACAGAGGGTGGACAGCCTTCTTCTCACCACTGCCCCACCCCACTTTCCTAATATAAATCTACTTGTAAAATCTTATAGAGAAAGATTTTGGAAGATTAGGAGCAGAGTTACTTTATACAAAAAGTAATAAAGACAAAAAAAAGATTTATAGAAAACTTGGTGAGTGGCCAAATTATAGCAAAACATCTGTAGGACATTTAAAAATGAATCTATAAGGAGAATAACAAACAGATGAAAAATGGAAAAGAGCTGTATTTCTATAGTTTTTTTTTTCTCAATCAGTAACAGTGGAATCACCAAATTTGAACTCCAATGTCACAATCACCAACGTGCTACAAAACAAAGTATATAAAAGGCACTAAAAAAAACAAAGATTGGATGATTGAGAGTTGGGCTAAACTAAGTATACATAGAGGAGATCTGTATTGGAGACAACACAATTCTGAGGGTCTTGAGATTTGAATTCTGAAGATATGTGAAAGAAGGAAGGATAATATTTTTTAAAACCTCACCTATTATGAATGAATGAATAAATGAAAAAATTATTAAGTGCATACTATATGTGTTAGAGACACAAATATAAATCTCAGATAGTCCCTGCCCTCTAATGAAAAAGACAACACATGAACAGAAGTAGTGGCTAGGGAAAAGCACTTTGGTTTGGAAAGACATAGGGATGATTAGTGGGACTATGGATAAATAGAGTGATAAGACCCTATCCATCAACAATGTTATAGTTCACAGTTCCAGAACTGGAGGTAGGAAGAGGCAGAAATAAACTACAAATTAGTCATTTGTAATTAATAATCCCTACAAAATCTTTATAAATATTATCCACATACATCAAGGATATCAATATAATCTACACTACTTTGTATATGAAAATTCTAAATTTAATTTATATTTGTTAAGCTCAGAATTTTTTTTATTCTAATGATGATGAATTCAACATCTTATTCTTGGTTTCATAAAATTACCTTCACATATAGAGGATGGGAGAGGAATGGTTAGCAGTTTGTATAAAAAAAGATCTGGGGACTTAAGTATACATGCTCAATGCCTTAGGAGTATGACATAGCAGCAATTTTAAAAAAGAAAAAGAAAAAAAGCTAAAGCCGTCTCAGGCTAAATTAAAAGAAGCATAGCTTCTAGGAATAAGGAAGCAATAGCTCTGCTGTATTCTGCCTTGGTCAGACCACATCCGAAGTATTGTCTTCAATTCTGGGTGCCACAGTTTAGAAAGGACATACATAAACTTGAGGCAATTCAGAGGACAGCCAGGTATGGTGTATACGATATCCATGTCATATCAGGATCAGTTAATGGAAACGTTTAGCCTAGAAAAGAAAAAAAATAGAAAATTAAGATAGCCACCTTCAAGTATTCGAAGGGCTAATATTTGGGCAGCTAGGTAGTCATTGGATAGAGTGCCTGATGGTCAGTGATCACCCCATGATCTTTTAGAAAGATGGGGGACCTTGGGTGGGCAACATTCCATAAAACATTGAAATTTTTCAGTATGTTGGCTAGTTTTGCTAAAAAAAAAATTTTTTCTTTCTCTTTTAATTCTTTGCTACAAGGGAATGCTCTCTGGACTGAGAGGAACACTGAGAAATACAGGTGAGATAAAAACAAAAGATATCATTAAAATGTGTTTTTAATGTTTTAAAAAGAAAAGTGATATTTCAACATTTCCCAGTCAACAAGAATATATTAAGTCCCTACTGTGTGCCAGGCACTGCTAAGCATTGGGTATATAAAGAAAGATTTTTTTTAAAAAGTCCCTACTCTAAAGGGACTAGTCTAATGGGGGGGGAAAGGGCAAACAACATATATACAGGATAAATTGAAAATAATCAAGACAGCAAAGGAAGTTGCTACATAATTAACATTCAGAGGGATGGGGAGGTGCTTTTATAGAGGGTCAGAGTTTAGATAGGATTTGAAGGAAAGACATTCAGTAGAAAGAAGACCAGGAAGAAACAATAGAGATCTCCTTTGAACAAATTCATGGAGAAAGCAGAAGAGGATAACAATATTTCATTTATTAAGCTAATGTTCCATATTATTTTAAAAAATTGATTAGTATGTTCACACCATCTGAGCATTTTAAAAATTATTATCATTTATTTCCCCCAAGAAACGAGTTCAATGATGGGTTCTTTAAATGATATTTCAAAAGGATTTAAAACTCAGAAAAATGCCCATTGAATCACTAGTATTATATGTGCAAATTAATGACTGCATGTGAGATTTGTACCTCAAAAAAAAAAATGGGAATTTGATTTTTCCCCAGCCTTGAAAATGGTTTCAGGTTTTGGACTCAGTATGGAAGTCTATGTTCATGGTAGTAGACTGCCACCTAGTGGTTCAAAAATAAACTTGCAAAATGAGACAACTAAGATCCAATGGCTTTTTTTCCATCTTTATTTCTCTTAAACTTTTTGTAGCAATAGACACTCTCGATTATGCATTGTAGTTATTTGAGAACATATCTTTTTCCCTAACTGGATATCAAGGTCCTTCATAACAAGGACCTTATTTTATTTATCTTTATACTTTTTAACCTGATTTAGGATCAAACATGGACCTGTCATTTAGATTAAGAATCCTAAGTATCTCTGTAGCTTAGATATCTGAATTGAACCAATAACTATGTTGCTACATTTACTTGAAAACAGATCAAATTGACTGTTTCTTGGGCAAAAAAAAAAATGCAAGAACATATGCTAATATTGCCCTAAAGTCACTCATAGCTTCAGAATCTCTGAACTCTGGGATTCTTAGGACCATAACAGTTACTAGAATATTCTACAATCAATAAAGGCAAGATGTAGTTTTATAGGACACACAATTTGAAGACTGTAAAACATCACTGTAACAAACAGATCACTCCATCCTCCCATAGGCAGGCTGGCTGGGTCCCCTGAACTACTATACAAAGAAAAGGCAAACAGCTATCCACATTCCCCCTGCCTCCTAGTGATTTAAATAGAAACTGGGTGGTTTGGTGTGAGAGAATGATCTAAGCCCTCGATGAGTTTGTGATGTATGGAGAAGTTATCAAGTGAATGAAATAGAATAGACAAAGAGAGGAAAAAGAAACAGGAGCAGAGGGAAAAGAAGACTGAGTATAGATCCCTGAAGTCCATTCCATGTTAAGAGAAAGAACATATGAGCATGGTTCTTAGAGCTGATTTCATTTTGGGTGAATGAGGAATGAGGTCCAGATTCAGGCAAGATCAAATGACCCTTGCCTGTGTTTCTGACCAAAGAGTTTACAATCCCTAGGTCCTTGCCAATTCCATGTCCAAAGAGAAACATCAGTATTCTAGGCACTATAATGAAGAAAACTTAGCAGGTGTAAATATCAGATTGGCACAATTCTGAGTCCAAAGTTACCTCTGCCAGGGAAAGGGGAACTTGAGAAGGGGGCGGGGTGGAGGAGGAAAAGAAGCCATTGGGTCTAGAGTAGTGGTTCTCAACCTGTGGGTCGCGACCCCTTTGGGGGTCTAACAACCCTGTCACAGGGGTCACAGGGGTCGCCTAAGACCATTGGAAAACACTTATTTCCAATGGCTTAGGAACCAAGACCCGGCTCCTCTATCCATCTCCAGGAGGGTCCGCCCACATGCAGATACGCCCACATACAAGTATTAAAGGGTGGCAGCATTAGGAAGGTTGAGAACCACTGGTCTAGAGTTTGAATAAGCTGCTTAAATAAATATTTGGGAAAAATCGTTATTTATGTGCAAGGTTCTATGCCAGGTATTAGGCAAATGAAAACGAAATGAATACTGTTCTCCAGGAGGTTATAGTCAACTAAAGAGATACAACAGGTACACTAAGTGTAAGGTTGTAGGATAAAGTCACTTTCAGACTGAGTGGACCTTTTTCAGTTTGTAGAGTTTTTAGCCTTTTAGTGGTCAAACTCACAAATGAAAGAATCAGAAAACCAGAATAAGTTTGGCAGAGACAATGAACTTGATCCTTCTTGATCGTGGATGCACTGGTGCATTTTTTCCAACCATTCATTTATGTGGGCAATCAGGAGACAGAGAGCATAAACAAAAATCAGGCAATTGACACTGGTAGGGAGGCTGAAAGAGAAACAGTTTAGTTCTTAGATTTGGCTTCCTGCCACTCAGGAGAGGATAGGCCCCTGAGCTGGGACTTAAAAGGAACAGAACTGGGGACACTTTCCAGTTGTCATAGTGCAAAGGTTCTGTTTTTATTTTCTGGAAGAACTTAGCAGCGCCCTTGCCATGGATTCCAGCTTAGTCAGAAGATGCTATCAGCAGAGCCTACTAGAGTAGTACAAACAAAGTCCAGAGAGTAACCAGCCTAGTGAAGACTCTCCCCTGGTGAGAAGCAAGGCAAGAAAAGGGGAACATCAGGAGACGGTACCAGGGACCTAGTAGCATTGAAGGTATGAGTTACTTGTCCACATATATTCCCTATATGTAGGCCTTTCCTGCAAGATCTGTTCATTGTCCCTGCTAATGGCATGTAAGTTTGCAAGAGAATACACTTTAAGATTATGGAAGTGTCCTGTTGTAAATCTTCTTCTTATCTTACTACTCTAGCTAAGTGCTTTTGTGTTGAAATAAATGAGTCCCTTGACTGACTATTAAAAAGTAAACACATAGTTTGAGGAATTGCAGAGGACCCAAAACCTGGAAAAGCCTCCTCTGGAGTACCCTGTCTGTGAATTCAAGTTGGGAAGATGTCCTTGGGAAACTACATAAGTAAATTAAAAATATATACCAAGTAATTTCAAGAGGAAGGGATCAGGAAAGTCCTAGTATGGAAACTGGGGGACTCTACAAGGGGAGAGGAGAGGAAGAGGAGAAGGAAGACAAAGGAGAATAGAGAAGAAAGGAGAGAGCTCAGGAGGTTGAGCCAAAATAGTGCAGTAGCAGGAAGAAGTATACTCAAGCTCTAAGTCACAACAAACACTTCCAAACAGATATAGAAAATGTACCACATATATATCCAAGAAAAAACACATAGTTTTTCAGCCCAAGTCAGCCTAGGGAGACAGATAGAGAGGTCAGCACACATTGGAGACACATGAGCATTCTAGCTGTAGGGGCAGTGACTTTATCCTTGATCAGACCATTTTGAGACTAGATCAAAAAGCCAAAAGCTTGCAGGTCCCCAACCTGAGGTGTTTCAGAAGTCCTGGAAAAACACAAACCTTAGTAACTCCAAGAAAGCAGTAACAGGAACCTAGAGATTTCAAGATAAGACATCCCTTCAAGAAATTTGCAAATTTGCAATAAGGAGCAAAAAAAAAAAAGAAAGAAAGAAAGAAAAAGAATTCCATCATAAAAAGTATAGTTATGGGGACACTCAACACAAAAACTCAGAAGGGAATAACTTCACAGTATCTATAAGGAAAGTCTCAAAGGAAAACACAATGTGGGGACTAGACTCAACTAGAGTTTTCAGAAGAAAAGAAACTAGAGAGTTTTTTAAGAGTTTAAAATATGTAAAATCCATCTTGCCCTACAAAAAAGTAAGGGGAGAGGGATAGGGGAAGACAAGAGAGAACCAACTGGGGGAAGGGGTAATAAGTATGCTTACTGTCTTGGGGTGGGGGGTTAGGGGAGAGAGGCAAGAAAATTTGTAACTCAAAATCTTGTGGAAATGAATGTTGAAAACTAAAAAATAAATTTATATAAAATACTTCTATAAATGAAACAAGAGCTCTAAAAGAAAAATTAGTCAAGAAATGAGAGCTATGAAAGAAAGAACTGGAAAGGGAATTAACAGCTTACCATAAAAGGTACAAACTTTATCCAAGCAACAAATTCCCTGAAAATTAGAATTAGAAAGTCAGATAGAAGCTAATGATTCCATGAGACAACAGGAAATATTAAGTCAAAAGTCAGTCAAAAGACTGAAAAAATGTGAGGTATCATATAGAACTGACCTGGACAATCGATTGAAGAGAGATAATTTAAGAATCTTTGGACTACGTAAAAGCTATGACAAAAAAAAAAAAAAAAAAGAGCATAGACTTCATATTTCAAGAATGCATAACAGAAAACTGCTCAGATCTCTTAAGAATCATAGGGCAAAGTAGAAATAGAAAAAATCCACCAGTCACCTCCTGAAAGAAACCTCAAAATAAAACCACCCAGAAACATTATAGCCAAAATCCAAGGCTTCCAGGTCAATGGTAAAATACTGCAAGCAGCCAAAAGGAATTCAAGTACTAAGGAACTATCATCAGGATCACATGAGACTTAGCAACCACCACAATAAAATAGAAAACTTGGAATATCAAATTCCAAAAAGCAAAGGATATAGACTTTCAAACAAAATTAATTTAGCCAGCAAAATTAACAATTATTCTGTAGGGGAGGAAATTAACTTTTGATAAAATAAGGACTTCTAAATATTCCTAATGTAAAAAAAAAAGAGCTATGTAGAGACCCTGAAGTGCAAACAGAAGTCATGAGGAACACAAAAAGGTAAACAGTCATAAGGGAGTAAACAAGGAAAAACTTTACATTCTAATATTGGCAGCTGAATTTCCCCTCAAAACCTTACCATCAAGGGTCATAGAGGGAGTCTAATAGAGGGCCTGGATGTGGTTCTGTTATATATATCAATGATCATAAAAGAATGAAAAGGGAGGAAAAGAAACATATAACGGGAGAGAGAAGAAGAATGGAGAAAATTCTCTCACCCAATTGGAGTACACTAGTAGATATTTATATAAGCGAGGAGGAAGGAATGGAAAAAGAAGCCTTCCTCAAGAGCTGAAATAAAAAGGATCAGGCAATACTTAACCCTCATTTTCATCTGAACTGGTCAAAGGCCTAGTCAAAGGAAGAAAGAAAATACATACACAGAATCGGGTACAGATATGCATTTTGTTCAACAGTAAAAGCAGGAAAAGGGGGGGAAGGGAGAGAGGAGATTAATAGAGAGAATAGTCCTAAGCAAAACAACTATGTAGCTCTTTTTGTTGAAGCAAAGAATGGGAAACTGAAGGAATATCTGTCCTTTGGAGAATGACTGAACAACTTATGATGTATAACTGGGATGGAATACTATCATGCTGTAAGAAATGAAGGGGACGACAGGGTCAGAGAAAGTAGCTGGTTCTCGCTGGCTCACTCTCAGTAGTCAAAGATGTTGGAGATGAAGGCGACATAGCAAACCAAGCTCTGCAGTGTTGGGCTCAGAAGCGCTCCCAGGCCTGGTACTCCTGCTGTAGCTGATCGAGGAGGCCCTGATGAGTGATGCTGTGGCCAGCTTGTTTGCTCCCTGCCTATGATTCAAAGAAGATGAGGTAAGCACAGGGGTGGAGTACAGCAGTACCAGGCCTGGGAGCACCCCTGAGCCCAACACTGCAGGGCTTGGTTTGCTATGTCGCCTTCATCTCCAACATCTTTGACTACTGAGAGTGAGCCACTACTTTCTCTGACCCTGTCATCCCCTTCATTTCTTACAGCATGATAGTATTCCATCCCAGTTATATATCATAAGTTGTTCAGTCATTCTCCAAAGGACGGATATTCCTTCAGGTTCCCATTCTTTGCTTCAACAAAAAGAGCTACACCATAACAGGTTTGCATCAGTCTAATGAAGGAGATAATGTACAAAAAAAGAATCATATATACAAGATATATGATGGTACCGACTTGCATTGGTAGAAGGAGTTTCCTTTCCTAGTTTTTTCCTATACTAGTAAAATAACAAGTTCAGTTGCTATACTTATATTTATGTACATGTTATACAGAACATATCCTGGTGAAGTAAATGGAATATTTCACTTTTAGGAAAGACAACAGCTTACATGATAGATAGTAGTTGGGTGGCCATGGTGAAAAAAAAATACAAACATTGCATAGTAAATGCATATTCTCTGCAAAATTCTACCTGTTTTCCTTATTCGCTAAAAGTAATCTTTGGAAATAAACTTAATCTATTTGTGCTTGCCAGGCAACTTTCCACAAACCTCTCTCTGCATTATCTTGATTCTTTGGAGATTTTGGTATTCTGAGAGTTGTATTACAGCTTCACCAGGAGAATATGTGTGTTGAAGAGATGAATGTTTGTGCTGGGATCATTAAAAACCTTATGGTTTCCCAAATTCAATCGAGAACATTGCAAAGTGTTGTGTAACTGAATTATTAGTTACACAAAACAAGGATCACAAGGCACAGAATGGAGAGATCGGTTTGGACCAGATATATCAAGAAATGCTCACTGGAGGAAGTGATAGTTGAGTCACCTCCAGGCTCAACTATAAAACCCTCCGGAAGCTTTTAAAACCTTTCACAACTTGGCGCCTTCGTTCCTTGCCAGTCTTTCTACAATTAATCCCTTCCACATTCTGTACCACCCATGCTGGCCTTCTAGCTGTTCCTCACAAAGGATATTTTCAAGGGCTGTCCTCCACGCCTCGAATGCTCTTTCTCTTCACCTCCTAGTTGTCTGGCTTCTTTCGAGAGGCACACCCACACACACCCACACACACCACACACACACCACACACACACACACACACACACACACACACACACACACACACACACACACACACTCTGTTAATACCTTCATTATCAACAAGTATTTAGGACAGCCAGTGAAAAAGGCACAGTCAAGGTACAGAGTGTCCCGTACAAGGAAAAATAAATACCAAGTTAAGTCAGCCTAAATGGACCGTAGAGTTCTCGTAGAGAGGAGTAAACTTTTAAGTCTGGAAAGGTAGGAGAGGACCAGGCTGTCTTAAAAGGAGAACGCAAGAGACTAGGACCGGGTGCATAGATCTGAAATCGTCTGCAGAGTTAGAAACGAACCCCTGAGGGCTGAGATCCTGCCCAAGAAGGATAGCACTGAGGGAAAACAGGAATGGACCCAGGAGGTGCTTTGACCTTCAACGTCCCTTCCAGCTATAAATTTTTGAATAAATAAATGAAAGGGAAAGCAAGGAAACTGGTTCGGCGGAAAGAACTGGACTGGAGTCAGAGGACCTGGGTTCTCTGTTTGACCCGACCCTTAGGCAAGTCACAACTCCCGCTGGCCTAGTTTCCTCATTTGCACACGGAGGACGAGGGAGTAAACTAGGGCTCCAAGATCGGCTCCTCCTTTATATCTCTCCTACGACTCTGGGGAAAGAAGCCAAGCGAGCCGGCAAGACAGTGGGAAGACCCGACTCTCAGGACCCAGCAGGCGGGCTAGAACCACAAGCTAAACGCCTGCGCACTTCGGCCGCGGTTTTGTGGCTTTCCCTTCCATGCTCCGCCTCCCACGGCGCCTGACGCTGAGGCCGCTGGGGGCGGGGCCCGGAGCGGGAGCCAGAGCCGGACAAGGACTGGGGAGCTGAGGCTCCGCGCTGAGCGCGGTGAGTCGGGGCCTCGGAGCAGCACGAGTTGGGGGAGGAGCGAGTTGCCCTGGCCATGGGATGGGGGTATCCCCGGGTGCGCGGCCGGCGGGTGGAGGGGGAGGGAGGGAAGGAGGACTGGGCGGGGGCAGATCCGGCTTCCAGTAGCTCTGCATAACCTGTGCCACGCGGCCCCGGCTAGTCCTGGGAAACCTTTGTGGCGCCCCCCTTGGGGCAGGAGGCAGACCCTCCAGTGGCGCGGTCCCTGGGTTTTCCACTTGGAGCTGTTCTGGAATTGGGTCCCAATGAGTGAATCCCTTGCCTTTAAAGCCAGCCCAACCCCTCAAAGCCTGGCAGTTGTAATAATAGCTTACATATATTTAGCGTATGTTTGCAAAAAAGCTTTAGTAATTTGACTTGATCCTCACAATCCTGGGAGGAGGATGCTCTTATTAACTCCATTTTAGAGATGGGGAAACCGAGAGTGGGAGAGAGAACACGGAGGTTAAGTGACTGAGGTTTTCCTGACTCCAAATCCAGCGTTCCATCCACTTGTGCCCAAGCTTCTCTTGCCATGGAGCATGTTGTATTCCACTCCACACCCCAAAATTCAAGCTCTTTTACAGGGACTGTTTTTCATTTTGTGTGTGTATCTCCCAAAAACCTGTGGCTTATAGTAGGTGCTCTTTAAGACGTTTATTTGATTGGATTGGAGCGGGTGTGAAACTCAATTTGTTTCAATTTCAGCAAGCGTTTATTAAAATCCAGCCATGTGCAAAGTAGTAGACTAAATCCAGGGGCTACAAAAGCAAATGCAGAAACAGCCCTGCCCCCAAGAGAGTTTCATTCTACTGGCTAGTGTGTGTCCTTGTGCTTCCCCCACCCCTCGTGTACACAAGCCACCTCAGACCCTACCTGCCCTGATGAGGCTGCATGGGACAAGAGGTTGTTCCGCATCTGTAGAAGACCCAGGGTTTTATGGGTTGTTTGTACTGAATGTTGTCATTGTGCCAGCTCTTCTATAGCCACCTGTGCTAGGAGTGCCATGCTAATAGCAGAATTCACTACCGGAGATTTCTGCTATGCAAATAAAACTTTTTGAGCGAATTTTTCAGATTGTAGATTTGTCCTTTTCTTTAGGCTCCCCATTGCATATAGAATATAAATTCCTCAACGTTATGTTTGAGGCCCTCTACGATCTGGCTGTAGCCTACCTTTCTACTTTAAATCTACCTTTGCACACTGTGTTCCTGCCAGACTGTCTGTTACCTCCTCTGTGCATTCCTGGAACCCATCCTCCCATGCCAGGGACACCTACTTCCATGTCACTGCCTATCAAAATCCTCTTCAAGGCCCATCTCACATGCCACCTTCATAAAGCCTTTACTCCCTCCCCAAAGCTGGAAGATCTCTTTGTCTGGTCCCTTCCTTTTACTTTTCATATTTCACCCTGCATGATACTTGTCACCCTTCCCACCTCCCCCATTCCATTGTAAACTTTTTGAGGCCAAAGAATATGCTGGTTTTTACCATTTTCTTCTTAAGTCCTTGCACATATAAGGCATTTAATAAATATTTCATTAATCAAATTTGTTCAGAAAGAGACTTCCTTGTTAATAATCGATAATATTATATGCTCCTAGTATAGCAAAATATGAAAAAGAAAAAACTATGGTCTGATCCCTTAAGTTAACATGCAAATAAAGACAAATCAAGAAATATTTACCTTTCCCCACTCCCCAAAAGGAATAATTTCAGAAGGACTTCCTGTCTTTTTTTTCCCTTCCACATTATGCTTTCATAGAATACTGGGAGGAAGTGAACAACGGTACTGTAGGTGGAGAAATCCTAAGAGTACATTGAGCCTACCAAGAATTTGAAACAGCAGGTAGGGCACTAAAGGATCCTATTTTGGTTAAGTAACATTATGCTGTAATTGCTACTCTTCTATAACACCAAAATAGACATTTTGTAAAAAGGGGCGGAAAAGCCACAATTAAGGGTGTTAAAGAATTACTGGTGGTTTTTGGAATATGTCTTTAATATACTTGAAACATGTTCACTAAGATTTCAATGTACATTGTGGTCATTTTTTTTCTTAACCCTTTTATTTTCTTTAACAGAAATCCTTATGTACTTAGTTAACAGATACACTGTTTCTTATTTCAACTTACAGGGTAGGTTAGGTAGTGAAAGGTTTATTCTCAAGCCAAATAATGTTTAATGTTTCAGGAAATTTATTAGGAACCTAATTCCTAGAAAGTTGTCTGGAGGACAATATGCATCTCTCTTTAAGACTGGGTTCAAAATTCACTTCCTCTAGTGAATTCTGATTAACCTCATTTCACCTTTTATGAAAGGCACAAACAAAAAAAAAAGTTCTATGTGGCTTTTTTCCCCTTCAGAGCATCATTTATCCCTCTCATAGAACCTTTCCTTAGGTACCCAGTGCCCTTATGCTGCTCCCAACTGACTTATTCCTCCCATCCTAGACCTAGTACTATATTCTACCCCTCTTGTCAAAGTCCATGAAATGTGTGGTAGAAGTTTTAGGAAATTAATTCATTCTACAGTGTTAATGACTGATAATGGCTATAAGTATTACTCTTCCCAGAAATATTTGTGTTTTAAAAGGGTCCGAATCTTAACCCAAATGAATAAAACATTAATGGTAGTATTTTACAATTAGCGATAAATGGATAAAGCAGTATTTTCAGGCTAGGCCTTTTTCTTACCTCCCTCCAAAATGTATTCAAAATTATAACTGTCTTAAAAAGCATAATGGGCCACTGTAATAGTTTCCACCTAATTAGCAGACGCTTGAAGACTTCTTGTTAGATATATTGTAATGGTGATTCTTTTGGGGGTGATATGGGTTGGGCTAGGAGTCCCTTCTAACTCTAAAATTCTGTGATTCCTTTTTATTCTTGTAATAACCCCCAAGGCACTGTAATGCCAGTCACGGCAGTGCACCTAAGGACTGCTGCTGTGAATAATTTCAATGGTCTAATCACATAGTATAATGAACTCTCTACTCATTCAGCAGTAAACTAAAACATAACATTCACAACAACATAACATAACAATTTATTACTAAGGCGGTCACATAGTCTTAAACAGAACATATCAGTCATTGTATCTTATAGCATTCCTCAGAATATATAACACAGCATATATTATTGCATTCAGTAGCATTCCCAGAAATACTTGTTTAAACAAGCAGACAGTCCCAGGCCAGGGTCTTCCCTAGCACAATATATCATCCTTAGGGGGTGGCAGAAAATACAAACACCATCCACCCCTAGGTCACAGTAAGTCACAATCTCCTCAATCAATACATAGTACCCAAGTAAAGTCCTTTCTCATCTTTACTCGAGGGTGACTTTCAAACCCCATGACTCTTCCTCTGTGGACTGACTGCTCCTGACTCTCCTCTGGATTCACATGTAGGCAGTTCTCTGCTCCAGCTCCTTATCTCGGCTGACTGGGACTCCCCTCCAAGCTCCTGCCTGATAGCCAGCTCCAGGGCCTCCTGCCCTCAGCTTCCGTCTCTAGGAAAACAAAGGTTAACAGGCCTGCAACAATATTTATACTCATTACCAGCAGTATCATCTCAGTTCACTTAAAGAGCTCTTAAAAGGGGCTTAAGCTAAGCTTCCTTCCCATGGGTGGATCTCTACTCTTCAACTCAATTCACTCATAAAGACCAACAGATAGGGCTTCTGTCTGAGAAATTAACACAGATCAAGAGAGGGAGTGCCAACATCACCAACATTCCATTAGGCCTCTACACAAGCAAGTTCCCCTAGCCTGCTTATGCTCATTTCTCTCTCTCAGTTCTGCTCTATCCTCTCCCTCCAAGCAATACAATATATACAGTTTCCAATCAAAAGCTCTTGATTTAATCAGAGACTCTGGAATCAATCAAAGGTGAGATTCAGTCAAAGGCACCTGATTGGCTAAAACTCAATCCAGAAAAAAAAAACAGCAAAAAATTCTACTGCTTGCCAGTACAGGCACCAACCTCAGTGCTTCTGAAATAGATATTCCATAAGATGTTTTTTAACTAAATGTATTCAATATACACAAAAATCTAACCTCCATCCAAGCATGTTTTTTGTAAGTTAAATTCTTTTCTAATATTTTCAGCACTTTCTACCTGGAAAGGTGGCACCAAATATAACCGCTAAATCCATTTTTATCTCCAGTGACTTATTTAAAAATCCGATATGTAGATTGTAGGGTCAATTAAAGCCACATATGGAGAGAGAATATTGATATGATACTGTTTGCAGCTTACACATTTATGTGAAAATAACAAACCAAAAGCAACACTGTCACACTAGAGGACACTTTTTAAAGAGAGCCAGTTTTTACCTACTTTTGTTATTGACATGCTTGTCAAGTCTAACTTTGTCTGACCTTGCCCAAAGGTATAGGTAGGAAAACATTATGTGAGTACTGGACACCTGAGGCACTCTATTATCTTTCCTAGTCTCTCTGGGCTCAGGGCTCTCAGGAAATGTTTTTTTCTGGCCACCATGGCTTTTAGTCTTTTGGGGTTTCGGAAGCCACTGCACAGAGGGAATGTATGAGTGAGAGCCTCAACTCTTGTCTTGTTTTTAGAATCACTAATCACACTCTCCCAAATCAAAGTCATGGCAACCAGAAGACACGTTTGCTACTTTGTAAGTGTTTATAAAACCCAGCTAAAGACCTACTTCATGTGATCTTTCCTGTATAAATTTAGTTAAGTCTAGCTGTTTATGCTTCCCAAGTGAGTGGTCTTCTGATGCGTATAAGCTACTTAGATGCAGTTAAATGGCACAGTAAGTTAGATACAACACTAGACTCCCAGTCAACAAGAACAGAGTTCAGATCCAGCCTCATATACTTACTAGGTGTGTGACGCCAGACAAGTCACTTAATCTGTTTGCCTCAGTACCCTTACCTATAAAATGGGTATAATAATAACATTTCAAGGATAAAATTTATCAATCTCTTTGTAAACCTCAAAGTGCTATATAAATGCTAGCTATCATTGTTATCACTATGAAGCAATAATGCTTATTATTTTCCAACATCCTCTTCAATATTTTACAAATGTGTTTCTGTTCTAAATCAATATTGTTCATTTTCTGCTGGAAGAAATCAGGTGTTTAATAATGAACCGTCATTTTTAAGCTCTTCTTCCCATCGTACCAATTGATTTACATTGGTTAAACTTGTCTTCAAAACCATGGTCATCTGTATTGATGTCCTTTCCTTGATCCATTTTGCATTTCTGATATCAGTAATTTCTCTAAATCGGTCAGGTTAGAGTTGTTTTAACTGCATGCTACATAAGGAACTGTTGAGGGTTAGAAAGGATGGATTTCTATGGAAATCCTTTGAGGGTTCTTATCAGTCTGAAAGAATTACCAGGCATAAACAGTCTTGGCAGTTTTAAGAGAGTTTATTACGTTTGTCAAGCGGGCAGGAGAAAATTAAGGGGAATCCTCCTGCAAAGTGTGGGGATTGGGGTACTGATTATATAGTAACACAGTCATACAAAGGTGGAGTTAGGGAGGAGCACCTAGCCTGTCTGCCCTGAAAGGTC
>CM053585.1:121618267-121637523 GCA_028646515.1 Pseudochirops corinnae | reverse complement strand
GAATAATTCCTTCAAAATTAGATTGGAACAAATGGAAGCTAATGACTTTTTGAGAAATAAAGATACTATAAAACAGATCCAAACAAATGAAAAAATAGAAGGCAATGTGAAATATCTCATTGGAAAAACCACTAACCTAGAAAATAGATCCAGGAGAGATAATTTAAAAATTACTGGACTACCTGAAAGCCATGATCAAAAAAGAGCCTAGAAATCATCCTTCAAGAAATTCTCAAGGAAAACTGCCCTGATGTTTTAGAACCAGAGGGCAAAATAGAGGCTGAAAGAATTCACTGATCACCTCTTGAAAAAGATCCCAAAAAGAAAATCCTAGAAATATCACAGCCGAATTCCAGAGTTCTCAGGTCAAGGAGAAAATATTAAAAGCTATCAGGAAGAAACAATTAGTGGTGGCTGTAGAAACACAATCAGGATAACACAATCAGGATAACATGAGATCTAGCAGCTTCAACATTAAGGGATTGAAGGGCCTGGAATATGATATTCCAGAGGTCAAAGGAGCTAGGATTAAAACCAAGAATCACCTACCCAGCAAAACTGAGTATAATGTTTCAGGGGAAAATTTGGTCATTTAATGAAATAGAGGACTTTCAAGTATTCTTGCTGAAAAAAACCAGAACTGAACAGAAAATCTGACTTTCAAATACAAGAAGTAAGAGAAGCATGAGAAGGTAAACAGGAAAAAGAAATCATAAGGAACTTATTGAAGTCGAACTATTTACATTCCCACATGGAAAAATGATAATTGGAACTCATGAGACTTTTCTCAATATGAGGATAGTTGAAGGGAATATATATGTATGTATAGGAGGGTGTATGTGTGTATAAATACATATGTGAGTGTGTGTATATGTATATATATAGACAGAGGGCACAGGATCAGTTGAATAGGACTGGATGATATCTAAAAAATAAAATTAAGAGGTGAGAAAGGAATATAACGGGAGGAGAAAGGGAGAGATAGAATAGGGTAAATTATCACATATAAAAGAGGCAAGAAAAAGCTGTTACAATGGAGGGGAAGAGCAGAAGGTGAAAGGGAATGGGTCAACCTTACTCTCATTGAATTTGGCTTAAGGAGGGAATAACATACACATTCAAGTGGGTATCTTACCCTACAGGAAAGTAGGTGGAAAGGGGATAACAGGTAGGATGATATAAGGGAGGGCAGATTGGGGGAAAGGGTAGTTAGAAGCAAATACTTTTGAAAAGGGACAGGGTCAAAGCAGAAAATAGACTAAGTGGGGGGTGGGATAGGATGGAAGGAAATATAGTTAGTCTTTCACAATATATGGAAATGTTTCTCATAACTACACATGTACAACCTATATTGAATTGCTTGTCTTCCCAGCGGGGGTGAGACAGGAGCAAAGAAGGGAAAGAATCTGGAAATCAAAGTTTTAAAAACAAATGTTAAAAAAAAATTGTTTTTTTACATGCAACTGGGAAATAAAGTATACAGGCATAGGGGTAAAAAAAAAAAAAATCCATCCTGCCCTATTAGAAAGTTAGGGGGGGATGAGGGAAGATGTAAGAGAGAACAGATTGGGGCAAGGGGAATTCAGTAGGCTCAATATCTTGGAGTGGGAATAGGGGAAAACAGGGAGAAAACGTGTAACTCAAAATCTTGTGGTAATGAATGTTGAAAACTAAAAATAAATAAATAAAAGATTTTTAAAAATAAAAAAAAAATTAAAAATTGCTCAATAGAGGGTAGTGGGAAGGACCAATTAATTAAAAATACTTGCTACATGAAAAATTTTTAAATTAATTAAGGAATAGGAGGGGTGGGGCAGGAGATGTTATTATTAATAACAGATATTTATTTATCAATTTAGAGTTATAAATTATTTCATATATGTTGTGAAATTTGATCTTCATGTTGTCTTTGGATCAGTTCTAGATAGAAGTCATACCTCCAAGAGCACTGAAATACTGTGTATACTTTTTTCCTAAAGCTCTAGGAGATGGAAACCCTCGGGAGAATTCTCTAACGCTGGATATCTAACACTATGGATCCTGAGAATTTAACAGAAATGCTCAGTTGAGCATTCCAAAACAGTTTATAATACTTAAAAAGTCTTCCTGAAAGCAAGGTCCCCGTACCATGGGGACTTATTTTCAAGACTGGCTGAAAAACAGTATACATGAAATTTATTAAAAAAAACTAATCATACCCTCTGATCCAGGAATTCCATTGTATTAGGCTAAAAATATCATGAAAAGGAAGAAAGGATGTATTTATACAAAAATATACTCTGTTCATTTGTAACAGCAAAAAATTAGAAATAATCTATATGTGTAACAATTGGAGAATGGATAAATTACGGAATATTATGGCATTGTAAACAACATTAAAATGTGGATACAAGGAAATATAGAAAGTCAGTCAGTCAATGAGTATTTATTAAGTAAGCACTTACAGTGTGCCAGGTACCATGCTGAGGATACAAAGGGAGCTCCCAGTGTAACTGGGAAACACACAAGCAACTATGTACAAACAAGATATATACAGGATAAACTGGAGGTAATCAACTGCAGGAAGGCAGTAGTGTGTAGGTGGATTGGGAAATGCTTCTCATAGAAGGTCAGACTTTAGCTAGGATTTGAAGGAAGTCAGGGCCATGAGGAGGCAGAGATGACGAAAGGAAGCATTCCAGGCACAAGGGACAATTGGTGAAAATCCAGAGTTGGATAGACGAGAGTTTTGTATGAAGAATAAAAAGGAGTCTAATGTCATTGGATTGAATAGTATATGAGTGGAGGGAGGGGAACAAAATAGGGAAGGTAGGAAGGAGTCAAATTATGGAGGGCTTTGAAAGTCAAAGAAGTTTATCTTTGATCTTGGGTTAGTAGAAGCACTGGTGTTTACTGAAAGGGTGTGTGTTGACAAATGGTCAGATCTACACTTCAGGAAGATCGATTTGACAACTGAGAATGTGGAGGGATGAAGCAGGAAGATCAATCAGAAGGCTACAGTTATGAGGTGATGAGGACCTGGACAGGGGAGGCAGTGTCAAAGGAGAAAAAAAGAAAAACCAGGAGAGATGTGATGAAGGTAGAATTGACAAAACTTGGCAACAGACTAAATATGGGCTGATGGAGGGGGGTGGTTAGAAAGAGTGAGTTGAAGATGATATCTGTGTTTTGAGTCTGGGTGACTGAGAGGATGGTGGTATTCTTCCTATTAACAGAAAAGCTGGGGAGAGGTTTTTTTTTGGGAGGGGGAAGAGGAATGCGTTAAATTTTGGACATTTGAGTTTAAGATGTCTATGGAACATCCATTAAGATGTCTAATGGACAGCTGGAGATACAAAACTGAAGGTCAGTGAAGAGATTATGGGTGATAAGTAGATTTGAGAATCATCAGTTTAGAGATAATTGAAACCATGTGAGCTAATGATTATCATCACATGAAATAGTATAGAGAATATAAGATGGAGCCTTGGACAACACCCAAGTTGAGGGGTTATGATTTGGGTGAAGTTCCAGCAAAGGAGACTGAGAAGGTGGAGGTCAGATATGTAGGAAAACCAGGTGAGATAAGACATAAAAGTGAGAGAAACAGAAGGACTCTGTCTCAATCTCTGTGTGTATACACACATATACATATGTATATGTGTGTGCACATGTGGTATGTGTATGTATGTATGCATAATACACATAAAAAACAAAGCCAAAGGAAGTGGAACTTCAGTAGCAACCAAGTTAACATTTTTTGGTTTGCTTGAATATAGTGGGAGATTTACCACAGGTCTGAGTTAATTGTTGGAGGATTGGTGTTTGGTGAAAAATCTGAGTTTACAGTTATTTAAAAAAAATTCACGTTTCAGTTAGGTATTGGTTTCATATGCTGATGTATACTTTGCTATCACTATTTCACTTACTAGATTTTAAGTATCCAAATGTGTATTCCAAATCTGAGACATGTTTTCTAAATTCCAACCACTTGCGATATAGGGAAATGTATCTGAAATAACTCTGAAACTCAATGGAAATATATAGCAGTAATATCCTTACATGGCTAGATCAACAAATAATAATTCTTAAGTAGATAACTACTTAGGAAACCTAGTAGAGGCACACAGACCTCACTATAATCACCTAAATCAGGTGCTGTCTCATCATAACTGCATGAGTCAAAGTATGACTTTTAGGATTTACGTTACATTATTTTGGGGGGAGGGGAAAGGGGTGCCCATTAAAAGTGAGAATTGAAATCTATCATCGATCAAATAGATAAAAAGTAGAAGGAATAGAGAGGATTATTTAGCTTGGAAAATGGATGGCAGAATGGCTCCTTAAATCTCTGATTGAGGAAGACTCTGTATTGTTACGCCGTGATGACAAACTATTCAACCCATATTCATGGTGAATAAACTTGGCTTAAAATGAAACATAAGAGATGTAAGTTAGTTTAAGAACTGAGACTATTAAATTTTAAAAGAGATTACAGAGGAATGATATGAAAATCTATGTAGAAGCACTTAAAAATCAAATCTATTTTAAAGAAGCTATGTATATATTCTTCCCTGAAAACAAGGTTGACTAAATAAATATCTGAGAGCAACTAGCTTATTGTTGAAAACAATCAGCAAACCCTTTGATTCAGTGTTTCTTTTCCTCCTTAAAAAGTATCGTTTTCCTCACTATTTTCTTCTCTTCCCCTTCGCCCCCAGTTCCCCAAGCGGTTTGAAGTTGCCTCTTATTTTTATATCACAGTCATTTCTAGATATACCACACCCTTCCCTTTCCTCTCTCCCTACTCACAGAAGGCACTGAATCCTCTCTTTTAACAACAAAACAAATGATTTAGGCATTCCTATACTATGATTTTTTTTTCAGTCATTCCCCGACTGGTGAACACTTTCGTTTTCCCCCTTCCCAATTCACCCTCTGCAGTTACTTTCTCTATACAATGTATATGCCTTGAAAGCAAGGATCATTTTATTTTTGTCTTTATATTTCTGGTGCTTAGTACTATACCTGGCATATGGAAGGCATTTAATAAATGCTTGTTGTTCACTGACTGAATTTTTTGTTTTTGACCTTCTTGGAGCATCCATGATTAGTGGGTCAAGGGATATGAACAATTTAACAACTTTTCTTGCCAATTTTTGTTTGTTTCCTAAAACGGCCGAACCAATAAAGAGTTTCCACAATAGAATATTAATCAGTATTGCCTCTCTTTCTCCAATCCCTCCAACATTATTTCTGTGTTTGGTCACCTTGGCCAATTTTCAGAGTATGGGGTGAAGCCTCAGACTTTCTTTGATTTATATTTAATATTAATGGTTTGGAGTATGTTTTCAGACACTGCAATTCTCCTTCTGAAAACTGTTCATATCCTTTGATTACTTATCTATGGAAGAGTGGATATTTCCTCCCTCCCAATAATTTCTCTTAATCTCATCTGCATTATTTGTGCAAAAGTTTTTTAATTTTTAGTAATCAAAATTGTTTATTTTGTCTTTTGTGATTAACTCCATCACTTGTTTAGTTACAAAGTCTCTTTTAACTATAGTTGTACAAGTTCCTACCTTTTCTTTTCTTCTGATTTGTTCAAAGATTTTCAGAGCAGCATTACAATCTCTAAGTCTATGAATCTATGTAAGTGAAAGAAACTGGAAATCCAAAAATTGGAAAATACTTAAATAAATTGTGGTACATTAGTATTATGGAATATTATAATGCCAAGAATTCTAACAAGTATGAGGAGTACAAAGAAATCTGACCTTATGGAAAATGCCATTAATACTGACAACTATGAGGAATACAAAAAAATCTGACGTTATGGAATAATACAAAATGAAAAAAAGGAAAACCAGAAGAACTGAATACACATGAAACACAACCAAGTAAGAAGAAAAGTGAATGCTAATGGACAAAGAATTCTGATGTGGTAATGGTGAGAAGAAAGTTCTTTAATTTCTGAGCTGAAATTAAAATGTAAAAAAGTCATTAAGCAAGTTAATTTGGTTGTACTGATTGATGTTCACTATCAAGTTTCTAGGAACACATTTAATTTTAAAAATACCTAATCACCAACAAAAATTCTATCATATCTCAAAAGGGAAAGTGGACATGATTACCTTCTGTAGCAGCTTTTGAGCCTTTTCACCTGGTAACAGACGCAAACCAGCTGTTGCCTTAAGTACCAAAGGTGTGACCTTCCACAGATCAAAAGGAATTTCTTCTTTAGCAACATCCAGTAGTTCTTGTATTCCCTGAGTGCTCTGAGATTTTAAAAGCAAAATATGATACTGACATTTTCAAGCTAGAAAAATGTAGTTTTCTTTAAGACTCAGCTCAAATGCCACTTTCTTGCATAAGGCCTTTCCTGGTTTCCCCCAGTTGCCAGTGCTGACTCCCACAATATTTCTTTGTATGCCACAGTATTCCCTTGTATACATTAATATAAATCTGTATGACTGTATATTATCTCCACAATTAGAATGTAAGCTTCCTGAAGAGAGAAATTATTTTGCTTTTATATCTTCAGTGCCCAGTACAGCGCTCACCACATAGAAGGAGCTTAATAAATGTTTATTGGTCGATAGAAATAGAGTTCGATTTATTCATGCTGGGAAATGTTAAAGGAAAATGGTAGTAGTATGTGACTGGACACCATCACATAAATATCTGATTATAAATTCATGGGACAGAGAAGTCTTATCAATATTTTACCAGTGCCTAACTACCACAGAGTTTGCTCTGTTAGTCACACATCACCCACCATTTCCCTAAACTGTTTCCCAATAAACTGAATTGAATTCTATTTTCTATCAACAAATCAGCAATAATATAGCTAGGCAACTTAGACACTTAACTGTTATATGTACTAGTGATATAGTCTTATTTGTGGCCTATACCTGAGTAACCTTGGCCAGTAATCCAGTAATTCTGGATCTGCTTTTCAACCGTACACTGAGAGGTGAGGCAGTGAACTGAAGGACCTCTAACTCCCTGCCAGTTCCAAGTCTATGTCTGCGTCCTCTAAACAAAGCCACGCTACTATGTTTGGGACTACAACGCAGGTACTCCAGGAGCAATCTGTTATTTCATGGTTTGAGATGACTTAGGAAAGACCTTGTCATACAACAGAAATAGCACTGGACTGAGAGTTATGCAACTGGGGTCCTCATTCTAGTTTACTATGTAACCTTGGGCAAATCACTTCATGTCTTTGGGGGACTCAGTTTCCTCATACATAAAATGAGAAGGCTAGTCAATGTGACCTCTTTCAGCTCCAGATTATTTTATTAAATAGCTTAAAAGGAACTCATGGTGAATTTTATTATAACTATGATAATAATAACAATAGCTAACATTTATATGTACTTATTATGTTCCAGGTATAGTGCTAACTGCTTTATAATGATTATCTCATTCAATCCTCACAACTCTGAGAGGTAGGTGCTATTATTATCACCCCCATTTTACAGATGAGGAAACTGAGGCAAACAGGTTAAATGATTTATCGAAGGTCAAAAAGCCAGTATGCATCTGAGACTAGATTTGAACCCAGGTCTTGCTGCCTCCAGGCCCAGTGCTCTTTCCACTGGAGCACCTAATTTGATAATACCATTACTTCAGTTCATTATAACCCCAATGGAATATTAATCTCAATGCAGGTCAGAAATAGGCTTTAATTCTGAAGTGGAACATGGCAGTAATTCTCTGTACTTTTGTACTTATCCTTCAAATACAAACTCTCAATTGGGTGGGGGGGGAGTTTTTACTCCATACTTTTTATAAAATACTGCTAATTTATAAAGCCCAAGGCTGTTATTTCTAAAAGGAAGTCTCACTCTTTAAAATAGTTATTATTAGCTGAGATTACAAACCCTCTTCTCTCTTGCTCCCTCAAGAAAAAGAAGTTACTACATTTCTATAACTAGAAAGAGGGCTGGTTTGAAAATTAGTGTAAAGGAAAATTTCATTTGGATCCAATGCATTAACGAAAGTAAAGTTACCTTATCAACATCATCAGCATAAGCAGAAAGTCCTGGCTTCAGGGCTTTGAATGTTTCATGGGTCAAAGTGGGAGTTTCTAGGAGGAAAAAGAAGTTAAAAAGGAAAAATCACTTATATGAAGTTTATTTAAATTAGATCTTTTTTGTGACTGGGATCACTATGAAATTTTATCAAGGCATTTGTTAGTATTGATGACATAATTTTTAATGGCAGATGTTTAAAAAAAATCGAGGAATCTACACCAAACTGTTTTGTAACTTACAAAACTTTTTATGTGGGGAAAATATTCATTTCATTGTCTTGACACTTGACCTTTCCAATCCCACTGAACCAGATAGATCTGAAATGTGATTCTTTGGGATCTGAGACTATTTCTGCCCCCATGTACTTTTACTTCCAACGAAGTTACCATCTGATGATTCACCTAATGGAGAAGAACCATGTTAGAGATAATCTAAAACCTAAAAATCTAAAACAGAATAACCAAACATAATCTTTCTTTGGCAGATGCATTCCAGGATTCTGTTTCATTTTATTTTAACTTCCTTAATGCCTTTTTATTTTGAAGGTTAGCTTTTATTTCCTGAGCATGTTCCACTTGAGAAACAGATAAAAATGACTGAAAATAGGTATTAAAAAGATCACAACTAGAGAACAAATGCTTGGGGCAGATCGATGAAACCAGAAAAACTCTGGAGGTAAAGTATTTTTTCAAATATCCAACTGCCTCCTTCTATCCCATGAACACAAGCGTGTGTGTGTGTGTGTGTACATGTGTGCGTGTGCAGATGCACAGTTAAAAAAACTTGCCTTGCAATTCTCTTACTTCCCTCTAACCCTAGTTTTTACAGTTAGTTCTAAATATAGCAAAGGTGATAATTTTATGTGGAAGCCAAGTTTTTTTTGTAGCATAACTTATGTTAGTGACTATTGCTCTGTAGTGCTTAAATTTTTTTTACTAATGCCTTTTTAAATTTTATATCAGTGAGTTCTGGAAATACTAGCCTCCTCTTTGTAACAAAGAAAAACAATTAAGCAAAAACACCTGAAAAAGGAATTGTGTTTGAAAATGTTCTCTTATGGATATGTCTTACTATTTATTCTGTGGGACTATTATCTTTTTTTTTAATTTACTCAATGTTTGGCTTACTTTTGGTTATCTTTTAATTTGCATTGTTGTCACTGTATATGTTATTTTTTGGTTCTGTTGACTTCACTCTTTCATATAAGTCTTCCCAATGCTTCTCTGAACTTTTCATTCATCCTTTATAACTTTGCAATAATATTACATTATATTTATATTCATAATTCTTTCAGCCATTGGCCAAATGAAGGACAAGTACTTTCCTTCCAGGTGTTTGCTATCAGAAATAGTGATCTCATCGGAGTATATATACAATAGTGGAATTATTGGATCAAACTTCTTTTTTTAAGCTACTCCATATAATTTCCTACTTTCAAACCCAAATGAATTTTATATCCATTGCTATCTAAACCTGAATTAAAAAAAAACAAACAAAAAACTCTGCCCTTAATAACTCATAAGCCAGTTCAAAGATGGTCTATAAATGCTAAATTACAAGGAAAACTTAATAAATATTAAACGCTATAAATTTGTAAATGTGTTCATCTACTGTGGGGAGCTGATTTTGGGGAGCCCTGCTGTCCTGCAGCAGGGCTGAGAAAGAGTGGGAACCCTGTCATCCCCAGACAGGGCTGAGAAAGAATCACTGACCCAGAGGGACTAGTGGGTATATAAAAAGGGACGGGACTCTCTAATGATGAAAGTAAAGAGGCAAGGTTTATTGTTCCAGGCACAGCTTTATAGAGCCATAATCCTTTTCCCTTGTCTTCCCCTGCGGACATTGCGCACTTCTATGTTCCCAGGCAGTGGGTGTAAAATGCCATGCTTATCTCGAGGACCTAATCCTCACACCTGTATGTTTGCACACTTTTCCTGGGAGATGGGGAACCGATCCAGGCCATCAGCAGGCCAAACACCTGAGAGGGCTTGTTCAGCCATCAGGGTCCGAATCCTACTTGTCTGTGGTCCTCAACAATCTACCAAGAAAAATTTAAAAAGGCACTTAAATATTATGCTAATAACTGTGTAATTAACTGAAAGAAAATTACAGTCAAAGGAGGAATAAATGAGAATGATAAATAGCAAATACAACAGCTGAGACTTTCAGAGGTGGTGGTGGCAGTGTTAAGAAGCAGTAGACATTCTGATAACGGAAACTGGCTTCATTAACAAATATATCAAGAACTATCTGGCTCCCTATCTTCTCCTGTGAACTCTTTTAACATGCTGAAACCAGTTTTGGCCTTGGATGGGTAGGAAGCATGTAAGGAACTCCTACCTTAGAAGGTTACTGACTTATTAGTAAGCTCGAGTCTGGCTGCTAAGACTTACCCCGGAACACAGACTGCAAATCTACTACATCATCTTTAAGACCTCTTATTGTCCAGACCCTGGAGAGAGCGTCTCATCTTGTACCGTACGTCTACTGCATGTGATTCACCTGAGACCACAGACATGCCACCTGCCTGAATCTTTAGTGCCTGATTGTTCCCCTCTGCCTTGGCTGGAATCTCTGAACAAGATCTCTGGTCTATTGACTTTTGGGATTATATTCTTCATTAGTCAGCCTCCCCATCCTAGTCTCTTCTCTTTTCCAGGCCTTCCCTGACCTGTTATTGGCTATGTTCTGGTGTAATTAACAGACAAATTCAGGAACTACATAAATTAGGAGAGGTGGCAGGTGTGCGCCATAACAAGGTCAGAGTCTAAGATTCAAGGCAAAGAGAAGCAGGCAAAAAGGGCTCTGGATCCACTGAAACAGCATTCAGAATCAATGTTTAGAGCCATGCAGAACACCCTGGGAATGAGGTTGTTATACCTACCGCTAAGTGCTTTAATTTTCAGGTTCCCAGGTAAATTCATGGGATGGCTTCACTTTCTCTCTGGAACTTTTTGGTTGTCAAAGCGGCAATACTCTTTTTTGCTACCTAGTCCTTAAGGAGTTAGGAAATCTATACATGCAACTTCAAACAGACACTCAAGAGAATTTTAGGGATCATCTAGTCCAAACTCAAGTTACATATGAGCCAACTGCAGTCCATCATCTTGCTCAAGGATAGAGAATTTTTTTCCATTTAAGAAAATATAGTTGGGCAAATGGAAAAAAATGAAATTATCCACTCAAATATATTTCCTGAGCCTCAACAAGAATGCTTAATAGGTTATTAATATGGCAGTTCACTATTCTAATCATATCTTGTTATTCTATTTCCTTAAAAATTTGAGTTATACATCAATCAAGAGCTCTTGACTAAATGATAAAAGATTTCACTTCATTTTAATGAAAGTTACAGTCAGAATGTAAATTCCCAAAAGAAAAGACAGTGTCCTAAGACTCTCTACAGACAGAAAGTCTAGCACATAGCTGCTCCTTCTCAAAAATACTTGATGATAAACTAATCAGTGTCTTCTGTATTGTGCTTAGAGCATCTCACGAGAATGCAATAAAAGAATTACGCAAGTGGTTATAGATAAAATGACACCATTAAAACATAACAACACACACTTGGTGCTCCTACTCTTTTCAAAAGGAGCTCTGGGAAAGCCTAGAGTAGGAGTATCCTCCAGGAAAAAAACAAAACAAAACATTATCCCTAAATCTCCATCTAATTCTTGTAAGTTTCATAAAAATGTTACAGAACACCGAACAATAATTTTTGGTCTGGGAGTTCAGAGACAATCTGAACTCACTGCTTCATTTTACAAGTGAGCATATAATCCCAGAAAGGTTAAATGATTTTTTTCACTTCTCTCTGATCTCAAAAAGGTCCTCAACCTGTCTTCTGGTGTAGCTTTATGCTCTGGGGAACAGAAACCATATGCCAGGAAGGTCTTCACAGTCTATTTTGGGAAATCTGTCACTCCAACAATATTCCCTCAGAGAGAGAGAGACCACAGTGGAATAGATAAAGGGCCAGTCTCCAAGTCAGTGAGATCCAGTTTCACAATCCACTCCTGTCCCACACAAAGTTGTGAGACCTTGGGCAAATTACTTAACCTTCAGTGCCCTAGGCATATCTCTAAAACTAGAAGTTGCAGAAGATTGCTGATATGTATAGGTAGAGAAGGTTCCCTTAGTAGGAGTTACCTTTGATGGAAGAAATCATAGCTCCACATGAAACAAACATTTTATTAGCCAATAGAGGATGGTGATATAAATAATGAAAAACACAAAAATCAAATACACAGAAATGAAGAAAATAAGGCCTGTGTTTCCTTCATCTTGGTCATACCTTTTGCAGTCTGGGTGAACTGAAAGATGTGTATTCGTGTTCCAGTGCTTCCAGCATCAAACATAATTCCATAGAACACTGCACGATTAGCTGTCACCAATTTCTCATGGTATTGTTGATTTTTTCTCATCCCCACAGCAGTCTCTGTTATGCTGAAGATTCTTTGGGTAGCAAAGGCCCACCTCCATTTGACATATGCAACATATATGAACAGACATACAAACAGTCCCAGTGGATAAGCAATTTTTGATATCTTCATGTTTCCATGACCATTTCTCAATGTTTTTCTCATTTCTTTGGATATCAGAATTCTGTGTTACAACCGCAGGAAGGGAAAAGTAAAAGACATATTTTAGACTACGTGATCTTTTACTAAAATAAACATTTTATGTGTAAGCTTCATTGTAGCCAAAGAATCAAATCTCAACCAGAAACTGTTTCAAACGTTTTCTTTTCCTTGAACCAGAAACAAAACTTGAAACATTTTGAAATTACTGATCTTTGAAATGGTCTAAGTTTTAAAAACTTCATTGCTGAATCTTAATAATAAGCAAAAATCTTAATAAAAACTGATCTGCGATGCTGGTCACTGACATGATTTTTTCCTCTCTTTTATGTGTATAATTTTGAGTATCCCTCTAGTGATATCATTCTAACCCGTTTCCACTGATCTTTGTTAATAACACTACTTTTTACAAAGTTGTGATCACAGTGTACAAATTATTTTGTGTTCTTTTTTCACTTATTTCATATACATCTTTTCACACGAGGATGACTTAGTTTCACATACTTGTTATTTTCCATCGCAACAAATTATTTTGTGTTCTTTTTCCACTTATTTCATATACATCTTTTCATACGAGGATGACTTAGTTTCACATACTTGTTATTTTCCATAGCAACACAATATTCCATCATGTTTCTATGCTATAGTTTGCTTATTTGCTAGTTGCCACCCTGGGGCTTTGGGTTGTTTTCAGTTGTTTGTCATTCTAATTAGTTAAGATAGAAATATCTGAAAAGTCCTTTCTTTTTGAATTATATCCTTAGAGTACATTCTCCCAAAATACAATGACTAGGTCAAAGGATGTGAATTATTTCTTTATTAACAGCATCATCAGATTGTTTTCCCAAAGAATAAACCAAACTATAGTGTCACTAGCAATATGTTTGTATATCTATTTCCCTCTATCCTTTCCAATGCTAGGTTTCACAATTATTACTATTTTTTTCTGGCTGGATGTCCCCACAATGGTACCTTAAAGCTATTTTGTTTTGTATTCCTTTAATTACTGGCAATGATATATGTTTGAAAATGTAATGTCTCTATTTTCCCCAGAGAACATGACTAAAATCTTGATACTTGCCTTATATATTTGTGCCAGTTCTTTATATGTTATGGATAATATGTTTTTGTTTGCTGTATTTTTCACACACGTTACATGGTAAGTGGTCCATAAATGTTTAATATATCTTTTTTCCTTTTGACCCTTGTTACTTTTTACAGCAAAAAGCTCATTGTAAGATAAAACAATGGATTGCTTTTTTCTTCCCACATGGCTCTCTGGAAGTTTACTTAAGGCAGTCACCAAGCATTTATTAAGTGCCTATTGTGCCAGGCACTCTGCTAAGTGCTAGGGATACAAAGAAAGGCAAAAAACCAACCCCAGTTTTTAAGGAGATCACAATCTAAAGCAGTGGTTCTCAATCTTCCTAATGCCACGACCCTTTAATACTCATATGCGGGCATATCTGCATGTGGGTGGACCTGCCTGGAAACGGATAGAGGAGCGTGTCTAGGTTCCTAAGACCATCAGAAATATGGGTTTTCCGATGGTCTTAGGCGACTCCTGTGACCCCTGTGAAAGGGTCATTTGACCCCCAAAGGGGTCGCGACCCACAGATTGAGAACCACTGATCTAATGGGTGGAGAGAACAATGCATAAACAACATATATACAGGACAAACTGGAGAATCAACAGAGGGAAGGCACTAATACTAAGAAGGACTGGGAAAGGTTTCTTGTAGAAGGTGGGATTTTAGCTGAGACTTGAAAGAAGCCAGGAGACAGAGATGAAGAGGCAGAGAATTCCAGGTATGGGGGGGATAGTCAGAGAAAATGCAGAGGAAGGAGATGGAGTATCTTGTTGAAGGAACAGCAATGAGGTCAGTATACTCTATACAGTGACATCAGGCTCCTCCCCCCCCCTCCCCCCCATAATGTACTTTGTATCACAGAGTACACAGTCAGCCAGCAAGGTATAAGAAGACTGGAGAGGTAGAAGGGGCCAGGTTATAAAGGGCTGTCTACGCCAAACAGAAGATTTTATATTTGATCCTGTAGGTGATAAAAAAACCACTGGCGTTTACTGAATAGAGGAGTGACATGGTCAGATGTATGCTTTCTGAAAATCAATGTGACAGGGGAAGATAGTCTGGAATGGAGAGATGCTTGACACAGGGAGATAAACTAGTAGGCTATTGATATAGTCTGGCACAAGGTAACTGGACCAGTGTGGCTGCAGTCAGCGGAGAGAAGGGGGTATATATGTTGTAAAGGTAGAATGGACAAAACTTGGAAACAGACTGGATATGAGAGGGTCAGAGTGAGGAGTTGAGTATGACACCTGGTTTATGAGAACGAGTTACTGGGAGGATGGGACTCTCCACAGTAAGAGGACAATTAGGAAGAAGGGAGATCTTAGGGCAAAAATTAAGAGGTCAGTTTAGGACATGTTGAGTTTAACATGTCTACAGGACACCCAGCTTGACATGTCCAACAGGTAGTTGAAGATGCAAGGCCTGAGGTCAGGAGAGAAGTTTGGGCTATATAAGTAGATCTGCAAATCACTAGCGTAAGAGATGACAATTTTAATCCACGAAAACTAATGGGATCATTAAGCAAAACAGTCTAAAGGGAGAAGAGGGCCCAGGAGAGTGTTGGGAATATTCATGATTAGCGGGGATGACCTGGATGAAGGTCTGGTAAAGGGGACTGGGAAGAAGCAGATCATACAGGCAGGAAGAGAACCAGGATAGGGCAGTGTCACAACAATGTGCGCAGAGGAGTGTACTGAGGGAAAAAGAGCGTTCCTGACAATGTCAAAGGCTATCTTACAGAAGTCAAGAAGGATAAGTAGTGAGAGACCATTAGATCTGGCAATTAAGAGGTCACTGACCACTTTGTAGAGAGCAATTTCAGTGGAATGGTAGGGTCAGAAACTAGACTGGAGAGTTAAGAAGAGAGTGAGAAGAAACAAAGTGGAGACACCAATTAAAGATGGTCTCCTCAAGGAACTTAGCCACAAAAGGGAGGAGATATGGGATAACAGCTAGCAAGGACAGATGGATCAAGTGAGGGATTTTTCTGAAGATGAGAAAGACCATTAATTCCTTGAAAATTCCATTAAATTCTAGTTAGGGCTAAAAAATGTTACTTAAAAGCATTCCAGATGAAATAAATGATTTATTAAATTTGTAGCACCTTCTTGAAGACTGAATAACTTCTATACATTTACTTATTTTGTTTAAGGGAGTTAGTTTTAATGACTGATTAAAGCAATGTCCAATTATGTAGTTATTATTCTAACACTATTATAAAATAATTACAAATTACTTGGAATTGAAATAGGTTGAAGGACTTGTAAGAATAGGAATAGCATAACCAGTAAGTGTAGCTTCAGAAGCATGGCATCTAGGTAGTCACGGGAAGCTCTTTCTGACCATTAAAGATTTCCAAAACTGAAATAGGTGAGCTGGTAAAGTGGTGGAAGTTACTCAATATTTGCTGAATGAATGAATCATAAGTCTGAGAGATCTCTACCACTGGGAGGGTCAAGGACAAGAGAGACCCCAGAATCACAACATTTCAGAGTTAAAAGGTGCTTCTAGTCCAGCCTATATCTAGCAGAGACCTCCTACTATATCATCCAAGTATTCATATAACCTTTGGCTGGAGGTCTTCAGGGAACTCACTACCTCCCAGAGATAACCCCTGCACTTTTAGATAGCTCTCGTTGTTGAGTAGTTTTTTCTTTATTAAGCCTAAGTGGCCCTTTTAGCTAATTCTACCAAATGCTCCTGGTTCTTTCCTCTTGGGCCAGAACAATCCATTTCCACACAACAGCCTATCAAATACTTGAAGACTATAATCTCAAGTCCCCTTCCTGTCACCCACCCCAGTATTCTAATTTCCAGGCTAAATTTAGGTTGCTTCATTCAGTTTTCTTTCATATGGCACTATGACTTGTACCATTTTGGTTGCCCTCCCTCGTCTAGAGACTCACCAGAATTGAACACAATCATTCAGATGTGACCGGCCTGACCATAGCAGAGTGTTGGAGGATAATCACTTCTTTATTCCTGGAACTGATTCCTCTCTTAATGTAGCTCCAGATTGCATTGATTTTTTGGTTTTTTAAAAATCACATTGCTGATTGCTAATGAACTTACATTCCACAAACCTCCCCGATCTCTACCAGACAAATAGAAATTCAATCATGCCTTCTCTATGCTGTACTTGTGAAGCTCATTTCTTGAAACCAAATGTAAGACTTCATATTTTCTTTTATCAAATGTCATTCTACTACATTCAGCCCAAAGGCTTATTTTATCAAGATCTTTTTGAAAAGTAACTGCCACATGATCAACATGTTATATGCTTGCTAGCTTTGTGATGCTTGTGAATTTTATGAAGATGCTTCCTATGCCTTTATTCAAATCACTGATAAATATTAAATATCACATAGCCAAGCAGAGATCCCTGAGGTACTCCAATATGGACCTGTGGGCCAAGATTCAAAAGAACCATTCAAAACTACCCTGAGATTTGCCATAAAATCAGTTCCAAATTATCTACTTTTACTATCATATAGCCTACCTTTCCTTATCCTCTCCATTAAGAATAGCATGAGATACATTATTAAATGCTCCACTAAACTGTATCTATGGCACCCTCCCGGGTTAGTTAAGTAAACCTGTCAGGAAAAAACATGGATCAGTCTGGCACAACCCTGCTCCACAATCATCACTTCTTTAAATCATCACAAGGTTTTAAAAATCTGTACTAAAATTCTGCCAGTGAATCAAGTCAAGTTCACTGGACTACAGGCAGCAGGTTCCATTCTCTTCTTTATTTCTTTTTAAAATCAGGACATTTACCTCTCTTCAGTTCTACAACCCTTCTACTGTTCTCCATGATCTTTATAATATGACCAGTGTCTCAGATCTTGCATCCATCAATTTTCAGAATCAGCAATGCACTTCACTTGGGTACATCATCAAGTACAACTACTTTCCTACTATTTGCCTACTTATCTCGGATGTCAGCTCCTGTAGCTTTTTGTTTTGTTCTTTCTAGTAAAAGATCATTCTTCTTGGCAGAAAGAAGTAAGAAGTGGGCAGACCTACCTTTTCTCTGCTGTCTACTTGAAAACAATGTTGTAGAGGATGTTATTTTGTCTGGTAGGAGACTGGCCTAGACGACCTTCAATCTTGAGATTTTAGAGTAAAAAAAAAAATGCATATAAAATACAAACTCCTCAAGAGCGTGAACTATTTTTCATTTTTTTCTTTATATATCTGGTGCCTAGCACATGGATCCTTATAATATACAGGGAATTGAGGGCAGAGATTGTATCTTACAGTTCTTTGTATTCTCAGTGCTTCTTGTGTGCTATCACCCTGGAAGGAGATGCCCAGTGGAGCACTCCTGGTGGATGTGTACCAGCACTATGCTGTGTAACATTATTATCACTGACTTGAATAAGGACAGAGATGGCATGCATATCAAATCTGCAGATGATGCAAGGCTGGGAGGGAGAGCTAACATAATGGATTAAATAGCCAGAATGCAAAGAAAAAATTTGACTGTGATAAATGCAAAGCTTTATACTTGAGCTCATAAAAGTGCAAGATGGGGAATGGCAGAGAGCAGTTTGTTAATGGACACCATGCTATTAATCAATGTGTTAATAGCAGCTAAGAAGGCAAATCCATATTTTGGTTGCATTCGGAAAGGTAAATCAGTAGGGACAGGATCTCGTCAGATTTGCAGTTGAATAGAGGCAAACTGGATGAGGGGGATTAAAAATATCTTAATAAGCTAAGATAGAATATTGGACTGAACTTAATAAGGGGAACTATAATACCCATCAATGTAAAGTCTTACCCTCCAGTTAAAAAACATCCCATCTTACAAATAACAAGCTGGGAAGGTATGGTTAGATGGCAATTGGTTTGTAAAAGATCTGGTGGTTTTAATGGTTCACTCATGTGACTTGGTACCCAAAAAAGGTCCTGGGCTATACGAGAGGCAAAGTTTCTGGGAATAAGGCAGTGATTGTCTGCCCCAGTCAAACCCCACATAGACTATTGCTAAAAATGTCAGAGTTTAAGATGGACAGTGATGGGCAGTTTAAGATGTCAGAGTTTAAGATGTACTGGAAGGTATCCAGTACAGGGCATTTAGGGTAGTGAAAATCTATGTCATGTGAAGACCGGATGAAGGAGGTAGGAATGTTCAGCCTGGACAAGAGAAAACGTGGGAATATGAGAGATGTGTTCCAGTACTGGAAGGGCAACCATATGGAATGATTAGATTTTTTTTTTCTGTTTTGCCCCAGAACCAGAAGTAAAGGGTGGGAATTGCAAATGGGTAGATTTAGGTTTGATATAAGGAAAGACTTCCTAAAAAATCAGAACCATCTAAAAGTAGAAAGGACTGCTATGGGCTCCCCCTCATCGGATGTTTTCAAGAAGAGGCTGAAAGACCACTAGTTAGACATGGTATAATGGTGATTGGTAAGAGTTGTATTAGATGTCACTATGGTTCTGAAGGGAGGTGCTGAGGTCTTGTAATGTTTTGGTGTGACATTGCCTTGAATCTCATCTGTGTTCGGGCACCTGGGTATGTGATATCAGCTTGTAGAAAGTCACCTTCC
>CM053585.1:121595959-121617767 GCA_028646515.1 Pseudochirops corinnae | reverse complement strand
TGATCATAGTATTCCAGGGGAAAATATGGTCATTCAATGAGGTGGAGGACTTTCAAACATTCCTGCTGAAAAAACCAGAACTGAAAAGAAAGTTTGACACTCCAACACAAGAAGCATGAGAAGATAAACATGGAAAAGGACTTATAGATGCAAGCAATTTTTGGTTCAACCTAAGAAATAACATTCTAACAGAGGTATGTAGAAAATGGTGCTATGTGAGGTCACTGAAAAGATTCAAGTATAAATTGTATGTCGGGTATGTTACCTAGAAGAATCCTATAGGGCAATTTCTTCAAAGAGTGAGTTGAATTTGAATATAGATACAATTCCTATGAATTCATGATTCTATGTTTGTGTCTTGGAGGTCAGATGAAATCCATTCAAAGACTGGGGTTTTCTACCTCTACTCTAGTGACATTACTCACTACTGGCATCAAATTATGGACAATTACAAATTAATTATTTTATATAATTGAAGATGATTGTTCTGGATTTTCTTGAAAGCCAAAGAACATTCAATTTAACACATATTATTGGAAGTCTACTATGTGAAAGGTATATTCATTTAAGTGAATAAAATCTTAAGAAAAATAACATTTAACATTATTCAGAGAGAATGTAATTATAATTATAAGAGAGAATGTAAGCTTCCTGAGGCAAGGGCTATTTTCTTTTTGCTTTAGTATCAACAGAGTATAGTGTACACGTCAGACACAAAGTAGGCAGTTAATATTTGTTGAATTAAAATGGAATGAATTTTGGAGCACATACATGAATAATTTCAAAACTGCAGCTGCTGAAGTGAGCATTTGGAACCTACCAACCAGGTAAAATAACATTTCTGACCCAAATACAACTAAATTCTGTGACATTAGGATGTATGAGACGGTGATCTCTTATAAACCAGCTACCATTTGTGTTCCTGTAAGAACAAACAACTTTCATACTGAATTTAATGCAGTCCCCACAAAACAGTATTTAGAAAATATCACTGCCTGGGGCAGCTAGGTGGCGCAGTGAGTAGAGCACTGGCCCTAGAGTTAGGAGGACCTGTGTTCAAATGCGGCCTGAGACACTTAACACTTATTAGCCTTGTGACCTTAGGCAAGTCACTTAACTCCCATTGCCCTGCCATCCAAAAAGCAAAAAACGAACCAAAAAAACCCCAAGAAAATAATCACTGGAGCAAATTGTGATACACAAAATTTATAAACAACCACTTGTTTATTAACAACCACAATGACATTGTAAAGAATAATTAATTATTAGAAAGGTGGTATGGTCTAGTGGACAGAATCAAGAAAGGAGAATCCAGAATATTAACTCAAGCTATGTGGTTGCCTTCTGTACTGACATGGAAACTGTCCTTTGGGGCCTACTTTCCCACATGCAAAAGGTGTAACTTTACTTGCCATATTTTGCTGCGATTTCAAAGTCTTCAACTGTAAGACTGCCTCCTTTCTCCTTATCTATAAAAAAAGAAAAATGTTAATTTTCATAAAGATTCTGGTCTAGGTCATCACACACAGGAATCTGTGATTTTATCAGCTAGTAGTGGTGGGAAACCTGTGGCCTCTAGGTCTCATGTAGCCTTCTAGGTCCTTGGGTTCAGCCTTTTGACTGAGACCAAGTTTTACAGAACAAATCCTTTTATTAAGGGGATTTGTTCTGTGAAGTTTGGTCAGTCAAAGGGCAACACTAGAGGGCCACGTGTGGCTTTGAGGCCTCAGGTTCCCCATCCCTGAGCTAGGGAATGCTCTATCTGGAAATTCCTTCTACCAATGCAGGATGCATGCTATGATTTAGCAATAAATCCCCTTTAGAGTTAGTCATCTGAGAGGCCATGCAACTTGCCCGGGGTCACACAGCTAGTTTCCCAGGCAGGTTTTGAAATCAGATCTTTTTGACCCCAAACCCAGCACTCTAATCATTATACCATGCTGCAGATTACACAACAATGCTAAAGATGAAATAGGGAAAAACTGTGCCTATAGGGCTGTAATGTGACTTGCCACTATGTTTTTAAAGTTTCATAAACCATTACTGTAATTATCCTTGCCTAATCAAGCTTTTTAGGATAGTGGCACTGAAAACTGAATCTGCAGAAATTTCTGCTGTATTTTATTTAGGGATCACAATCTTTTCTTAATAGGATAGAGCTTCATGAAAAGTATTTAATTCTCTACAGGGTCATAAAGGGGAAACATAGTCAAAGGGCCTTGGAGGGCTATTTGATTACAAAGGTGTCAGCCAAGCAGATACTTCCTTGTTCTAAGGATCAATACAATTCTAAATCTAGGTTCATAAAAAATTCTGAAGTTCAAGAAGCCTGTGGAACAGACTTAGTGGTAGCCTCCTGGAATAATTTTTTTCTGAGTCTAAAAAACAAACCCAGTAAACACAGTTGGCTGTTCTCTTAAAAATCCTCCTTGGAACAGTAAGATCTCTTTCATGGTATTCTGCAGAATGAGAGCAGGCATTAAAAGCTTGATTCATTTCCCTTTGGATGGTTCCCAAGAAGACTAGGAGGTCTTATTCTGAGGTCATTTGTCTGATTTTTTTATACAATCACGTTTGGG
Organism: Pseudochirops corinnae; assembly: GCA_028646515.1. Classification (NCBI taxonomy): domain Eukaryota; kingdom Metazoa; phylum Chordata; class Mammalia; order Diprotodontia; family Pseudocheiridae; genus Pseudochirops; species Pseudochirops corinnae. Next base: position 121,615,188 of record CM053585.1, on the reverse strand, counting down.
TTTATACTTTCAAATGACTCTTGTCACCTTCAAAGGAGTCACCTTGAGAGGCTCTACACACAGTCCAAAGGTGACACTGTTTAAAATACTTTTGAAGCTCCTCTTTGGGAAATGGCTGTGGAGTTTTTGGCACGGTTTTTTGAATATCCTCGGCGGTGCCTTTTGGAAAACGTGCCTTTTGGAAATAATCCAGAGGTTATTCAAAGCTAAGTTTGGTAATCAAAGTAATACTATTTTTGGTTAAAAATAAATTGAAGTGCAACTCTCTTTGTATTTATATGTACACCCATACATATGCAACGTATTTCTGTTTACATCTAAATATGTATATGTACAATATACACATGTACGTGTATACATGCACACACACATATTTTATCACACCTGATTTTTTAAAATAGGGATTCACTGGTAAAGAATGTCCTGCAGATCACTACCTTCTCTGCAAATTACTGTAGTTGAAAGTCGCTTGGAGCACCAAGAACTCAAGTAACCGCTTGCCCAGGGTGAAATCAATTTCAAAACAAGATGAAAGGACACAGAACCGGAAGACACCTTAGAGATTGTTAAGTCCACAGGCTCTTAATAGATACCCCAACAGGTTTGTAGATTGATTTTAGGGGGATATGAACTTGGAAGGAGAAAAATAAATATCTTTATTTCATTATAATGGTTTCCTTTGTAATTCTTTGCACTTAGGTATAGCAAAACATTATTCTGAGAAGGGGTTCAGAGGCCTTACCAGACTGCCATAGGGGTCCATGATTAAGAAGGTTAAGAATTCTTAATTCTAATCCAACTCTCTTATTTGACAGGCTCAGAGAGAAGGACTTGTGCTTAAGGCTACATGGGTGGTTCATTGCACAGCCAGGATCTGATCCCAGATATTGAGACTCCAAAACCAAGGCTCTTTCCAATTCTAAAACTATCTTGAACAGTGGTTACATCATTGAAATTAACTGTGTAGCTTGCCAAGATAAGAACACAAATTTGGATTAGTAAATTCTGGGAGAGGGGGCAGTTTGATTATATTTTGGTACCCTGAAGGAGTGAACTCAAATAGTTTGAATGTTTTGCTGTTTTTGTTTTAGATTTTCCAGGACGTGAAAAATGGACAGATTAAGGGGTAAACAGTATGTTCCCTTTATGGGTAGGCTATACCACTGTAGTCTAGGGCTGGAGTTTCATAACTTTTTTTAGTTTGTGACATCTGTGAATTTGTTGGGATATTAACAAGGAAACACGTTCTCTCCTCCTCAACTCCCAAGCCTTTTGTCTACCCACACTAACAAAAACACTGGGGAACCACAGAAAGATGAACTAGCTGTCTTTCTTTTTCTACCATCGCTTACCATTCAACACTTTAACCAACATGGTCAAAAACTGGCAAAGGGCACAAAATGCTGACTGACAGATACAGTGCTTAAAGTATGTAGAAGATTTCTCCCATTGGAAACTCTTATAGAAACCTTGTGAGGTGGGCAAAAAACCATCTTTATCTCTATTTTACAAATGAAGAATTCAAGGTTCTAAGAGGTTGAATAAATTGACAAATGGTTACACAGCTGGATGTAGGATCTAAACCCAGATCTTCACGACTCCAAGTCCAGCACCCTATCAATTACAGCTCAAGAAACACAGTCCATCCTACCATCAAAAGAATCTTCAGGAAGAAGAAATGGGTTGAAACATCGTATTATGGGACATTTTGTCAACCTGTGTTTCAATGCTCCTGATAATTATTTGCAAAAAGACCATCAAAGAAATAATTGCATTTTATATCATAACATCTGCTGTGAATTATAAGGAGGCAGAGACATTCTACAAAGAACTCTCTTTAAGACCTTCCAAGTTAAATCAATATAAGTCAATATTGGTGACTTCAATCCAAAAGTAGGAACAAATGAGAGTGAAAATGTTGACAAATATAATTCAGGAATAAGGAATTAGAGAGGCCAAGGACTTGCATAGTATACAGAAGTCTCACAAGTATATATATCATTAATCCTTTTTTTTTTTGAAAAAAATTTCCTAAGGCACTGGATATGTAAAGCATTGAATAACATCACAAAAAATGACACTGACTATATTTTAAAAAAGGACGCTACATGACAGATGTAGGAGTTATTCCTGAGTCAGCAGTTTATGTACAGTCAGATCACTGACATGTTAGAGCAAAAATTCAAATCAATATGAAACTAGAAGAAAAAAATGAAAAAGATATGATATTCATTTAAATCTCTGACCTACTTTATATAAACAAACTACTGATACCAGGAAACAGGAAATGGATAGAAAAAATGATGTTAACACCAATTATAGCTTTTTCATACAGATATTTAATCAACTGTTGTAATGAGGCCAAAAGTGCTTAAAAGCCTCAAGTCTACAAACATATGACTCACTTGGGAAGTAGAAAGCATGAGCAACACTGATTTGGAATATAAACTTGTTTTAAAAAGTTGTTTAGAGGAGGTTGGTTGGCAATTACTGCCTCATATAAGAGAGAGGGGGAGTAGAGAGGAAAATTAGTTTAAAGAAAGTTTGATAAATGTTGTCCTGATGGCATTTCAAGAAGAAACTGGAAGGAATACAACAAATAGATAAGGGATGGTAAATATTTTTACATCAAACTCTCTTTATCATTACAAACAGTGGAACCAATCACATTTGAACTCTAACATAACAGCACTGGGCATGCTTATAGAGAAAGTAGAAATGACCCTAAAGAAAGAGAGGAGAGGATGGTCTAGACTAGGAATAGACAAGGAACATCTGTGCTGGAGGTGACACAATTTTGAGGGGACAGAGATCAATTCTTAAGTATCTCAAGGAAGGGAAGATATGAAAAGCACGGGGGAGAAACCCTAAACAAAAACTCAGACTTTGCTATAAAAAAAAAAAAAAGTTGGCCAAGAGAATATTAATGACCACAACTGACCCATAAGTCTACTCTCTCGCTATACAAAAATAAAAAAATAATCCAGGATTAACAATTTGAATCTTAAATTTTTAAGATTTTTGTCTTAAATTTCGAATTGTCTTAAATCTCCAACAAGGAAGCTCACAAAAACACTTCAAAATTATATAAGATTCATTGAAAGATGTAACAGAGTTAATTTTGTTTGAAGATCATTAATAACAAGTGAAATATAAGACAGCCAGATGTAGACTTGCAAAAGGCATATCTAACAGTTATGGAAATCCAAACCCAATTCCACATTAAAGAAGGATTCCTTATAGATGACAAGGTCCTCCAGCTTCTTATCAGATGAAAGTCTGCTAATTGCATCAGGCTCTGGAATACTGTAATAGCTAAATGAGATCCAGTCATTCAAAGGAATATGTCCTACCTCACAGAAAATATACAAAGTGGATGAAGAATAGTGTCCAGACTACAAGTATGCAGTTGAATAGACAACGTACAGAGCTCATTCATCAGTATATCTACATCATGGACAGTATAAATGGACAATGAGCTGGGCACAGATTTGAACAGGAAGAGAGCAGGTTGTGATGCCTTCTGGGATGCCACAGGGGTTCCATAATTAGCCTAAACTACTTCTGGAAACAAGGATCCACTTCTTTAATACCAATATATGGGTGTGTGTGTGTGTGGGCGTGCTGGTTACAAGTCACAGAACAGTTTAGACCAGCAGTTCTCAACTTGTGGGTCGCGACCCCTTTGGGGGGTCAAACGACCCTTTCACAGGGTTCACAGGGGTTGCCTAAGACCACAGGAAAACACATACTTCCGATGGTCTTAGGAACTGACACACTGCTCCTCTATCTATCTCCAGGTGGGTCCACCCACATGCAGATACACCCACATATGAGTATTAAAGGGTCGCAGCATTAGGGAAGGTTGAGAAACCACTGCTTTAGACTCTAAATAAGAACTGAAGGACTGTTCAAAGGACCATGTAGAGGTACATAAAAGGTATGAGCAAGCTGTAGCACATTATGAACAAAGAATTATGCTGAAGAAGTGATGCAAACGATGTCATCAAAGAAATATCTGGGTGAAAAAGAAGTTGGGCTGGCCATGTGGCAAGAGTACAGGATAGCTGGTGGTTAGCCCACATGTTCCTCTGGTATCATGGTAATGTCAAAAAGATAGAGGAAAAGGCTCCCAGAACATTGGGTGGACCTCCTGTGAAAACCTTATGGGAAGACACAGACAAGAATCACACAGGAAGGGCAGGCACAGGTGGCTTGTTCTATACCATTGAAGGAATTCCCACATTAAGATCACAGTTCCATTTGAGTACTGCATATCTAAAGCTATCTGAAGATTCTGAGACAGATGGCAATTTCATGTAATGATTAACATCCTTATTTGCCCCCAACTTCAGACACTATATTTCAATTTGGGTTTTAGTTTAAAAGGAAATGACTAGGTTCACCCCTTAATTTTTCAATTCATCTAACTTTATATAAGCTACTTATCTCTCTGCCTAACAGTTTTATTTTCAACAAAGTGGAGATCAAAACTTTTTTCCCCCAAGCCAGTGGCACTTTATTAAAGGATCCATGGTCCTATCTAATGAAGTGGACTTAGATGTTCCTCATGAGGAGATCAAAACTCTTAACCCTGGCTTATCTCATTAGGCTATATAAAGATGAATTAGGTTATGTCTCTAGACTACTCTGAACTATTCAGAATAAGCTGATAGGATCGAGTAAGTTGGTCCCTTCTGCTGCAAGTTTTTCTTAGAGGAGAGGCTTGAGATATAATCAAATTGGTGGCAGTGGTAATACAAAAATAACTTACATTTGCATAGTGCTTTAAGGTTTGTGAATTTTTCCCTCAGAAAAATGATGCATGCTACCTCCAAATTCTAATTAAAGTAAAGTGGGGACAATGATGCTCTGTCCAAGGTGTCTGTCCCTAAGACAGGGTTAAGATGCTGTGTTCCATGGAAACATGCTAGATTTGGATTCAATTTATTGGTATAAAGGTCACACCCTTGTCTTAAAGAAAGGTGTCATATAAGTATAAGGTATCTTTTAATATAAAAAAGAATTGATGGTTTTAGTGGTATCAATGAACTCATTAATTTCTAGAAGCTAAGTTAGTAGCTCCTTAATTCAGAATTATGGCACCACAGTTGGAGAAAGAAACAATCTCAGACCTGGATTCTAATCCTTCCTCTGACACACAGCAGCTATTGGACTCTGGGCAAATTTCTTAAAAGCTCAGTGCACCTGGCAACTCTCTATAGCTGTAAGTTGTGGAGAACGTGCTGACCCACCTTGATAGGAGTTTGCTCATTGGGAATTCTCTACAGAAATGAAATAACAGGTCTGGTCTATTGTCTTCCTTCCAGCCCTCCTCCCCCATAAGATATACTCTCAATAGGACTGTCAGTGATTGCTAAAACAGTTTCAAGCAAATTTCCATAATCTTATCTCCCTGATTCCTTTGACATGATTACTAGGGAAGGGGGAAAAAAAATCTTTCCAGAGGTCATAAAAGAGATCTGGTATTTGGAGACCATCCTAACTCTGGCACCACTAAACTGGGTGTGAAAAGGACAAGCAATGTTATCCTTACCTATGAGACCAACATTTGCCGCAAGATCATAATAGTAAGAAAAAGCATAAAAGTCCAAGTTCTTGACTTCTTCAGTTTTATGCACCTTATCACGGAGGATTTCTGATACTCTTTTAGAGCACAATTCATACAGGTGAACCCCTAAAATCAAAGGAAACATATAGTTGGTTTTGGTTTCTGAAAATCACTAAGCATACATATATGAGAGGGCCTAATAGTCTTCTGCATATTTCATTTGTGAAGTAGTTCAATTAAATGTACAACAAAATGCCAGATGTGCCAAAGAAAACTCATAAGTTTCTTGTTTTCTTAATCGGACCTGGAAATTACTAAACTATTAAAAGATGATGGGAAGAATAAGTTAATAGTTTATGAGGCTGAGTGAATTTTCATTACCCTGGCCTCAAAATATTCTAGACTGCATGGCTAATGAGATGATGATAACTGCTGACATCTTTTTGGAATTTTAAGGTTTGCAAAGAGCTTTACACACTTCGATCTCCATAACAAACCTGTGAAGTAAATATTATAGATATCATAGACATATGCAAATAAGGAAACTGAAACTCAGAGATATTAAGTGACTTGCCAGTGGTTACACAGCCACTGTAAGTATCATGGATGTGATCTGAATCCAGTTCTCTCTTGACTGCACTCTTCACAATATTATATTATCTCTTACACTACCATCCATAAATAGGTGAAAGCATATGAATCACTACCATCTTTTGTTCTGAGAAAAGCCATTCATGTTGTGCCCAAACCCAAATCCCAGGTCACTACATACCACCTGATTTGTGGCCCACCATTTAGCCTCTTTATATTTTGGTCTTTTGTCTCTTTCCTACACCCTGTAATAGCTTGAAACAGCTTAAGACATAGTCCTGGGCATTCCCCAAGTTGTAGTCCCCTGACCCCATTCCTTCCCGAATCAGCATTCTGTATATTCTCCCTGAATCAGCATAGAGTACAAAGATCAGCCCTGGGGTTATGGTGCAAGACTATCTTATGTAGAGACCACCCTGTCCTGTTCTGCTAACCAAGCAGGGTCCCCACACCCTTCGCCCAGAACATGATCCTGGTCTATTCTGGAGAACTGACTGTTCTCCACTCCCCCTTACCCAATGGCCCTCCACCCTGTACCCTGTTCTGGGAAGCTGACTACAACCCTCCACGCTGCAACCTCCACCCTATTCTAGGAGGGACCCCCATATTCCAGGAAGGTTGCACCCTTGTACCCTTGCACCACATTCCCAAATTAGCCCTGAGCTATAGATCTAACCAATGGCTGTTCTTGACTTCTGTATGTCATTGCTTATGCTAGCTCCCCTCCCTGATTGTGGTTTTTGTGGTTTTAGCCTTTTTAAACACTGCTTTAGTCGGGGCTCCTGATTTGAGTATACACTCTGGGTAGCTATGTGCTTGATCAATAAATCCACACCTAAATTTTACCTTGAACCCAGGTCTCGGCTCGCTCTTATTCTCTGCACAACAGTGTGAGCTCTGTATTCTCCCCTTCTCCATACTGCACAACCACTTAATGTTATAATCCTTTACTCTGATAATGAGGCCTAACCCTAAATGTGCCCTCTCCACATGTGCACTTAATTCTATCCCTCCCCATCTCCTTCAGTAGACTACACTTGCAGCCATCCCCCATCTTCAATTTCTCCCTATCACTGCTTCCTTTCCTGATGCCTAAAACATGCTCAAGTCTTCCCATAAAGAAAACATCACAAGACCCAACCATCATCACATCAAGTTACCCTCCCATATTGTGTCTTTCTCAGCCAATTTCCAAAAAAAGGCCACCTATACTCATTGCCTCCACCTTCCTCTCCTCTCATTTTCTTCTAATCACTTTGAAATATAGCTTCCAACTGTGTTATTCATATCAAATTGCTTTCTTCAAAATTACCAATTGTTGTATAATTGCAAAATCTCATAGCCATTTCTTAGTCTTCATCTTTTGTGATTTTTCTAAAGCATGGTTTTTCACCCTGAAACTCTGGATCCCACCACCTCCACCTTTTGTTTTTACCTAACATCCAAACTCTTCAAACTGATCCCTTCAAACCAATCTAGGCTAGATAATTTTTCCCAATCTCCTCATCGTCCTATTCTTCAAAAAGTCTCTTCCCAAGCTTGTCATCTCCAACCTATTGCCCCCTAACTCTGAAGTCCTTCACCTGACTCGTCATGGAGCGCCTACCCTATGCCACCAGAGTTATTAGCAGTGGTTTGGAACTAGGAAAGTTCCTGTTCTCAGTGCCTACATGGAGGCTGGGGGTGGAGGGAGATTGCACCAGGGAGAAAGTTAAGAAGGACTATGAGTTCCTGATCCTGCTAAGGTTGCTGTGGATGAAGAGCTGTTCCTGTTGTTTAAATGTCTAATGAGTGGGCAGTACAGTTCTAGGTGCTAGGAAATATAAAGTTTATAGAACACCCAGTCTCTGCCTTCAAGGAGATAGTATTGTAGAAGAGTAAGATAGCAACACATATCAATATAACATCTAACCCAGGGGAACCTGCAGTCTCGAAACCACATGTGGTTTTCTAGGTCCTTGGGTGCAGCCTTTTGACTGAGTCCAAGTTTAACAGAACAAATCCTTTTATTAAGGGGATTTGTTCTGTGAAGTCTGGATTCACTTTTGCAAAGGGTCACACTCCAGGACCTAGAGGGCCACATGTGGCCTTGAGGCCAAAGGTCCCCCACCCCTACTCTAGACTGTAAACTCTATGAGGGCAAAGATCATGCCTTAATTATCTCTTAATTATTGTAAAAATTTTCTTCAGTGTTTTGCAAATCACAGATGCTTAATACATAAGCTTTATATAAGGATGCAACATGTATATAAATGGCTAGATTCTTTCACACCAGACTTAATATACTTCAGGTACAGGTAAATCATAAATTAAATGTTTTTTGTTGTGGAATGGCTTGGGAAGATAAGGGTTTCTAACATTGTTTCTATAGGAAAACATGTTTCAATTTCTAAACTACTGACTTATAAATGATTTTTTGTAACAGGCTGTTCCTAAAATAGGGGACTGCCCAAGGTTAAGTAGCAGATTCACTATAATTTGAAGGAACCCACTGACAGGGCTATCTGCAGTAGTTTAATTTTTTTCCTTGCTAGGAAGCATGGAGAGAGATGAGTGGGGAATTATTTCTGTGGCAACAGTTGCCAAAGTGAAAATGCCAAGATTCCACCCCCTTTCCTATTCACAAACTTGGCAGAAAGGTTATGTTTCTTTGCCAAGAGCAGAGATACATTTGTTCAGCTCCAAACCTGAAGGGTGGGAGGGTGATTGAGTGAGTGGAAGAACAGTTATTCTGCCAGGTCCTTGGGATTGCAAGAGCTTATTAGGAAAAGATATCCTTTCTGGAAAAAAGGCACACAGGGGCTGGCAGGGAATGTAGAGAGACTTATGGAATACCAAACTGTATGCTTAGACTTAGTACTGTTGCCTAGTGCTGTAGTTTCCAACTTATTTTTGGCTTAGAACTCGACATCTAATTAAGTTTTTCCTTCTTTGTTTTTTGTGTGCTTTAAAAATTGTTTTATTGTGAATGAGAAAATGACCAACGTGAACATTTCCATATACAAAGGCCAGAAAGAGAAAGGCATGGGAAACTGTGACTCTTATATACAGCTTGTCCGTCTAATTAAATTTCACAGCTCGGTTTCTATTTTCCATCCAACTTCCTTCTCTTTGTGTTCTGTCCAGGACCCTGTACGTTACGTGCATTCTTAGGCTTTGAGGACAGTGTGACTATTTAACTTGATGCTCATGGTACAGTTCTCACCACAGTCTAACGTGTACCTAGGAACTTAATAAATGTCCTCAGTGATTATGATGACTTTTAAGAGCCAGCCTTCATGACCTTCAGGTGGAATGTAGGGCTTGAAGGAATTCTTGGCTCCATGGAGGACCTTGCCCCGATATAACAGTAAATCAATAAGTGGAGGAATAGGCATAGGAAAATGACTCCTGTTTCTCCAAATATATCACAAAACCCTGAGGAGAAAAATCACTAGAACTCTTGAGACTGTTCTTTCTTATTGCATGATATGGGCTTGGTGACACTTCCTTTTTCTAAAAGGTGGCTGAAGAAAATAAAAAAAAATACAAGGTACTAAACTTCTCAGAAGGCTATTCTTTAATCTGTCAATATCCTCAAAGTGAAAAGAATAAGCAAAAAGGAATAGCCATACCTGTTGGGTGGCCTGAAATTTTGTATGTTATTTCAGCATGCTCCCATTCTCCATTAAATGTGGAAGGAAAGCAGGGGCTAACCAGCTCCTTGTCTGCAATCAAAATCATAGACATCATGTTACAATGACAAGACATAAAACCAGCATGGGCATCTGGGTCCCAGCACAGAGGTATTCTATGATGCTGTTGGTCTGGAATTCTATTCTAAGTTGGCAAATAAAGAGGAAGCCATACCTAAGATTGAGACACTAAGCTTTCACTTGCAAGGGCTCTTTTCAAAGACCAAATGGGGAATTTTAGCTTGATCAAAGGAAAAACTTGACATTTGTTTATAAAATTTTGGGCAAAACATTAAAAAAAGTTCCAGATTATTTCAGAATAGAAACTAGTGACTAGAGATAGGGGAAGACATTCAGATTTGAAAAACAAAAACAAAAACAAAACCCAAACCCAACAATTAGTATTTGTACAAATAAAACATTATCCTGGCATTTTTAAGGAAGTAGAAGTTTCTACCTAGAATCCAAATCCTTAACACTGAATAGCTTTTCATCCTAGCTTCCTGACCTATGACTGTGAAGGGCAATATAGAGATTGGGAATTAGTATGCTTGAAGGAAGAAGATGAATTAGAGCATCTGTCATCTTCAAGGACAGGAGAGCTAGGAACCACAATAATGACATGACTCCACACCTGGAGAGCTCAGAGAGCCTGAGCTCTAATGAACCTACTAATCCTTTATGGTCACACGAAAGGATGCTGCCTCAGAGAGTGCCTTGTGGTTGGTGGCACCTGTGACTGTGAGCACCATTATAACTGGAGATTGCTTCAGGATACATTTAGAAAGGGATATAAGCAGGATATGCAAGGGCAAAATGAAATTATGATTAGCACACAAATTTTCTAAGCTTTTGAAAGTGGTGTGTGACAGAGAGGAGATGATGCTCTATCAATGTTCAAAACCAGCATTAATTCTGGTTAGTATAAATGTAAAAGTCTGTTTCATAAAATGACACCTGTAGAGGAGAACCAACATTTGTTTAAGTTTTCAGTGTCCTACAATAATGGAAGCATGACTGATTTTCAGCAACTAGGGAATAGGAAGCTAGAAACATCAGAGTTGAAACTGAGCTTCATCCTCCGAATTGCCATAAAAAAGGGCTTATGGGAATAAAGTATTCTCCTAAGATAGCAAACTAAAAGTGAGTCTTTTGAAAACTTGTATCAGGGGATGAAACTATAAACTCTAGCAAGCTTTTGTTAATGGCATTCAATTTTATAGCTAAATGCAATAAAGCAACTCAGGATTGCAGGTGGATTTCTATGGAGCACATTCCATGTTATACAACGTCAAAAACCTCCCCTTAAAAGGAATGTCTAACTCCAGTTTATTTTATGAGTTTTCATAGAACAAAAGACCTCAAAAGGAGAGTTCCCACAAAGCTAGAAATCAAAGCATGCACAAGTAAAGGAAAAAAAATCCTATCTATTTTATAGCAATTTGCAAAGGTTACATAGCAATTCATTTGTAGTATTCACTACTGTAAAACTATATACAGGGTAATGCAATATTTCAAATATCTGAAATTAGAAATAGTCTTATGACACTCAAATTCAAGGCTTCCAAAGTCCATCTTGCCATAAATGATATGCAGCTGGATTTCTGAAGCCAATAAGACACTGTATTTCTAGGATCCATTCTTGACTCCATACCAAAAAACCTGCTTCTAACAAGCTGAGAATGAGATCAAGAGCCACAACGCATTCATTTTCCTATGAAAGGTCCAGGACACAGGCCAGTGATTGTGCACAGGGGTACCAATATACATATTCCCACCGCAAGCATCCCCAGAGGAGGGGAAGGAAGGCCAACAGATGAATTTCCTCATTGGTGAATGAGTTGCAGAGGTTTTTCAAGGACTGCTTATGTCTGGTAGACGTGAAAAGTAGAAGTTTCAGAAACAGATCCTAAAACTTCTTCCTACTTACCAGGTTTTCCCTCTACTCCTCCTAAGATGGCAAGTCTTGCTGACATCAAACCAAGTCCCAAGTAGCTGTTGAAAATAAAATACTTCATGAAAGAAGGGCCTGTACCTCAGGGAATATATACAATCATTTTGCAGTGCGTCTACCTGGCCTTGGTCAGAAGCAAGCTGTTTGGGAAGGAGCTACAAAGGCTGATTTTAGTCCTGTCTCAGAAACTTCTCTTTACAGAGTTCAAGCTTTATTAGGATAATCTATTGAAGCTGATGTGTAGCAAGGGAAAGTCTGGAAATTTTATTGCATAATTTAAAGTTTCTCTTCCCATTTCCTTCAATACAGTCTGGATTTCTTCTGGTAAGGATATACATTAATGGGGAAAAAAAGAGCTAAGATGCTTCAGTTTTATTATAAATTAAATAAAAATGGATCTAGTATCTTCTTTGATGGCAATGAAAAAAGCTTAAAAATGCACTCAGGCTAGTTAAGAGGGAGCTCTACAAGGATTTTTAAAACGGGAATTGTAAACAGTGCAGTTATTTCAATGAATAAGAGTTTGGGAATCAAAGAGGGGTGTACTGTGCCTCTGTCATTTCTTTGTGACTAAACTGTCAATAGCTCTATTTCTTATAACAAACCTGTATGAATATAGCTTGTAAGTACTATTGAACATCTGGAATGACGTTACATATTCAGCTGGGGATGTCTGGAGGGTGACCTGAAGAGCAACAGAAGGGTTACTTTGATAGACCAACACTGTCATTTTTAGAAGAAAACATCCTCCTCCCACAAAACAGGCCATTGGAAGGATCACAAATGTTTAGAGAACTACTTAAGCCGTCTTGCCAAATTAAACCACAAAGAGCCTCATTTCAGCAAAGATCAAAATACAATATTTAAGACTAGAACCCAATATTTTTTTCCCTCAAGGATAATAATTCAGTCTGCTCTCCAATATGAGACCTAATGAAGACAATGAGAAATTCATAGAACCCGATGATAATTTCGATAAATTCAAATTCCCCTGATTTAAAGTGAGCAGGAGAGGCATAGCATTTTATAAACAGTTCACGTCTTAATTAAAAATATGCTGAATTTTCATAGGATATTTATTTTGAAAAGGCTTCAAGCTTTCTATCTTTAAACAATGACTCTTCTTCACGTCATAGAAAAATTTCAAGGAGGAAGATGGTGATATCTGCAAAGTACTTTTAACTCTGGCCTAAAGATTCTAAGTTATTACTTTATTTATCATCCCATTAAACTGTCTGCCAAATGGAGTGAAAGAACAAATTCCCTTACCACAATCTCTGGTTTCTACTTAGGAAGTGGAAAACAAAGCCATTAGCTTCAGTAAGCTATTAACAGAACTATATGGATGCCTTCACATAACTTTGCTAAGTGTACATTTTTTTCCTGGGCATATCCTAGCCAGGGGTTTTTCTTGAATCCATATTATCAGTAGTGTCCAACTCCATGGTGGCTTTAAGAAATGCAGAAAGAGACTTTAATCTGATTCTCAGGGTATTGCGGTAAATCCCAAATCAACCCAGTATCAAACAAGGCAACTAAAACTAAAAAATACAGTTTGCTACAATGGTGACTATATGTACCAATGCTGAAGAATTAATAAAGCTTATCTTGGGTCAGTGCTTCGTTGCAGAAAACAGACAGTAGGATCAGATTACCTCAATTTTTGGCAGAAATGTGATTTGTGTTGATCCACCTCCTAAATCCAGCATGCCTACACTGTTCTTTCCTGGAGTGTTTAAATTGCCTAAAGTACACAAAATAGGATCAAAACAGTGCTGCCTCATGATTGCTATTAAATTGGTATCACAAAACAGTGTAAACAAAGCAATTAAAAATCCCAAGCTCTTAAGTGGAGAGACTAAAATGCTACAGAGAGTTTTAATATAAAGATCTTACATGTTTTGAAGGAAACAGAGGCTTGGTCATCTATAACCTTAGTTAAAATAATTATTAATTAGCACCAAGAAAGATATTGGGATTGACCACCTAATGGAAGGGTGGGTAATAACTGGCTCACTTCCTGAAGAATCATTACTTTTAAAAAAAAAATCTATCTACCAAACAAATTCTCTTATGCACAATTATTAGATCCTAGAAAGGAACTTCATTCTTCATCACTGGCAAGATAAGGCTCCAAGATAAGTCTACATTATAAGATGGTTCTTTTAGGCAATAGTTTAAATGCCTTAGTAAAAGGACAAAAATCAAATTATACCTTCTTGGATATTTTGAGTAATATAAGTAAAAGTGTCTTTCAGCCCCTAACAGGGGGGGAAACCTTACTGCACTCTGCCTTTACTGCTAAGTTTCAGTTTCTTTACCTGCCCATATCTACCTCATATGTTTGTTGTGAGAATCAAATGAGGCCATAGGATCATGTACTTAGATCTGGAGAGGCTCTTAGGGATCATTTTGTTCAGCTATTCCAAGAGGTTATATGACTTGCCATGCTGAACAGATAGGTTTTCTGTCCTCTAATCCAATGCTCTTTCCATTACACCATACTGATTTCCAAGCAGATAAAAAATGTGTAAATGCTCTGTAGAGCACTAATTAAATGTAAAGTGTGAAGGTAATTAGTAAGCATTTATAGTACCCTTAATATTGGGAAAACACTTCATAATTAGCTTTATGAACTAGTCCTGGGAAACATGGCCTAAAGTAAGGATTTCACATCATCTCAGATCTAGTATTTTTTTTTAACCCCTAAAATGAAAGTGAGATGGATGAACAATGTCTCCACAGGTACCTGGTGCGTCTATATGAAGATGATAGTGCAGGACAAAAAGATCAGGTAAATAATTCTGCTATGGCATGGGCTTGAAAAGTCAAAACATTAATTCTCTTTAGCATTCAAGTGCGTTAAGTGGTTAGAAGTGGAATAAAAATGCACAATGCTTAAATTCAGGGCAATTTTGGCCTTGTTGAGGCATGTAGACTTTTAAATTCTATTCATTATCATAACCTGTAAAAATATTGTATTGGAACTATGGGAAATTACAAAAGAAATACAAAAATTAAAGTCCCCCAAAGCAAGGTCTTGGTTTCAAGAAGGCTGGTTGAATATCCAAACTTGGAAGTAAACCAGGGGCATCTTTGAAATAATACTCTTTAGGTCACAGTTTTATTGGACTATTATGTTAAAGCATACCTGTTAAAAAGTTCACTGTGATCCATGCTGAAATGCCTAAAGAAAGAATTTCACAAATATTTGCTTGGATAAAACAGTCATTTATAAGACATAGATATTTTAAATATACAACACTGAATGAATAAATGGGAAAAAAATATTTATTAAGTGCTAAGAACTACCTAATTGGATCCCCTAATTCCCTTTCGATCTGGAAGCTGTGAATTTAATAAAGCCATTTCACCCAGTTTACTTACAGCTCTTTGTAGTAATTAGTAAATGGATGTATCTGTCTGTCTACCTATCTTTTTATAAAAATAAAGACATAGATATGTATACATGTGATATATAACTGCATTGTACATATAAATATGTGTGTATATATAAATAATACATATATATGTATGTATATACATACATACAAAACTAGCACAGACTATAAATTGGAAAACACTTGTTATAATAGTGATTGCACATACCAATGCTGAAAAGTTAGCACATATATACTATGTCAGGCACTCTCTCTTCCTCTAGTAATTTGCACTTGAAGAAAATATTAAAAAAAATAAAATGAATGTCTATTATTGATCTTTTCAAACATTTAGAAAGTTTTCACAGGATATCAGATCTTTTCCTCCTAATACTCCATACATTTCCCTGCCCTACTCCAGTATCCCTGTTCCTACTCAAGAGAGGGGAGTCAGAGAAAAATGTACCCTTGTGTAAATAAAAGAGAAGACTATTTAGTAGCTTTCCCTTCTTCCATTTCTTAAACTGTTAAATTTTATTTAAATTATTAAATTTTAATTAAATTTGAAAACTAATACTATTCATTTCTCTTGAGAAGCAATTACCTACTCTGATGAAATTCTTATTATTCAGTATAAGAAAAGAAAGAAAACCTACACCAGTTACACTGCAGTGTGGATTTTCCTTTCCACATGGAAAGTCCAAATATGAAAGATGCAAAAGTAAAAAGGTATCCAGTTTAAGAATCACCATCCAAGGACAGATAGTGACACCAAAAGTAGTGTTGCCATTCAAAAGGCTTTATGGATATTGATGCAATACAAAAATACTCTGAAGACTGAAACGTGGATATTAACTTTTACTTGGCAAAATTCTTTAATCTATTTGACATTTTACAAAGTAAAAGAGTCTAATATGCACTTACTATTAACTTTTTAAACATTAAAGAAGTAAACACTGAGGTGTCATTTCTGATCTTACCTTCATCAGTTCCATTCATTATGGAAACACAGTCATCTCCTACAAGGAAAGGAGATGCTTGGAAAACCTCTCTTACCTAAATTTTCAGAAAGAAAATAAATTTCATTATTTATAATTATTTTATGTCACAATTCTATTAAATAAAGAACAGATGAGCACCAGGATGATTTCTGGGTTTGTTTTACACACTGGAGCTCAGAAAATAAGACTAAAGTTCTCTCTTATGGTTTCTAAATCTTTAGCTATTAGCTATCCTAATCTATTATTTCAAGAATCAAAGCTGTGTTCTAGAGCCACACCTGAAAGGTTTAATCCTAAATCATCCTGGGAGAATTTGCTATAATCAAGGCCTTATTCAGATGAATTCTCAAAGTTTGGACTGGTTTATAAGGTCTATCAGTACCAGATGCCAAACGAATACTACAAAGCAGTAATCATAAAAACTGGTTATAAAAGACAGTTTGATCAGTAGAACAGATTAGGCACACCACGTAACAGAAATGCAGTAGCATAGTGTTTGACAAACCCAAAGACTATGGTTATTGACAGAAGGACTCATTATGTGACAAAATCTTCCGGGAAAACAGTGCGGCAGAAATTAGGTTTAGACCAATACCTCACATCACACACTAAGGAAAGTTCCAAATGGATATAAGCCCTACATATAAAAAGTCACATCCTAAAAAAATTAGAGATAGAAGGAAGAAATTACCTTTCAGATATATGGAGAAGTAAAGAGTTCATTTAAGTGTTAGAGAGTACTGCATGAGATAAAGTGGTCAATTTTGATTATACAAAATTAAAGTTTTTGTACTAGCTAATCTAAATCTATTAAAAATTAGAAAGGACAAAGGTAATTGGGGGAAAATCTTTGCAACAAGTTTTTCTTATGAGGGTCTCATTTCTAAAACATGGAAAATGCTGATTCAAACTGATTAGACTAAGAGTCATTATCCAATAGATAAATAGTTAAAGAACGTGAAAAAGTTTTCAAAGGAAGAAATCTAAGCTATCAACAATCATATGAAAAAGTCACTAGTAATTAGAGCAGTGGTTCTCAACCTTCCTAATGTGGAGATTCTTTAATATTCATATGTGGGTATATCTGCATGTGAGCAGACCCACCTGGAGATGGATAGAAGAGTGGTATCTCGGTTCCTAAGACCATGGGAAATATGTGTTTTCCGATGGTCTTAGGCGACCCCTGTGAAAGGGTCATTTGACCCCCAAAAGGGTCGTGGCCCCCAGGTCGAGAACCGCTGAATTAGAGAAATGAAAATTAAAGCAACTCTAAGGTTCTACATCATATCTATAAGACTGTCAAAGGTGACAAAAGAAGAAATAATAAATGTCTGAAGGGCTACAAGAAAACAGTGCACTAGTACGCTACTGATAAAGCTATGAAAAGGTTCAGTCACTCTGGAAAGGAATTTGGAACTATGCTCAGAAGTTTACCAAATAGCATATGTTTTCACATAGTTCTACCACTAATAGACCTATACCCACAAAGAAATAAAATAAGAAAGGGTCTATATGTACAAAAATTATTTACAGATGTTCTTTCCATGGTAACCAAAAATTCAAAACTAAGAGGGGGTGGGTGGGTGTTTTCTTTTTGGGGAATTGTGGTATATGAATAAACGGGAATATTATTGTTCCATAAGAAATGATGACATGGATAATTTTAGAGGAAACTAGAAGGGCCTTTATAAACAGATGGAAAGTGAAATGAGAACAAGGAGAACAATCTATATGATAACATTATAGAAAAAAACAACTTTGAAAGACTTTAGAACTCTGATTAACACAATGTTAAATCACAAGACTGAAAGAATGATGATGAAGCATATCACTCATCTCCAGACAGAGGTAATGAACTTAAAATGCATAGAGGCATACATTTTCAGACATGGTTAACAGAAATTTTTTTTGCTATAGAGAGATGTATTGAGGGATTTGCATTTTGGGGTTTAAAAAATTGCTCAGGGGGGCAGAGCCAAGATGACGGAGTAAAAGCAGGAACCTGGCTGGGCTCCAGCTCTAGCCACCTCCAGTATCTGTAAAAATATGACTCTAAATAAATTTTAGAGCTGCAGAACCCACAAAGTGACAGAGAGAAACAAATATCCCACTGAAGACAGCCTGGTAGGCTGACAGGAAGGGTATATCGCACCATGCTGGGGGCTGAGCGCAGTCCCACACGAGCTGTGTGGTCCCAGACCCGGGGTGGCCCCAACCAGTGGCACAGACTGGCTGGAGCAGACTTCAGGAGAGTGAATCACCAGCAGGTGTGGTGGTTTCCAGACTTCTCAACCCATAAACGCCAAAGAGAAAGTAAAAGGTTAGTAGGGATCTCTGTTGGAACTGGGTGGAAAAGAGCACAGTCTGGCCCCTGCCCCCAGGGCAAGAGGCGATGTAGGCGTGGCAGCTGTAGCTGCTGCCACGTGGCTGCCTAGGGAGCTCTTGGCCTACAGATGGTAGGGGGACCAAGCAACCATTCAGAGGGTAATCGCTTTTGCTTTGATTTGCTTGGATCTGGGTCTCAGTACTGGGTGATGGTCCTGGGGTGTGTGGCCAGTGTTCCAGAGCTTGTGGTGGCTGTAGAGAGGGCGCTCTCCTCAGACTTCTGACAATGGTGAAAACCTCAGCGATTTTGGACACCGCTCTATCCACTCTGGAAGCAGAATTCTACCATGTCTAAGAGCTCAAAAGTTAAGAAACTGGCTGGCAAGATGAGCAAGCAAAGGAAATGCAATCACATCATAGAATCTTTTTTTGGGGACAAAAAAAGATCAAAACATGGAACCAGAAGAAGTCAAAACTCCTATATCAAAAGCTTCCAAGAAAAATATGAATTGCTTACAAGTCATGGAGGAACTCAAGAAGGATTTTGAAAATCAAGTGAGAGAAGTGGAGGAAAAATTGGGAAGAGAAATGAGAATGATGCAAGAAAATCATGAAAAACAAGTCAACAGCCTGATAAAGGAGACCCAAAAAATACTGAAGAAAATAACACCTGAAAAAAATAGACTAACTCAAATGTCAACTAGGTCCAAAAAAGCCAATGAGGAGAAGAAT
>CM053585.1:121564303-121595459 GCA_028646515.1 Pseudochirops corinnae | reverse complement strand
GGGGGGGGGGAGGGAGGGAGGGGAGAAAATCTGAAACTCAAGTGATTGTGGAACTGAATCTTGTAAATTAAAAGTAAATGAGTAAATAAAAAAAAATTTAAAAAAAAACAAAAAGCAAAGAAAAAAAAAAGGAAAGTGAAAGTTTTCTAGCTTGGAAGGTTTGAGATAGAGAATATTCCCCATATAGTGACATATAGAATATTCCCCATAAAAGTGACATGGAAAAGAGTGACATACCTAGGGAATAGCTATCTCATTAGACTCATAAAGATTAGATCCAGAAAAACTGAATTTCTGGACAGCTTCAACACCCTAAACCAACTACTGACTTTGAAAGATGGGTAATGGATGCACGCTACCTTCTTTCCTCTCCAAGCTCCAGCCCCAGTGCCACTAACATGGCTAAATGAACCAAGAAGGTCGGAATTGTTGGTAAATATGGAACACGTTATGGTGCGTCCTTCAGGAAAATAGTGGAAGAAAATTGAAATTAGCCAGCATGCCAAGTATACCTGCTCCTTCTGTGGCAAGACCAAAATGAAGAGACTGTGGTATCTGTGGGTATCTGGCATTGTGGATCCTGTATGAAAATAGTAGCTGGTGGTGCATGGACCTACAATACCACCTCTGCAGTCACAGTCAAATCTGCCATCAGAAGACTGAAGGAATTGAAAGACCAGTAAAGGGACAGCTAGGTGGCACAGTGAATAAAGCACCAGCCCTGGAGTCAGAAAGACCTGAGTTCAAATCCGGCCTCAGACACTTAACATGTACTAGCCGTGTGACCTTGGGCAAGTCACTTAACCCCAATTGCCTTGGCTCCCCCTTCCAAAAAGCAAAAAAAAAGACCAGTGAAATCTTATTATCAAATATCTGTAGCCCATAGTCCAACAATAAATGGGTTAATTTATGAAATAAAAATTTTTTAAATGGGTAATGGGTATAAAAATGAAGTTAATTCTCATGATCATAATTTCTTAAATTATCCAATGTAAAAGAAATTACCTAAACAAGAAGCAAAAAAACCCAGAACAGAACTCAGCCAGAAACTGTTTGATCTCTTTGCCAAGTGATAAGACATGACAATCAAGTATACACTTATTTGCATAATATTAAACAAAGGAGAATGAAAGAAGGTTTCATGTAATGTTAACCTTGAAAAAAACAGGGAGATATAGTAAAGGGAAAGATAAACCTCTTAGAAAGCTTGGCATGAGCCCCAGCTTAAATGTCTATAGCAATTTTTATCATCACTGAATGAAACCTCCACATTTGGCCTCCTCAATTCCTAATGTCCTATGTAAGGAAGTGGAAATGTCCATGTAAGATAAGAGTTAGCAAGAGCAGCTGGATTTTACCAAACAGACAAAAGAAATTTTTGTGGGAAATGATTTTACGACACTCAGAATTCAATTTTCAAGATGTCTCAAAGAGAGGAAGATGCTATAAGAGTGAAAAAAGTAGGAGGAGATGCTATAACCCCTCCCCCAAAAAATGACCAAAAGACATCAGTAACTACACTTACTTTTGCTTATTTTGCTTACTAAAAGGATTGATGATTTCATCAGTATGAGTACTTCATTCCTTGATGCAGATCACAACCCATCCAAAGCCTTTTCAACCAGGAGATTGTTATTCATGTACACCCCAAAATCAATCAGCAAGGGGAAGCTAGGTGGCAGAGTGGATAGATTGTTGGACTCAGGAAGGCCTGAGTTCAAATCTTGCCTCAGACACTTAATTAGCTGTGTGAGTCTGGGCAAGTCACTTAATCTCTATCCTGTATTCATCTTAAATTCAACATGTTCAAAACTGAACTGATTATCTTTCCTTCAAAACCCTTCCTCCGCCACTTCCAAACTTCTTCATTACTGCCAGGTGAACCACTAGCCTCCCAGTCACCCAGACTTCCAACCTAGCCTCTATGCTTCACTGTTTCTCACCGGCCATATCTAATGCCAAGGCCTGTTGATTTTATTTTCTTAACATCTCTAGTACATGGCTCCTTTTCTCTTCTGACCTTTCACCACCATGAGGATATAGACTCTCTATACCTCCCATCTGGACTAGTACAACAGCCTTCTGGTGGTTCTCTCCGCCACAAGTCTCTTCCCCCTCCAGGCCGTCCTCCATTCAGCTGTCAAAGTGACCTTCCCAAAGCATAGGTCTCACCAAGTCACTCCCCTACACAATAAACTAACTCCATGACTCCCTATCACCTTCAGGATCAAATATAAAAATTTGTTTTTGGCTTTCAAAACCCAGACCTACCCCCATCTTTCCAGTCATCTTACACCTAACAACTCCCCCCGACTTCCCCCACTCCCCACCCTGCCCTCACACACACACACATACCCTTCCATCCAGGACACCAGCCTCTTTCCTATTCCTCAAACAAGACACTGGACATTTTCACTGGCTGTGCCCCATGCATGGAATGTCCTCCCTCCTCATGGCCACCTCCTGGTTTCCCTTCAAGTTCCAGTTTCTGCCTTCTGCAGTAATCCTTTCCCAGTCTCTCCTACTTCTAGTACCTTTCTCAGTCAATTATGTCTAATTTGTCCTGTATATTGCTTGCTTGTAAACAGTTATTTGGGTGTTGTCTCCCCACTGGTCTGTGAGCTCCTTAGGGGCACAGACTGTCTTTTGCCTTTCTTTTTAACCCTAGCACTTGGCATAAGGCCTGGCACATAGTAAGCACTTAGTAAATGGGTCTTGGCTAATTGATTAGGACAAAACAGCTTAAAGGCTTTTCTCCAACAGAGTTCCTCTTCCACAATTTTTAATATCGTTCAAGAATCCATGAAAGATGCCACCTACATAGAATTTTATCAGGAAACCTCTGAGTATCAAATGAGGAATAAAACAAGGAGATGTATGTTTGCTTAGCTCTGTGCCTGGCATATAGTGGAGATTTAATAAATTTTGATTGATTGCCAAAGGTGTTCACCAGTGTTGGGGAGCAAGTCTTATACAGAATCCAAGTAGAAGGGAATATCCCATAGACATGAAACTATTCCAGATGTTCTTATTTACAAGTGATATTATGCAGCAGGTCTCCTCAGTGAGAGTCACCCGATTCAGAAGAGATTCACCTTGGAATATACACCAAAAAAACCAAGCGGATAAGAAATATCTATTGTCCAAATTATGACACACAATTGGATGAACAGTCTGCATTAGTTCTTCAATATTTCTGTCTTGGACAGATATAATAAGTACAAAATTAACTAGGCCCAGAATTAAATATGAAGATTTGGGACTGGATCGAACATGGGAAACTGTGTGGTATTTCTAATCCCTAACTTGTTCTGGACATCAAAGCCCATCTATTTGATAATAATATTCCCCTGATGATGCTGTTTGACTGAATTGTACAATGTTTTGACTTCAAAAGAAATCAGAATTTTGAGGACCACAAAGCACAATAGAAACGTGTATTATAGATGTAAGTAGACTTTAGTGTATAGCTAAGTACATCGCTGGGGATTTAGAAGACTAAAAAAGAAGGTGATCTAGAAATGTAGCAAGAATAAGTAAAAACTGATGGATGGACTGAGTGTTGCCCTCTATCTATGAAGTATTAAAAGGAAACAGAAGCCTTCAATACTTTGAGTAGCTTCTCTGGGAGATTTATGGAAAGTCATAGACAAGAATCACATAGGATGATAAAGTCTGAATGTACCTGTGGAGAGAGCACCCCCCACATCACTAAAGTCATGAATCTGTCAAAGGAAGTACTGAAGATGGAAGCATAACTGCATAAGGACAAATGCAATGGAATTAGCATGGGACTTCAAGACTTATTTTAGGAAGACTAAAGTCCAGAAAGTTGAGATTTCTGAAAAAAGAAAAAAATCTGGGACAATAAGAAAGGGTTTTAAAAGATATGCTTAGAGGAAGGAGAATCGGGAGGCACAGCCATTGTTTGGAGACAGATAGTGTGCTGATTAGAGATAACCAAAAAAAAGCAGAACTTCTTAATCTCTGTTTCTGCTTTTGTCTCTTTATTAAAGAAAATTATATTTGAACCCAAAAGAACAGAACAAACATGGTTAAGAGAAAACTGTATCCCGAGATAGATGGGGGCAGGGTGGTTAATAAGAAAGTACCTAGTTGGTGGAGTTTTTTTGTAAATTTTTTTAAATTTTAAATACAAAATGAAAAAAGAAACAAACTTAAGTATTAAAACTAAAATAATACAAAATAAGAAAAAGAAAAAAACATTTCTATGTGCACAGCAGAACATGAGAGGCTTCAAAATATACAGCAATAGATTTCCATTCCAAGAAAGCCTGTATAATAAATACTATGCATGGTGTTGAGAGCTGTTCATTTTTTCTTTGCATCCTTGTAAGTTTTCTTTTATTCTCTCCTGTGCACTTTTTACATTATTCTTGTTTCTTCTTTCCTCCCTCCCCCTCTGAAGACTACAATTAAGCATGGATATATATATATATATATATATATATATATATATATATATATACATACACACATACATACATATATACACACATGCATACATATGTGTTTTTAATGTGTATGTATATATACATACATATATAATACATATGTAGACATATACACAAAATTATATATATACATATTCATGCATATACCTGTATATACACACATTTACACATACATATACTTAGATATCTATAATCATACTCATATATAGACATATACATTCATATGCATCTATATAAGACCGTACTCTACTTACTAGTCCTGTGTTTCTCTGAGGGTTTTCATAAGTCTGAATCTTTCCATATTTTTCTAAATCTACCAACTCTTCATTTCCTACACCACAGCAATATTCCAACCTTATACTGTCCAGGTTGTTTTAAACAGTCCAAAACAACATTGAGGAATATGGCTGACACATAGATTAGTTTCCCTATTCTTCTCTTTTGATTAAATCTATTTTAGCCTTAACTTTGTCCAAGATCATGATTACCACTCCTGCTCCTTTTTCCCTAACAAATTCTGCTCCTGATCTTTATTTTATGTTTGTACATATCTCTTATTTTCTATCCCTCCTGACTCTTCTACTTTACTTCTACCTGCTGCCCTGTCCTCCTATTACTTAACCTACCTCCCCTTCAAGGATCCCATCCTTACCCTCCCATTCCCATTAATCTAAACATCCTTCTATACACCCCTTTAACCTATTCCCTCACCCTCCCCTCTTAAGATCCTCCCTTTATCCTCTCCCCCTCCCTATTCCCTTAGCATATTTTATTTCTTTCTGAATTTAGAAGACTTTTATACTTTTCTAGATATATGTATGTATTGTTACCTCTTGAACCCACTCCTGATGAAAGTAAGTTTCCACAACTACCAGCCCTCCTCTCCCAACTAATTCCTCTGTGTTGGTTCTTCCTCTCACACCTCATTTGTGTAAGATAATTACTCTTTTTAGCTGTCCCTAAATGGTTTTACTTTTTAAAATCATATCATACTTAGGCCTACCCCAGTCTTTCTTATGAACTACCCAGTTACTAATAAAAAAAATGTAGACATATGTTTTACATTTCCTCATAAAAAGAGTAAACAGTATGTCCTTATTGAGTCCCTGGTATGTACCTTATATTTCTCTTGGCTCGTGTGTGTCAGATCTTCTATTATGTTCAGGCTTGTTTGGTTTTTTTTTTAAACAAAATCCTGAAAGTCTGACAATTCATTAAATATCCATTTTTTTTTTCATTCAGGATTACGCTTAGCCTTGCTTGTTATGATGTTTTTCGCCCAAACTCCAGTTCTTTTGCTCTTCGATATGTAATGTTTTAAGACCTGTGATCTTTTAATGTCACTGCTACTAGGTCTTGTGTGATTCTAATTGTGACATCACCATATTTAAATTTTTTTTTCTTGTTGCATGTAATATTTTATCCTCGAGTTGGAGGGGTTTCAGAATTTGACTATGATATTCCTGTGACTTTTCCTCATAGGATCTCTTTCAGATGGTGATTGATGGATTTTTTTCTATTTCTACTTTCCCCTCTTGTTCTAATGCTTCAGGACAATTTTCTTTAATTCTTATATTATTGTATCAAGACTTTTCTTTTGATCATAGGTTTTAGGCAATCTGGTTATTCTTATGTTTTCTCTTCTTGATATGTTCTTCACATCAGTCATTTTTCTTATGAGACGTTTCATATTCTCTTCTATTTTTCATTCTTTATATTTTGTTTTATTATTTCTTGGTCTCTTATGACTTCTCTGGCTTCCTCTTGCCCAATTCTGATTTTCAAGAAGTTGTTTTCTTCCTTAAGATTCTGGATCTCCTTTTCTAATCGGTTGACTTACTTTTCATAATCTAATTGTTTTTCTTGGATTGGTCTTATTTTTTCTTTTATTTTTCCCTGAATCTCTCTCATTTGATTTTTAAAGTCTTTAAGTTGTGAATTATATTTGGGCAGGTGACCATTTGATGTGACCCTTTGGGATAGAAGAGGGTTTCTTTGCTTCAGTATCCTCTGCTAAAGATGAACCTTTGTTTTCTTTATTTCCACAGTAACTTTCTATGGTTAGATCTTTCTCCTTTGCCTGTTTTTTCTTTATTTTTTATCACAGTTTATTTTTTTAAATCACCTTTAGTCCTGGGGTATGAAGGATGGTACTTCTGTCCTCAGATCCTCCTTCAGTTCTCCCCTCTGACCTTGAACCAAATTGAGTTCTCCAGCCTCCAGTAATTGCCCATAGCCAACAGTGCCCTACCCCACTTGCTTCTGCACTCATCAGGTATATGCTGATTGCTTCTCACCAAGAGTTGCATCTCTGCAGTACAGCTGGGTCTAGCAGTTCCTTGTCAGCAGAGGTTCCCTCAATCTTCCCCAGCTCAGATGTCCAACTGTCCCCATTGTCCCAAAGGTAAAAGTTCCTGTGACTGGGACCAATACAACCTCCAATCCAGGACTTGTCATTTGTTGTTTAAGGGGAACTAGCCTGGGTGTTTATTCTTCACAGGGACTAAACCTCATCCTGGGATTTTTCTTCAGATCTCCAATTGTCCCAGGAGGACCACTGTTCTGCCCCTACTCTTATTTATTTTTACCACTCTATGTTAGCCCTGAGGTACTATTTTATATCATTTTGGGGGGAAATCTGGAGAGCTTGAACTTTTTTGACCTACTCCACCATCTTCCCAGAATCCTCCTACCTAGTTGTTTTTAAAGAGTCTAAGTCTGGATGAATATCTAGGTCTGAATCTACATTTCAAGACACTTTATGAAATTAAAGATTGTCGAAACCCTATGAAAGTTGGTGTTCTGATAGTATTCAAGGTCACCTCCATGGCACAATGAAACACTAGAATAGTAGGTAATTAATAAATTGAACTTACCTTATAACAACCCTTTGAGATAAGTAGTGCAAATATTTCTGTCTCTACAAATGAGGAAACTTAGGTTCAGAGGTTAAGTGATTTGCCCCAAATCACACAGTGAATGAGTGACAGAGCTAGGACTTAAACTCAAGTTTATGCCTATAAAATGCCGTAATCTAGGGGGCTGCTAGGTGGCGCAGTGAATAGAGCACCGGCCCTGGAGTCAGGAGGACCTGAGTTCAAATCTGACCTCAGAAACTTAACACTTACTAGCCATGTGACCTTGGGCAAGTCACTTAACCCCAACTGCCCTGCCCTCCCCCCTCTAAAAAATAAAAAATAAATGCAGTAATCTATTCACTGCAAAATGATACCTCCTTAGATGCTTCAGTCTTTATCATACAATGTCTAAGGACAGCCTATGGAGAAGCCAGGAGGTACAGCAGATAGAGCAGTGGAGAAAGATTGATCTTTATGAGTTCAAATCTGGCCTCAGATACTTACTAATTCTATGACTCTGGGCAAGTTATTTAACCCAGTTTGCCTCAGTTTCCTCATCTGTAAAATGATATGGAGAAGGCAATGGCAAACCACTCCAATATCCTTCCCAAGAAAACCCGAAGATGGGGTCACAAAAAGTCAGATATGACTAAACAACAAAAAACACAGCCTATATTTTCTTCCTTGTACAATTTAAATGAAGATAAATAGTTGAAGGTACAAAGGTCTTAACATACAGTTTTCAAGTTGTTGAAGGAGTTCCATGCTTAGAAAAAAAGAAAGCAAAAAGAAGCTAGGGGTGGGGAGAGGAGTGAAAGGAAAGGAAGGGAGAAGGGGGGGGTGAATGGGTGTGGGAAGGGTGTGGGTGTGGGTGTGATGTGTGTGTGGGGTGGGTGTGATGTGTGTGTGGGGTGTGTGTGTGTGTGTGTGTGTGTGTGTGTGTGTGTGTGTGTGTGTGTGTGTTGAGAGAGAGTGTGTGTTTGCAGGTTGGGGTTAGAGTTGGAGGAGGGGAAGGCAGGAAGGAGACAGTGAGAATTCAAGCCAAGTGAACTCTTGTGCTTCCTCTTGTCTCTTGTTAGGACAGGCAGGCTTGGGTGAGCTCCAATGCATTTTTCACTGAGGCAGACTGCAAAATAATTGGAGAAATGACAGTATGTCCAATGATTCTCTCCTAAAATTTCATCGTTCCAGCTTCAGGGTCCTGTGGTCTTGAGACTCCAGATTTAAGGTGATGTGGTCTCTAAGCATTTTCTCTTTGTAGGCACCTTGATGTTTGTCCTTTCAAATGCTATTTGAAATTGTACACCTTTACTGTGCTACGTCATAAAGAAATTAACACAGGGGCAGTTAGGTGGTGCAGTGAATAGAGCACCGGTCCTGGAGTCGGGAGGAGTTGAGTTCAAATTCAACCTCAGACACTTAACACTTACTAGCTATGTGAACATTGGCAAGTCATTTAAGCCCAATTCCCCTGCCTTCCCCTCTCCAAAAAGACAAAAAAAGGGAGGGGGGAGAAGAAATGAACACAGTCCTGCCACACAAATGTAACCATCTTCTCCTGACTTCTGAGTAAGACTTCCAGTTCCCTTCCCCCACAGTAGCCAACTAATTAAATGTTAATGAACATTTTTAGATGAAGAAAAAGATCGTTTAAAGTAAGCTAGAAATCTGATTATGACTTTTTTTTTTTGCATTTTATCCAAGTTTAATTTCAAAGCATTTGAAAAATGCATTAACATTTCCCAGAAGATCATCAAACAAGTCACAGAATGATTCATGGTTCAGTAAAATCTCTGACTCATTCTACTTTCACTGCCCTTCGGAATAGTAAAGACAAACCTTAGCTTTATTTTATTTTAGAACTCTTTTAGTTTACAATTTTCCACTTTATTACTCTGATGGTATGGGGAAACCTACTGCAATAGCAGTTTTCTTCCACAAAATTCTCTGTGCTGACACTAACGATTTCCATTGTGATGACTTCTTTTTACTGGTTGTGGTCAAATCGTAAACTCAACTATAGCAACTGAGTAAACTTGGGAGAGGGAAGACAAGGGAGAAGGGAAGGGAAAGAAAGAGAAGGGAAATATTTATTGTTCTGTAAAAGATTTTAACTTAGTACATATTGTATTATTTATTGAGGCTGCACTAAAGCTCTACTCGAATGCTGCATCATGGTCTAGAAGTACCCCCAGTTTCTCAAAGCTAGATCAGTAGAATACTAGCTCTGGCAAGTTATACTGTTCTAGAAGAGCTTTAAGAAGGAGCCCAACTCTGTGTCTGTTGTCCACAGAGGAACTCGGGTAAGTTCAGAGGTACTCATCACTAGACTGGGTAAACGATGAATTTTTCACATAAAGCAAGTCGTAAAGACCATCTAAGAAATTATAAAGGGATCTGTGGCAGTGGAGTACTCATATTCCCAAATTATAGACCATAACAACATGGAGTCCATATGGTACAGTGGGAAAGAATGCTGAATTTTGATTAAGACGACCTAGGTTCTAATCCCACCTCTGTTACTTGCTATCAATGTGAGCATGGGTAAGTCATTTCTTCTCCCTAGGTCTCATTGTTCTCATCTGTAAAGTTGTAGGGTTTCCAAGGAGCTCAAAGAAGGAAATGAACAGGGTGGTTAGGTGGTACAGTAAATAGAGCATGGGCCCTATAGTCAGGAGGACCTGAGTTCAAATCTGGCCTCAGACACTTAACACACACACATTAAAAAAAACTAGCTATGTGACCTTGGGCAATTGCTCTCCAAAAAAATGAAGAAAAAGAAAAAGAAGGAAAGAATCCATGTTTATTATAATAGCCCTTTTTGTTGTAAAAAGCACTGGAAACAGTGAGATTGGGAAAATGAATGAACAAACTGTAACATATGGATGTAATGGAATATTATTGTGCCAAAAGAAATTAATATTACAGATTCAGTGAAACTTGGTAATACTTGTATGAACTGATGTGTAGTCAAATTTAAAATTATATTATAAAGGATATTATATATAATATCATATTATTATAAAGTATAACAATTCTGAAAGACTTCAGAACTCTCATCAATGATGTGACAGTAATGACTATAAAAGACTGGTGGTAAAATGTGCCTCCTATCTCTTGGCAAAGAGGTGGTGAACTAGAGCTGCAGAATGAGGCATTTATTTTCACAGATAACCAACATGCTCATTTGCTTTGCTTGGCTGTACTTATTTGTTATAAAGGAGGGCTTGGGGGTGGGGATTGGTTAGTGAGTCAGAACAGAGATACAAAAAAGTAAAAGAGCACCAAAACTCTCTTTAAAATACACAAAATAAAAAGAAACCAGAAGATATAAACAGAGTAACTTTGTTGTTGTTCAGTTCTTTTCTTTATCATGTCTGACTCTTCATGACCACATTTGGGGTTTTCTTAGCAAAGATACTAGAGTTGTTTGCCATTTCCTTCTCCAGCTTGTTTTACAAATGAAGAAACTGAAGCAAACAGAGTTAAGTGACTTGCCCAGGGTCACACAAACTAGCAAGTGAGATTAAATTTGAACTCAGGTCCTCCTGACTCCAGAGCCAGCACTCTATCCACTGCCCCACCTAGATGCCTTTAAAACTACAGAAGCTTACAGTTCATACAGACTTCCATTTTTCTTCTTTATGTAGTGAAATGTTTGCTTGCTGATGATTATTAAATTCTTAATAAAAATGTCAAAAAAAATGGATCTCACGGGATCTCGTATCAAAAAATCTAGGAATAGGGAAGAACTTCAGAAGCCAATAGTCCAACCATAATTGTTTTTGTTGTTGTTGTTTTTTGGTTGTTGTTTTTTTGGAGGGGGGAAGGCAAGGCATTGGGGTTAACTGACTTGCCCAAGATCACATAGCTAGTAAGCATGTCAAGTATCTGATGTCATATTTGAACTGAGGTCCTCCTGACTCCAGGGCTGGTATGCTTTTCACTGCGCCACCCAACTGTCCCCCCAACCCCTAACTGAACAAGAATCCCTTCTGTCCAACAAGTAGTCAAGTAGTCTTTGACTGATGAGTAAGGAAGTCTTCCTCCAATAAGGGAGAATCCTTAAAGAGCAGCTTATTCCTCTTTTGGGTAGTTCAAATTTTTAGAAAGTTTTTCCTTCTATCTATTCTAAAACTACCTCTACCTATTCCTAGTTCTACTCACCAGGGTCAAACAGAACATGGCTAATTCCTCTATCACTATCATGTCTTCCCTAAATCTTTTCTTCTCCAAGATAAATATCCCCAGTTCCTTCAATCTAAATTCTTATATGGCATGATCTTGAGACTCTGTCCCTCTTCCCTCCCCGCCCCATTCTGGTTACCCTCTTCTGATTACTCTCTACCTTATCAGTATCTTTCCTAAAACATGATTCCCAGAACTGAACATAATACTCTGTATGTAGTCTCATCAGAGCAAAGAGGACCAATCATCTTCCCAGAGCTAGATATTATGTCTCCTCTTAATGCTGTTTGTTATTTTATTAACATTCCTGATTGTCATATCACATTGTGACTCATAGTGAGCTTTCTCTCCACTAAAACCCCCAGATCTTTTTCAGATGGATTGCTATCTAATTACGCTTCTACCGTATTGTGCTTTTGAAATTGATTTCTTGAATCTTAGTATAAGACTTTACATTTTTCCCTACTAAAATTCATCCTATTATATGTGGTCCAACTTTCTAGCCTGTCCAATTTTTTTTAATCCTAACTTCATCATCGAGTGCATTATGCAACAGAGTATGGATCAATTCTCTGCTTCTTGTGCTAATTTTGGCCTGACAACACTAAGAAAAGAGAGGCTCTCCATCAGCAAACACTGAATCATCCTTATATTGGTTACAGCAAAAGGAGTAATTTTGAATGCTGTGGATAGGTTCACTTACCTTGGTAGTATACTTTCTGGGATGTACACATTGATTATGAGGTTGATGCACATGGTGCCAGAGCTAGCTCAGTGTTTGGGAGGCTCCAAAGGAAAGTATGAGAGAGAAGAGGTATTAGGCTGCCTAGGAAACTGAAGGTCTATGGAGCTGTTGTGCTGGCCTCATTGTTGTATGCTTATGAAATCTGGACAGTATACCAGTGCCATTCCAGGAAACTGAATCATTTCTATTTGAATTGTTTTAGGAAGATTCTAGAGATCACCTGGCAGGATAAGGTACCAGACACTAAGGTCCTTTCTTGAGCTGAATGGGTCATCTGCAGATTTCATAAGTATAACATCTTTACCTTTATCCAAGTCACTGATAAAAATGATAAATAGCATAGGGCCAAACACGAATCTCTGGGTCACTCCATGAAGACCTTCCAAAATTATGTAATACTTTATTTTATTTTTTTGGAGAGGGGAAGACAAGGTAATTGGGGTCAAGTGACTTGCCCAAGGTCACACAGCTAGTAAGTATGTCAAGTGTCTGAGACCTGAGGAACTCAGGTCCTCCTGACTCCAAAGCTGGTGCTCTATTCACCACACCGCCTAGCTGTCCCTATAATACTTAAATAATACTAATAATAGCTAACATTAATGTAGCATTTATCACATGCCGGGCATTGTGCTAAGCACTTTGCAATTATGATCTCATTTGTAACTCGTAACAAGTACGAGTTTGGGAAGTAGGTGCTAATTATGATCCCCATTTTACAGATGAGGAAACTGAGGGAAACAGAAGTTAAGTGACTTGCCCAAGGTCACAGAGCTAGTAAGTGTCTGAGGCTGGATTTGAACTTAGGTCTTCCTGACTACAGGCTCAGTACTCTATTTCTTTGGATCAAGCCATTCAACCTTGTTTAGAATTCATTTAATTGCTGTCTGGCTCATATTTCACTACCTTCACAACAATAAAAGACATTAATTGTTTTTTGTTGTAGGATCTGATTGCATACAAAGAAGTTAATTGTTCAGATGCTAGCAGTTAACTTAAACAAACAGAATTATCAACACTAAGCAATTACTGCACTCTGTCCAAAAAGATATGATTTTTATCTTGGTTTGTGGACTTCGAACTAGATAGATTAGTACTATCTTTTGTCTTCTTATTTCCTTAAAATAGCAGATAAAAGGATCCACATGGACTGATTTATCCTTTTCTCTCTGTTACTTTCTCCTCTCAAGGCTTTCATGAAAATGCTCTCTCATTGTTCTCCTACCTTTCTAACCACCCCTTGTCAGTCTTTTGCTATATCTTCCTCCAGGTCATGTCCATTAACCATGAGTGCCTCCCAAAGCTCAGTTCTGAACCCTCTTCCCTTCTTCCTCTGATCTATACTATGTCACATAGTTATCTTAACAGCTCCCATGAACTCATGTATATTATGCAAATGATTCTCGGATATTCAGCCCTAACTTCTCTTTGGACCTCCAGTCTTATACTAAAAACTGCTTATTGGACATCTCAAATAGTATGTCCTGTAGGCATCTCAAACTCAACGTGGCCAAAACAGAAATTATTATCTTCTCTCCAAACCCTATTTCCTTTTCCAAACTTGCATATTAATGTCAAGGATGC
Organism: Pseudochirops corinnae; assembly: GCA_028646515.1. Classification (NCBI taxonomy): domain Eukaryota; kingdom Metazoa; phylum Chordata; class Mammalia; order Diprotodontia; family Pseudocheiridae; genus Pseudochirops; species Pseudochirops corinnae. The sequence continues at coordinate 121,581,612 of CM053585.1, read as the reverse complement.
CACCATCTTCCCAGTCACCTGTGTTCACATCTTATATTGTCATCTTTGACTCCTTACTCTCACTCATCTTCCAAATCCAATCTGTTGCCAAGTCCTATTTATATTAGCTTAGTAACATATCTCATAGCTACCTCTCTCTCCTATGACTGCCACCACCTAATGCAAACCCTCATCACTGCACGACTGGACTCTTGCAATAGCCTGCTAATTGATCTACCCGCCTCAAGTCTCTCTCCACTTCAGTCTACCCTCCAATCAGTTGTCAAATTAATCTTTCCAAACCAAAGATTTAACCATGTCACCTACATACACTAAATAAATTCCAATGACTCCCTATCATCTCAGGGATCAAATATAAAATTTTTGGTTTGACTTTTAAAGCCCTTCATGGAAAGCTAGCCTCTTCTCACCTTATTATTCACCCACTCCAAAGATAGATTTTACAATCTGGCTACCCAGGCCTATTTATTATCTCTCACAGATGACATTCTGTCTCCCAACAGGATGCTTTTTCAGGCCCCCATGTCTAAAATGTTCCTCCTTCTCCCACATCCACCTCTCAGCTTCCTTCGAGAAAGCTCAAATCTTACATCACAAGATGACTTTCTAGGTCCCTCTACCTGCAGTGCCTTTCTTCTCATGTTATCTCCCATTTACCTTGCATATATTTTGTATGTACATAGTTGTTTGCATGTAGTTTCCTCCATTAGATTGTGAACTCTTTTAGCGACAGGATCATGTTTGTGCTTGTAGTGCAGCATGCTCTGACTCTGTCTTCCAGAGCCAGGTTGGTTACATCTCCCTTTGGGGTTCTAGGGTACCCTAAGGGATTGAGGTCTTTCCTTTATTGCCTTCATTTTCAGCCCCTGCCAGCTATGTACCCCCATTGTTACTACTGACTAGTACCCTGTTTAAGTAAACCATTTAACATAGAATAGCTTTTACAAAGGGTTATTTCAAAGATAGAGCAAGAAATAACATACAGACATCCCCCTAACACTTGCAGGACATACTGTCCCCTATGTCACCTCGGTCTCTGGGAGAGTAAAAATATTTAGCTCAGTTTCTACATAGCATTGGTCCCACCAAGCTCATATTCAGATACAGCATGTGAACAGATGCACACATGTGTCTCAGCCACCTCTGGGCTGGGGTCCCAAAGGCTACTTCCAAAGGTTGCTCCTTGATGCTCAAAAGATTGATGCAGGGATAGCTACAAAACCCAGCTGACACTCTGACTCCCAGATTCCTATGGCTCACTCTCCTGACCTTTCAAAACTCCCAGAGTCAGATTCTTCCATTGCCTTCACAGAATGATCTCTCACTAGATGCCACAAGACAGTCATTAAGATCCATCTCCCAAGATCAAATGAGGCAAAAGAACCAGTAGCTAAGGCTGCCAGTCCTTTTTGAATGATTGCCCACAATGGAAAATCCTCTTCTTCCATATAGGGTTAGCCAAAAGGAACTAGTTATAGAATGTCTATCCACGTGCCATTGTCTCTCTAAGGCACTATCCTTACACAGCTTGGAAGCAGGCTTCCCAGATTCTCCAAGTGGAAGCCTGGCATCTTCGCCAGGCCTCCATGCCCTTCTTAGTATTCCCAGTGCTTATCACAGTGCCTGGAGCCAGGGGTGGGGAACCTGTGGCCAAAAGGCCTCATGTGGCCCTCTAGGTCCTCCAGTGTAGCCCTTTCACTGCATCCAAACTTCACAGATCAAATCCCCTTAATAAAAGAATTTGTTCTGTAAAATTCAGATTCAATCAAAAGATCACACCCAAGCACCTAGAAGGTCACAGGTTCTACCCTCCTCTACTCCCCCAAATACTAAGCCTTAATAAATGCTCGACGACAGACTGGTTCACCTGAGGGGGCGGCCGGTACCGCTGGGCTAAAACCCAGCTTGTACTGGATCCAGAGGTAGCCTTAAGCAATCTCTGGCACTAGAGAAAGAAGGTGAAAAAGGTGAAGATAAAAAGGGAAAGTCAGGCTGGGAACTTACTCTGGTAAAGGGAAACAGATTGTCTGAGAGGATTAGCTCCAACCCTCTCTAGCTGGCAAGAAAATCCTCTGCAGTCAAATTGCCCTATGGTGGTAAACACTTGCTGGTCATAATAGTGTAATTTGAGTTCTGGAAGTGCTAATTTTCGCCTTCATTCCATTTTTTTCTCATTATTCCCCTTAAGATGCTAGATCTTTTTCTCTCTCAAAAGAATTTTATTACTTTGCCTACCTCTATGGAGCATATAATTTGTTATATAATTCGATTGGCAAAGCACCAAATCTGCAAATGAAGATAGTTTTGTCATTTTTATTTTATCCAGTTATTTGATTCATTCTTTCTTTCTCTCAAGAGTGCTTTGTACCATACAGGCGTTGCGTGTACCTCCAAAGACTAACTCGAATGTAGTTTATTCATTTTGTTGTTGTTCTGAACATGACCTCTTTTCTATTTTTTTCTAGATTTTGTTACTGCTATATAGAAATGCTGTTGATTTCGTGGGTTTATTTTATATCCACTGTTTTCCTGAACCTGTTACCTCAATTAGTTTTTTTTTTTAGCTGCTTCTCTGGGATTTTCTAAATAAAGCATCCTGTCGTCATCACAGAGGTGTAATTTTATTACTCAATAGCTTTTTTTTTTAGAGTAAGGCCCTTCAACCCCAACATTTTTTTTAAATTTTTTATTCATTTTCAACCTAAATACAAGATGAAAAAAAATTTCCATGTACACAGCACAATATAAAGAGAGGATTCAATATAAAATCATGAATTTCCATTTCAGACTGTTTACTTAAAAAAAAAACAAAACCTCTATGTAATAATAAATACTACACATTGTTTCCAAAGTTACCTGACTTTTCTGTGCTTCCTTCTAAAGTTTTCTTTTGTTCTCTTCGGTGCCCTTTTTTCCACCCTAGAGAAGGCTACACTTAAACACAAATATGCATATGTAAAACCATATTATATATCTTCTATATATCAAGTCTTCCTTCTGAGGCAGCATCTTCCTTCATAGATCTTTTGTTGGTTTGAGTATTTACGATACTCAAGATGAATTAGGCATTTAATGTTGTCCTTAGGACAATGCTTCTGTTACTATGTACAATGTTCTCTTGTTACTATTCATTTTACTTTTCATTATTTCATGCATGTCTTTCCATGTGTTTCTTTTTTTCCCCATGTTTTTCTAAAATCAATCAGTTCATCATTTCTTAGAGCACAACCTCAATACTTTCAAAGTTATAGTACCGATAATGCTCTGAGTGGATAGAAAGCTGGATATGGAGTCAAGAAGAGCTGAGTCTGAAGCCTGCCTTAGACACTTATTAGCTATGTGACCAGGGCAAGTCACTTAACTTCTGTCTGCCTGTTTCCTCAGTTTCATCCTATAAAAGGGGAATAATAATAATAATAGTACCTATTTCTAGGATTGTTGTGAGGATCAAATGAGATGGTATTTATAATGTGCTTTGCAAATCTTAAAGTACTTTATAAAATGCTAGCTACTATTATTATTAGTCTTTTAAAAACTACATTCTAAAGAGTTTTTGCATTGAACTGGCTTCTTCTGTGAAATAAAGTGGAGAGATCATTAATATTACAAGTCAGCTCCCAACCAGTGCAAGGCTGGACACATTCTTTAGTCATTTTCTGCTGGAGATAAAAAAAAAGAAAGCCTACTTCCCAACTTTCCAAAAGTCAAGCCCTCCCTGAAGAATCAAAGGGAAACCTGAGAAGACTGCTCAGAACATCGCCCCAAATCCCTCTAATTAACAGACTACTGCTCCCCTAGAAAAATGATCACCACTGCACTAGAGCTCCTGGTAGTTCTGTAAAACATTACAGAGATGTGGCAAATGATTGAATGTGGGAGGTGACCCACAAAACAGAAGGAACAATGGGGTGATTCCTAGATTTTAAACCTGAATGACTGGGGAGATGATAAGTGGCATTAAAACAAATAGGGAAATCAAGTAGAGGAATGAAACCTTCTAATATAGTGTCAAGTATTTGTAGATATATTGGAGGCTTGCTACATAAGTGTAATAGGGAGGGGGAATTTGGACCCCTTCTCCACAGCTGATATAGTCTCAGGAATAGATAAATTAGAATGCTATCTCTTAGCTGAAAAATTGCATGAAATTAAAGGTTGGTTGACTTTTTTAGCCAAATTTTCTTGCTATGGTAAGATTTTAGTATAATGCTGGTGAAGTTTCTATAAAACAGAAAGCATATACGACATTTGTGTTATCTATGCTCTGGTAGGTCCACACAGGGAAAAAAACATATATATATATATATGTATGTATATGTAGGGGGGGATACAAGGGCCCCAAAAATCCCCTACCCAAGAAAAATCAAAAGTCAGAGGTATCTTGAGGAAGGAACAGGAAGTTTTATTCTCTTCCCCTCACAGGAAAAGGGCAGTCCTCTAAGACAGAACAAGAATTTATACCCTAACACAGTCAATCCTCCTCCCCCTGGCTGTCCCTCCTCCCATTGGCTGGGAGGTGGGCTCTCAGTCTTGATGTGAAATCTAACCCAATGGCAGATGAGTGGGGTACACTCACTGCACCCTCTGTGAAGACTCCTCAGAATGAGAAAGGAAAGAAACTATCTGGAAACCAGAGATAGACTTTTGTAAGACTGGACAGACCTGAGTCCTGGGTTTACACACCCTAGGACCCTTCCCTTGCTGTCATCAGCATTAGGCTCCTTTCAGGAGTTTTAGGCCTCCACCCTTGTATACCACACCATTAAAAGCATTAGGCCCTTTTTCAAGAGTTTTTGACCTCCACCCTTGCTTATGACCTTTTCCCCTCCCTTGCTTTGGTGTTTACCAAATAAGGCCATGGATGATACCTTGGCTTCCTGTCCCACCTCCCTGCCAATAGGAGATTGTAGCAGGCTTCTTTGTTATCTACCATTGGGTTAGATTTCATGCCAAGACTGAGAGCCTGCCTCCTAGCCAATGGAAGAAGAGACAGCCAGGGAGAGGGGCCTTGACTGCATTAGGGTATGAATTATTGTTCTATCTTTTGTAACACACCTCCTCTCCTTGATCCCCTCCATGGAGAGGACTGCCCTCTTCCTTCAGGGGAAGAGAATAAAACTTCCTGTTCCTTCCTCGAAATGCCTCTGACTTTTGATTTTTCTTGGGTAAGGGGATTTTTGGGGTCCCCGTACTCCATACACAGATAACAAAGAAGCCCGCCACTATCTCCTATTGGCAGGGAGGTGGGACAGGGAGGCAAGGCATCATCCATGGCCTTATTTGGTAAATGCCAAGCAAGGGAGAGGAAAAGGTCGCAAGCAAGGGTGGAGGTAAAAAACTCCTGAAAGGAGCCTAATGCTGATGACAGCAAGGGAAGGGTCCTAGGGTGTGTAAACCCAGGACTCAGGTCTGTCTAGTCTTATAAAAGTCTATCTCTGGTTTTCAGATAGTTTCTCTCCCTTCTCATTCTGAGGAGTCTTCACAGAGGGTACAGAGAGTATACCCCACTCATATGTATGTATATAAATGTGAGTAGTAGGGGAAGAAAAGAGATGCTTCATTCCTTTCTTGAGGCTTAGGGGTGCTAGGACCCCAAAATAGCAGGTCCTGCCCAAATGAATTCGATCCAAGCTTTCTTTCAGCCACAAACAGGGTTTATTAGAACACTAATAGAAGGTGGGTATGATTCTAAAAGTCCACCATATTGAATGGGCTCTTAAGGAATCTAAGTATTGGCTAGATTCTTAAGGAATCTGAACCTTTGTGAGGCTTGGATTGACAAGCTGACCAGATTGAATCTGAGCACTTTCATGGAGGCAAGATGGACCTTTTGGGAGTGGTGGTCTAGCGGGGGCCAGGTGCAGACAATGAAAGGGCAGTTACTTAACTGGAAAGGGCCCATTGCCCCACAGGAATGCCTGGGAACTGGGCCTCTTGGGAAAGTCCAGGGGCTTTTCCTTTTAGGGGTTCAGATCCCATCCCCATCACCTTCATTGTTAATTTTAAGTGGGAAGGCAGGTCAAGCTTCCTAGAAGTTTCTTCAATAGTTTTGAAGAAGGGTCCTGAAATAGCTTGTTCAAATGAAACTTAAAAGCTTGTCTAGTTGGGCTTCTTAGCAGTAGCTCTAAAAAACAGGCACTGTATTTACCAATATCCTTTTAACCAAGGGATACTTGTAATTGAAAGGTACAATTACAACTTGCACAATGTAGTTTGCTCCTCTAGCTGTTTCCTAATGCTGCTGAATTTCTTTGTTTCAGATACTCTCATTCCCACTTCTGAAGCTTTCAATGGCTCCTCTTCTTCCTCTTGCACTCTCCTTTCTACACAAACTTCCTCCTTTAGAAATTTCATCCATTTCTATAATCACCTCTAGTTGGATGCCTTCCAAATCTCTCTCTCTCCTACTTCATCTTGTATGCTAAAATACAGAACATTTCTAGCTACCATTAAATATCCCACCTAGGTATCCAGCATTTGACTAAAAATCAAAATGTCCAAAACTTAACTCATCACCCTTCCCTCCCTCCTAGTACCATTTCTTAGGGCCCATTGCTAGTAATTAAAGTGTCTTCACAGAAGAACCACTGATGAAAACAGACCTTCTTATTTGTGGTACTGATCACATGCTTTAATTAGAGACAACCAAGAGACCATTAAGAGAAAGGCAGCAATAACAAGAGAACTACTCCTAGGGCAACATCTATCTCCTAGACAAGAGTAGCAGCTAACGCCTCTAAACCAGTGGTTCTCCACCTGTGGGTCGTGACTCCTTTGGGGGTCAAACGATCCTTTCACAGGGGTCACAGGGGTCACCTAAGACCATTGGAAAACACATATTTCCGGTGGTCTTAGGAACCGAGAAACTGCTCCTCTATCCATCTCCAGGCGGGTCCACCTACATGCAGATACACCCACATATGAGTATTAAAGAGTCATGGCATTAAGAAGGTTGAGAACCACTGCTCTAAACCCACCACCTAAGACTGATATTACCACTGAATCCAGTCAAATCCACCAAGATGATTTTCCTAAATCTCACAGTTAACCATGTCACCCCCACCCCTACTCAAAAAATTCCAGTGACTCTTTTGCCTGGAAGATCAAATACAGAATCCTCTGTTTGGCATTTAAAGTTCTTCACAACTTGTCTCCATCCTACCTTTCAAGCTTTATTACATAACAGTCCCCTCCATGTGTGCTGTACTTCTTACAGTCCCTCAGGAAAGGACCCTGCGTAATTATAATGAGCAAGCTTGACCCCAAAGAAGAGAGGAGAGAAGAGAGTTAAAAATGTTTCTCCTTCACTTCTTTGTCAAAGTGGGAAGCTATAGATGCAGAATATTGCATGTACTGTCAGACATGGTCAATATGTTGGTTAGTTCTGCTGACCTACTTTTTTTCCTCTCTTTTTTATTCTTTGTTACAAGGGAAGGTTCTATGGGGACAGAAGAGGGGGACAAAGGTGGTATAAAAACAAATGATATCAACATTTTTTTTTAAGTTAATGATCAAAACAAAAAAATGTGAACTGGACTTTTTCCAAGCCTAAATTTCCTCCTTTGAATATGTGAATGCCTACAGGTCTTTCTTTTTCTGTTTTTATTGATTTAGTAGATAAAAGGTTTTTGTTTAAGAACTGCAGTACATTATATAGTTCTTATGTCTTACAAATCTTAGTTTTCTGACAAATTATTTATGTAGTTCTGAACAAGTCCAACCATATAAGTCTTCTTGCCTACATAAAAGTCAGAATAATACAAGATAAGTGAAAGGAAGGGGCAATAAATGCAAGGTAGATGAGGAGAGCTATAAATACTGTCCTATATTTGTACAGGATCTTCTCAGAAGCTAAAAGTGTTTTATAGATATGATTTCATTATTACTAACGGTATTTCCAAACCATCCATGTGTTAGTCTGGTTTTGAAGATAAATATGCCAGAATTCACAGGAACATAGAGACTAGAACTAGATGAAGAGTAAAGGTGATATAATGAATCATTGTAGACAATACAGCTAAAATGAGAAAATGAGAAAGATGAGAAAAAAATATTTGCAACAAGTTACTTTGATAAAGTAACTTTGATAACTTTGATAAAGTAACTTTGATAAAGAGATTGAATCTCTAAGCTATGTAAGGACCTAATTCAAATCCTAGCTTATATTCCTAACTCTTTCAATGATTTGGTCTAAAAAAACTTTTTTTTCAATTAACATTTATTTTTTCTCTTTTCCAACTCTCCAACAATGGGAGAAAGAAGAAAAAGAAAAGCTAGAACTTCTGACTTCCAAAGCTCTAATCTGTCTTGGAGAGGAGATTTCAGAGGATTTGTAAAAGAAAATTTCAGTTTTAGAAAAAATGGGTGGCATTATAAAACATTTTTATTGGTCCACCTGCATTCCATTATTTTCTTCCAGTCTGAAAATCTATGGCTCTATTTTTTCCCAATTCATAGACACGTCATATGATTTAGGGTTAGATTTTCAATTTAGAAATCTAATTAGAATTTAAAGATGATCTAAGCCAATTCCTTTGTTTTACAGATGCAGAAAAGTAGGACTAACAAAGTTAAATGACTTTCCCAATATCACACAAATAATAAATAGCAGAGAATGAAAGAGAAGTCATGTCTTCTAACTCTGGATCCAAATTCTGACTCCTCTTTCCAACATACTAAGTTATAACTTGTTTTCTTCATATGTTTTTTGTCAAAGTTGATCAGTTGAATACTACTGAAAGCCATCTTTGATAGAGATGTTGGCCTTGTTCCAAAAGAACATTAGCAAATACCTTATTATATTTCCTTTTAAATCAAGGCTAGAACTCTTGTCTGTTTTCTTAATGGATTTTCCATTAAGGCCTCAAACCAACACTAGCAAATAAAAGTGGTTGTACAGTCAAAAAGTATAGCTAAAACAAATAGGTTTGCTAACTTCCCTGATGTCCAGTTGATTCCTACTTAACTTAGCTCCTTTGTAGCACACCTCTGGAGATGGGTCTAAAAGGGAACTTCATTAAGTATGAGAATGTTAAACTTTGCAAACATTACATTATAATGTGTCCAAAAGATTAACCCTATTTCTTTTCTTTCTAGAGATAGAATATGATTTAAAAAAAAAAAAAAAAGAAATTCTGGGCAGGGTAGGTGGCGCAGTCAGTAGAGCACCAGCCCTGGAGTCAGGAGGACTTAAGTACAAATCTGGCCTCAGACACTTAATACAAAAAACTAGCCATGTGACCTTGGGCAAGTCACTTGACCCCACTTGCCCTACCTTCCCCCCTCCAAAAAAAAAAAAAAGGAAAAGAAACCAGAAAATTCAAAATATCTTCATTACTATAATTTCCTAAACTGCATCTCCCAGATTTACATTATTTTGAAAAGCAAAATTGGCTTCATTACTTACTAAACTGAGTTTTTCTTCATAAAAATTAATAGAAATAATTACAGAGGACATAGATATAAATTTTGGAAATCTGTTGTAGACTAGATATTGCTATGGATTTTAGGATGAGAGGTCAGTGGAGGATTATAAGTTTTGTGTGTCTAAGGCAACATTCAAAGGAAAAAGAGGAAGAAATTGTTTATCTAATAGGGCAGTATAAGGGAGAATCTAAATAGATAACAGATTGATGGGGGAGATGGTATACTTACTAGAAGCTAAAGAATGAGGAAATATCATGTCCTTATGTCTACTTCCAGCTTCTGTTTTGGTCATTGTCCCATTGAAATTTAATGGGAAATTTCAGAGAATCTTTTCCACTTCCAGATTTTTCAGCCTACTTAGGTTAACTACCTCCATCACACCAATGAGGTAGATAGGTACACCCAAATAATGTCTTGCATGTAAGACAGCATTATCTGGATAAACTTCATGAAACAACGAACTACTTGTTTTTCTTCCTTCACATTAGGGGAGTGAGTAACTTCTCTTTGGATAGCACAAATGGAGAAACACTGCCAATATAAACCATATAAAGTTGTAAATTCCTTCTTGCAAATGAGTACCATAACAAACAGTGATAGTTTGACCTTCTCCAAAACTCAGAGTCAGTTGTTTTTGGAAACCCATTGTTTCTGGAGCCACACACCTTATTTTAGATTGAATATCTTTTGCACTGGACATTCCTTCCTAATGAATTGGAACTAAGACATAATTATTGGAACATTACTCAAAGGTGCCAGACTTAGAGGGAACTGAATTTTGAGGGTGCTGCCAATACCTGCAGTCCTTCAGCATCATAGAAACAACAGAACATAGCACCTTGACAGCAAGGTTAATCATTTAAAGGATGAAGCTACTAGACATAAAGAATGCTTGTGGAAGTAGAGACCTGTTTTAACCTTGATGTCAACAGATCAATTTATCAGTATCAACAATATTTAGGACTTTTAACAACTCTGAAGGCTGTCTTCAATTTTAAGAAAAATATGCCCACATATAGTTAAGAAGCTCATGGCTTCCTTAGTTTAGAGCACTATAGAGCAGTGGATAGCACTCTAGATTTGAAATAAGAAAAGCTCAATAAAAATCCTTTTTCAGACATTCACTAGGTGTGTAATCATGGGCATTTAACCAATTAGTTAATCATCTACCCAAAGAGGATAGCAACATTTGCACTTACATACACTGTGTAAAAAGGATCTAAAGAAAGCACTTTTTAGGGGTGGCTAGGTTGCACAGTAAATAGAGCACCAGCCCTAGAGTCAGGAAAATCTGAGTTCAAATCTGACCTCAGACACTTGACACACTTACTAGCTATGTAACTTTGGGTAAGTCAATTAACCCCAATTGCCCTCCAAAAAAAAAGCACTTTAAAATAAATTGTTTTTTAGTTTTCAACATTCACTTTTATAAGATTTTGAGTTCTAAAATTTTCCCCCCTCCTTCTGATATAGGATATCCATGTACAATCATATTAGACATATTTCCACATTAATCAGATTGTGAAAAAAAAGTCAGAGCAAAAGGGGAAAACTGCAAGAAAGAAAAAACAAAAAAACCCACAAACCCACCCCCCCCAAAAAAAGACTCCCTAGTTCTTTCTCGGGATGTGGATAGCATTTTCCATCATGAATTTTTTGGAATTATATTAGGTCATCACATTGCTGAGAAGAGCTAAATCTAACAAATTTGGTCATTGCACAACATTGCTGTTACTGCATACAATGTTCTCCTGGTTCTGCTCATTTCACTCAGCATCAGTTCATGCAAGTATTTCCAGGTTTAAGAAAGCACTTTTTGAACTTTAATATGTTATAGAGACATAAATCTTTATGATTAAAGCAAATGGAAGAGAAAGACATCAGAGCAGCCTCTGGGTTTTAGTTTTATGGTGACAGGTAAAAATGCAGATATAGAAGCAGAGATTGTTGCCAAAGAAATCATAGATTTTTCTACAACGCTGTATGGGTAAAGTCTCTTTATCACCTAACTCTCACCTGATACAAGGATCTTTACCGATGTCTTCAGCAGTTATTCAATTAAAATTTTTGAAAGAAAAATCATTGTTTTTGTTCTTGTTTTCATCTTTGTCAATTTAAATGATGTATTTAAAAACCAACATTTTAGGTACTATGAGAAGATTACATTAAGGACTTTTGGGGTCATATCTATCAGATAGGTATATATGTATATAAAAAAATTTTTTTGTTTCACATCATAAGGTAGAGATGAGTCATCAAACAAAAGAGGCTTTGAGAAATTAGTTGCTATAGAAGATAACTCAAGATGCTGAACACAGGAGAATTAGAAGAAGCTTGGAGAAAAAAGTCATTGAGAAAAGTTACTTATAGGAGACAGTTGGGAAGTTTACAGGAGCTGAGCACAGCTAATAGCTAGGTTTGCAGGAGACTAGAGTCAATTGTTTGAAGAGGGGAGAGCGCTAAGCAGCTAAAAGTTGGCTGGAGGAAAACAGAATCTTCCTTAGTGTGAACAGCAGATTGGATGTATTTCCCTTTGGCCATCTACAACCTGTGAGGGGGAAACCTTTTGGCTTAGGATGGAGAGACAAAGATGGAAAGAAGCTTTTCATCAGTTTTTCTGTGAATGGAGAAAAGGGGTTGCTTTGTGGAAAGCTGACTAAAGAAAGGAGAATCCCCTGCTGTTTGAAGAGCTGGCTGGGAAAAGGCCACATGGATCTCCGTTACTATGTATATCACTGTGTTCAACCAAATCTGTCCATCTGTTTTCTTGGGGACCTTCAATTGTCTATGCACTGATCATATCATATATACAGAACACATAAAGGTATACAAACACATATATGATACTGGGAATGTAAAGAATGCATATGGATGTAGGACTCTAACCTATATGACAACAGATAAATTTATCAATATCAACAATAGGATTTAGGATTTCTAATCACCCCGAAGCTGATTTTCAATTTTTTTAAAATTGTGAGAGAGGGGAAACCCCTCTGACCCTGGTCAGAGAGTATAACTATAGATTTATGGGTAGAATGTTATTTGATTATTTCTGCTTTTTCCTTCTATTGAGTAAATGAGATGTTTCAATTATTCTGCCTTTGTCTTCTGAGTAAATGTTATGATTGGGCTTGTTTTTGCTTTATCCTTTAAATATTTCCTGGTTCAGGGTCAATGGGGTCATTGTGACTGATTTAGTGTAAATGGGAAACATGCTGGTGGGAGTTCAGAGCTGCAGTGGCAAACAGTAGGAATGTATCTTCTTTTACCAGTATTACCACCTAGGACCCTGAAAATTGAGTAGAAATCATATAGTCATGTCCGTGGCACCCCTCGCTGGGAAAACCCCCAGAGCTTACAATGTGAGGGCAGGTTGGGTGGGTTAGACCAAACCAAGAAGAGAAAAGGGGAGATGTAGGTGGTAAATCAATTGGGAATGCCATACTCAAAGACTACACTGCCAGTATGAGTGGGTTATGTGACCTCATCTGACTGGAGAAGCAAGAGAAGGTAAGTGAGAATGAATACAAAAGCATAGTATGGTCCTGTAAGAACAGAGTCAAGAATGCTAAAGTTCATAATTAGCTGAGGCTGGTCATAAATGTAACAGACAACAAAAAAGGATTTGGGGAATTTTAGCTATGTTAGGGAAAAAAAGAAGTATCTATGAGGAAAGAGGACTGCTCTTGAGGTAGATGGAATGATAAGATGATAACAGACAATTTAAAGAAAGCACAACTATTTAGCTCTTACATAACTTCTGCTTTCTTTTCTTTGGACTGGAAAAGAGAACAAAAATGGCTAATAGAGAATTGAAGCCCATGAGAAAAACGGAAACGATAAAAGAATGTCTAGCTTCCCTTGATGGGTTCAAGTAACCAGATAAAATACATCCTTAGATTCTGAAAGAACTGGGAGATGTAATTGCTAAACCACTATTTTGTTGTTGGTCAGTAGTCATTTTTGTCATATGTGCCCAACTCTCCATGACTCCATTTAGGGTTTTCTTGGCACAGACACTGGAGTGGTTTGCCATCTATTTTACAGGTGAGGAAACTACGCTATTAGGGATCTGTTAAAGATTATTGAGAATGGGAGAAGTGCCACAAAACTGGAGAAGGGAAAATAATGTGTCTCTTTTCAATAAAAGGGAAGTGAATGGAATTTGTCAACTACACGACAGTAGGTTTAACTGTAATTCCTTCCAAAATATAAAATATATTATTAGAGGGATGGTTATTAAATATTGAGCAAATGAAGCAATGATCACAAAAAGCATAGTTTCCTCAAGAAGAGATCGTGCCAGAGAAATTCATTTGCCTTTATAACCATTACTAGACTAATTGGTTATGGGAATTTTGTAGGCACAGTTTACTTAGATTTTAACAGAGTTTTTGGTAAAGTCCGTTATGCCATTCATGTGGACAAAGGCAACATATGGGTTAGATCCCTGAATGACTAGACCCCACAAAATAGTAGCTAGCTCCTCACTAAATATTCCCTTTTGGGGTATGCTGTAGAGGGGATGCTTGTTTGGGAACAGTTTGGATTAGATGGCCCTGAAGTCGCTTCCAACTAGGAAGTGATAAAACAGGAATAGTCACTAAATTCTAGCATAAATTATTTCAGGCCAGTGGTCCACCGATTCTGCATTTATTTCAGTCACTCAATAAACTTTTATTAAGTGCTTGCTATGATCTAGGTTAAGTGCTGGGAATACAAATTTTTTTTTAAAAAGGCCAAAACATGGATACTAAAGTTAAGGAGCTAGGGAAGACAATATGTAAATATATGTTACTGAAGGATATATAGAGTATAAACAGAAGGTAATCTCAAAGGGAAAGGACTTGGGGGGTATATGAAGAGAAGAGAATAAGCATTTATTAAGCACCTACTATGCACCAAGTACTTCTAAGTATTATATAAATATTATCTCATTTGATCCTTACAACTTTGTGAGGCAGACAGAGGTTAAGTGACTTGCCCAGGGTCACACATTTGGAAAGTAAGTATATGAGGCGAGATTTTAATTTAGGCCTTCCTGTATCCGGCCCAGTACCCTCTCCATTTCCCCACATAGCTACTGGGAGAGGACTGAAGAAAAATGTGAAATTTGAACTGAGTCTTGAAGTTAGGAGTCGGAGGTGAAGTTAGGAGTCAGAGGTGAAGTTAGGAGTCAGCGGTGAAGAGGGAGAGCATTCCAGGCAAGGGAGACAGCCAGTGCAAATGAACAGATCATTAACCCTCTTAATTCTCATGCTTTCCCTCTGTTGAATATTTCTCATTTATCCTGTATATAGTTTGTTTGCACGTGGTTGTTTGCAGGAGATCTCCCCTGTTAGACTGTGAGTTCCCCAAGGGTAGAGACTGTCTTTTTTCTTTCCTTGTATCCTCAGCACTTAAAACAAAGCCCAGGGGCAGCTAGGTGGCACATTGAATAGAGCACCGGCCCTAAAGTCTGGAGGACCTGAGTTCAAATTTGACCTCAGATACTTTACACAAAACTAGCCCTGTGATCTTGGGCAAGTCACTTAACCCCAATTGCCCTACCTTCTCCTTCCAAAAAAGCAAAACAAAAAACAAAGCCTAGAACATAATAGGCGCTTCGTAAATACTGAATGATAACTTTTCTTTTAGGACTTTAAAGCATGTGAGGAACAGCAAAGGAGGTCCATGAAGCTAGCTAGATTGGAGAGTATGTGGATGACACTAAAATATGGTAAAATTGAAAAAGTAGCTTTGATCCATTCTTTTCACCAGGTTTTGGGGACACCACTCTCTTCTGGTTCTCCTCCTACCCATCTCACCAATCCTTCTTAACCTCCTTTGCTGGATCTCCATCCAAGTCACACCTGCTCCCCACAGGTGTCCTGTAGACTCTGTCCTGGACCCTCTTCCTCTCCCTCTATACTATTTCACTTCATGATCTTATCAGCTCCCATGAATTTAATTATCATCTCTGCTGATAATTCTCAAACCTACTTAGCTAGTCCTAATCTCTCTGCTGACCTCCCGTCTTGCATCTCCAATGGCCTGTGAGACATCTTGAACTAGATGAACTCACCATGTCCAAAACTGAACTCATTATCTTTCTCCATAAATTCTTCTGAACTTTCCTATTACTGCCTATGTCATCACCATCCTCCCAGTTCCCCAGGCTCACAACCTACACATCATCCTTAGCTCCCTCCTCACTCTTACCCCACACAGCCAATCTGTTGCCAAGGCCTGTGGATTTTTATCTTTGTAACATTTCTCTCATACCCCTTCTTTTCTCCTTGTAGTAGACCAGACTTTCATGCAGATATGCAGAAAGAGTATAATCTTGTTGGGTGCATGCTTTCACTGGATCTATGAATAACTAAAGAAAGTTTCAGGGTAGTCAATCTGCAAGTCTTGTTTGCCACTCCCTGTTTTTTTTTGTGCCTCCTGACTTGGTCCTAGGATTAAGTCTTAATGAATAATTAGCCTTGGGTTAGGGTAAGGAGTGGTCCGGACCAAGGAAGGGTCCTGGCATTTCAATTACCTCAGAATCTCTGCTATAAGGTATATAAACCCTGTGATTTTCTTGTACTTTGGCTCTGTATGAAATGGCTCTGTAATAGACTATCGAATACATCCCCGTCTCTCTCCTTTATTCAGCTGGTTGCTGGGCCATATTTCTGTGCTGGTCACAGCATCTCCTCTGATACTGCTACCACCCTGGTACCGGCCCTATTTACCTCACTTCTGGACTCATTGCTGCTTGGTCTGCCTGCCATTAGTCTCTGTCTACTACATTTCATCTTCCACTCAGCTGCCTAAGTGATCTTCCCAAAGAGCAGGTCTGGTCATGTCACTTCCCTACTCAACAAATTCTAGTGGTTCCCTATGACTTAATATAAAATCATCTGTTTAACAATGAAAGTCCTTCATAATATAGCTCCCACCACATATCCAGTCTTCTTATACCTATTTGGGATGAAAAATATCCTTCATCCTTAATTTAGTGAAAAGAAATAAACACGGAGATCTCTTAGGATAAGAACAGGACTTTATTCTCTTCCCCGGGAGAAGAGGGCAGTCTTCCCCATGACTCATCATGGAGAAGAGGCAAGTTACAAAAGATAGTACTGGAATTTATAACCTAACTTAGTCAAGATCCCTCCCCGACTGTTTCCCCTCTCATTGGTGGAGAGGCACACTTCATCAAACACTTCCCCAACTGGGACAGCAAGGAAAGATAAGGAGAGGGTCCCACCAAAGCGGGAAAACAGACAAAGGAACATAAAAGTGATTGACAGAAGCAATTTGAAAAGTTAACCATCCCAAATTGAGAAGTTTTCACTCATCCAATACAGTCCCCGGTTTTTTTTTTTTTTTACTCTGAAAACTTCTCATGAAATGGCTCATCCTCCCAACATGGGATTTCCAGGAAAGACTCAGTCTTGATAAAGGCCAGGTCCAAACTCTTGGGAAAGCTGACAGCATCTGATGTTGTCTTCTTCAGATCCCTTGGCTCAGAAGAGGGTTAGTCTTCAGATGCCTAAATTCATATACACCAGCCAGCATGGCCAACCAGACCTAACAAGGTTCTCAGAAACATGATTTGACATCAAGGGTACATATAAAGGTCCAGTTTTCCCAGCCATGCAAGACTAGGTCCAAACAGTGCAATTTAATAGTTCAGTTTTTCTTAGCCACTCAGGGGTAGGCTCAGGCAATACAATAAGGCTTTCTCACAATTTTACAAAGTTACATGCTTACATTAAGTCAGGTACAGATTAAATTTCTTAGATGGCTTACAGTATACTAAAGATGATTACATGTTGCCAAGATAATCAAGAAAACTTACACACATTTAACTAATTATAACAAAGTTGAGACACATGTGATACTAA
>CM053585.1:121543444-121563803 GCA_028646515.1 Pseudochirops corinnae | reverse complement strand
GGGGGAGGGAATATACAGTGGGATGGCTGTTTTGAGGTGTTGGGTAGGGGAAAGATGGGGAGAAAATTTGTAACTCAAAATCTCGTGGAAATGAATGATGTAAACAAGAAAATAAATTAATTTTAAAAAACTGGAAATTAAGGTGATGCCCATCAATTGGGGAATGGCTAAACAAGTTGTGGTATATGAATGTAATTGAATACTATTGTGCTATAAGGTATGGGGAGGAGTTGGACTTCATATTTACCTGGAGAGACTTATACAAACTGATGCTAAGTGAGAAGAGCAGAACCAGGAAAAACTTGCACACAATCACAGACACATCGTATGTGTGATGACCAACTTTGATAAACTGGACTCTTCTCAGCAACACACAGTTATAAGACAACTCTACAAGTCTCAGCATGGAAGGAGATATCTACATTCAGAGAAAGATCTAGAAAGAACAGAGTTTAAATGGAGACTGAAGCAATATACATGCTATCGTTCTTTTCCATGATTAGTTTTGTTTCTTCTTCCCCATTGTTCACTCATTGGTTACAACCCTTCTGTACAACCAGACTGATGTCCAGTGTGAAGGTATTTGCAGATCCTGTACTTGATTGCACGCCACCATGAGAAGGGGGAGGGAGGGGAGAAAATTAGAAACTCAAGTGATTGTGGAACTGAATCTGGCAAACTAAAAGTAAATAAACAAATCAGTTAATAAAAAAAAGAAATTCTACCCATCTTTCAGTGCCTGCCTTCCAAAACATCTCTAACATCCAGTGTCTATTCTCTCCTCACATGGCGCTGTCACTCTGATTCAGATCCTTATCACCTCCCATTTGCCAAGCTTCAGCCTTGTATCACTCTCACTATTTAATATTTTCTCTCCTACCAACATGTTGCAGAACACAAGGTGGATAAAATCATGCTATTGTTCTGACTGGGCCCACTACAGATTTGTTTTGTATAACATCAACTGGGCCCTCACTGTTGCAAGGCAATCCCATTACACCTCCCTTGTCAACTCACTACCCTATACTGTATAGCAGCTCTTCTAAACCTTTTCATTCTTCCTCAGATCTCTCAAATGCTGCTCTTTGTCCCATCTTACCTCATATCTTTTCCCCTTTAACTTTTTATTAATTTTTAACATCATTTAAAAAATTTTTGAGTTTCAAATTCTCTTCATCCCTCCCATGCTTCCCCTACCCATTCAGAAAGCAAGCAATATGATATCTGTTAGATATGCGAAGTCATTTTTCCTGATATCTTATTGAGGCACGAGCTCCCTCTTTTTCATCTTCTATCTGTCAGGTGTCTTCTGCCGCTATCTCCTCCATCCCTGAATCACATGATGAAGTGACCTTTCTCCTTACTAATGCCAACTTTTCTACCTGCTCAATTCATACAATTCCATCCCATCCTCTCCAACAGACTTCTCCCTCTATTGTCCTTGCTCTATGATACATCTTTAATCTCTTTTGGCTGATTCCCTGCTACCTACAAATATCCACAAGTCTCACCTACCCTGAAAAACCCTCCCTTGATCCTTCCATGGGGCAGTTTGGCAGCACAGTGGATAGGGCATCAGCCCTGGAGTCAGGAGGACATGAGTTCAAATCCAGCCTCAGACATCTGACCCTGGGCAAGTTGCTTAACCCTTTTTGCCTGAGTTCTTCATCTGTAAAATTAGCTAGAGAAGGAAATGACAAACCACTCCAGTATCCTTGCCAAGAAAACCCCAAATGGGATCACCAAGAGTCAGACACTACAGAATAACAATTGAATCTTCTGTCTGTCCCTGCTATTATTCTGTATCTCTTCTGCCCATTGTAGTTAAATTCCTTTAAAAGGCCATCTACAATAGTGCTTCCATTTTTTCTCCTCTCACTCTCTTCTTAACCTTTTATCCTTGGCCTTAACCCTTTAAGGTCAGTTTCTGACTTTATCATTACACCGAGCTCTCTTCGAAGTTACCATTGATCTCTTAGTTGCCAAATCCAGGGGCCTTTTGTCAGTCCTCATTCTCCTGGCCCCTCTGCAGCCTTTAACACTATTGATAGCCCTCTCCTCCTTGATACTCTTTTCTTCATGATTTCTCTGGGGCACCATTCTCTCCTATTTCACCTCCTACTTATCTAACCTCTACTTCTTAGTGTCTTTTCTTGGATCCTCATCCAGATCATGTCCTCTAAATGAAAGTGTCCCTCAGTGTTCCATCTTCTTTTCCCTCTCTATACTTGGTTATGTCTTCTCCATGCTGGTGATTCTCAGATCTACCTATCCTGCCCCAGCCTCTCTGTTGATTTCCAATCTTGCATCTCCAACTGCCTTTCAGACATCTCAAACTGGACATCCAGTAGATATCTTAAACATGTTCAAATTGAACTCATTATCATTCCCCTTAACTCCACCCCTTCCCAACACTTTCTCTATGATTGTTGAGAGCAACACCATCCAGTGCCTCAGGTTCACAACCAAGGAGTCATCCTGGACTCCTCACTTTCTCTCACACACATCCCCCAATCCAAACTGTTGACAAGTCCTCTTGATTTCACCTTTGCAACATCTCTCAAATATACCTTCTTCTCTCCTCAGACATTGCCACCACTTTAGTGCTGGTCTTCATCACCTCATGCCTGAAGTATTTCAAATAGCCTGCTGATGAGTCTGCTTGCCTCAAGTTTCACTCTACTCCATTCAGCCACCAAAGGCATTTTCCTAAAGTCTGAAAATGTCAAATCCTCCCTTTACTCCACCCTCCCACCCCTGCTCAATAAATTCTATTGGCTCCCTATCACCTCTAGGACCAAATACAGAATATTCTGTTTGGCATTTAAACCCTTCATAATTTAACTCCCTTCTACCTTTCCAGTTTTCCTACACTTTACTCCCTGACACATATTCTTCAGTCTAATGATACTGGCCTCCTGGTTGCTCCATGAGCAAGACCCTTCATCTCTCAGCTTTGGACATTTTCTCTGTCCCCCAAGCCTGGAATGCTCTTCCTCCTCATCTCTGCCTAGTGATTTCCCTGGCTTCAAGTCCCAACTAAAATCCTGTCTTTACAGGAAGCTTTTCCAAATCACTCTGAATTCTAATGTCTTATTTCCTACTTATTCTCTATATAGCTTGCTCTGTGTGTTATGTGTGTGCGTGCATGTATGTGCGTGTGTGCCTGTTGTCTCTTGCGTTATTAGATTGTGAGCTTTTTGAAGGCAGAGACTGGCTTTTGCTTCTTTTTATATCCCTAGTGCTTAGTACAATATGCACATAATGGTTGCTTAATAAATATTAATTGATTGATTTATTTAGACCAATGAAACAGCCTCCAGATTAAATTTCTGGCTTCTAATCCATTTCCTTCCCAAACCATTCTCCACACTGCTCACAAATGCTACATTTTCTATGTAGCTTTCTCTTTTGAATCTTATTCCTCCTTTCCCCTTAAACCTTTTCCCTAAACACACCTCCTTTTTCTTTGGAATTGTCACATAATTTTGTACCTCTGTGAATATTCACATATAGTTCTACTTTTTTTGGGGGGGGGGGAGTATGTATATGTGTGTGTGTGTGTGTGTGTGTGTGTGTATGTGTGTGTATGTATGTATGTATATATGTTTGTGTATATATATATACACACACACACACACACACACACACACACACACACACACACACACACCCCTACATAGGCATATATATGTCTTCCCTCCTTCCCCCTTCCAAAAAAAAAACCCAACAAAATCACCTCATTATCATGTGCAACTGAATTAAATACACAAGGGCAAATATTATTAGTCATTTTTATATCCATTTTAGTTCCCTGAACATAGTAAGAGGAACTCAAATAGTCACAGAAATTCAATTGAATTTTCACATGGGAATCATATTATTGAATTAAGTAATAGACTCAATGCTTCTAGGTATAAGGATTTAAATGAACACAACTTTCTTTCTGTTTCCCCAGCGCATTTATTATCTTTCCTTGGAATTCTACATGGGCCGGACTCTACAGAATACAATGGTGAATCTGGGTCTCCAGAATGCTTGTGATGAAGCTATTTATCAGGTATGTTATTTTTGAAACAGAGTTGTCCTCAGTAGCATACGTCTAGGTACTTCCAGAAACATGAAAATACCCAAACCGAATATTGTACTGATCATAAAAAAGAAGAGGAATGAAAGCGGAGTGAAGCACAGATATTGCAGTCTTTTTCTATGGGTGGCCAAGATAATGTGTTGGATTGACCTAGGAAACTATTAAATTGAGAAGTACTTAGGTTTATAGACTTCTAAAAGAGTTCTGATATTTAAACTCAGACTTAGGCAGTTAACTGGATCCCTAGGCAGAGTTTTGAAATAGGGAAAGCGTCTGTCATCCTCTTTCCTTTTTTATAAAATATTTATATCTTATATATTTATGTCTTTTTATACACTAATATTTCCTACTATATAATAAGAAATTTTTAAAAATTCTTCAAAATTAACCAACATATCAAAAAAGTCTGATGTTATGTGCAATGTTCCATACCCTATCCTGTACCAAAGAAGGGTATGAGGGCAATGTCCACATTCAAATCCCCTCTTCTACCTTGTCTTTTATCTCCTGCTCCATAGATATAAAGGATGGCAGTGATGACAATATATTCTAATGTAAGATGGTGAATATGAATAATATAGATTGCTTATCCTGATTTCTGACTGTCTTTAGTTCAGACCCCATACAGATATTTGCTATAGCCCCAAAATGTTACTTCTCTCTTCCCAACCGATATGAAACCTATTCCTTTTCTTTTTAATTATTTATTTATTTTTAGTTTTCAGCATTCACTTCCATAAGATTTTGAGTTTTGAATTTTCTCCCCCCTTCATCAAGATGGTGTGTAATCTGATAACGGCTCTACTTGTACATTCATATTAAACATATTGTCACATTAGTCATGATGTAAAGAAGAATTAGAACTAATGAGAGGAACTGTGAGAAAGAATAAACAAAACAACAAAAGAAAAGGAGAGCAAATAGTATGCTTCCATCTGCTTGTATACTCCAGAGTTCTGTCTCTGGATGTGGAGAACATTTTCCATTGTGAGTCTTTTGGAGTTGTTTTAGATCCTTGCATTACTGAGAAAAGCTAAGTCTATCAAAGTTGGTCATTTCACAGTGTGGCTGTTACTATATGCAGTATTCTCCTGGTTCTGCTCATTTCACTTAGCATCAGTTCATATAAGTCTTTCTAAACCTAGAATCCTTCTGCTCATCATTTCTTATAGCACAGTAGTATTCCATTACATTCATATACCACAACTTGTTCAGCCATTCCCCAACTTATGGAAATCCCCTCAATTTCCAATTCTTTTCCACCACAAAAAGACCTGCTATAAATATTTTTGTACATGTGAGTCCTTTTCCCATTTTTATGATATGAAATCTATTCTTGAAGGACTCAGAGGTGTGAATTAGAAATAACTCTATTAGAGTAGGGAATATTTAAATTTTAAAATCATATATTTAAGCCCCAGTTGAGTTTTTTTCTTTAAGATCCTAGTGGATTCCTACTTGGTAAAGTCGTCACAGGAGATATTTGGGGGGAAGATATTAATCTGTGTATCTGTGAGTGTATGTAAGGGGGAGGGGAGTCTTTTTGTTCTCTCTCTTTTTATAATATTAATAAATTCATAAAGTGCTTAATAAAGCTTTTTCTTCACTGCAATTCATTGAAATTGGTAGTATATCATCCCATTTTACAGATAAGAAAACAAATTAAGTGATTTATCCATAATTATAAAACTTTTGGAACCCAGGACTTCACTGATGTCATCCATTGCTTTATCTGCCATAATTTTTCTGAAGTGTGAAAAACTTGCAGATTTCCCCTCAATTCTCTGCAGCTATACCACATATCCCTTCCCCCTTCCTGGCCTTGCATTTACAGTGGAGTTAAATTCAGCTTCCAAGTCAGACTTTTCAGAGAAGCATAGAATATGCTGGGAAGGTCTTGGGTTGATACTTTTGGTTCTCTAATTCAGAACTGGTAGGGAATGATTGATCCAGCAAATTACCTTTTCTTGTGTATTAGATATTATGCAGTCAGAGTATTTTAGATGTAGAGCTGGAATGAATCGTAGAAATCATTTGATTCCTGCCTCTGCCTTTATAGATGAAGAAACAAAGGCCCACAGAGACTAAATGACTTGCCCAAGGCTGAGAACAATTGTAAGCCAGTTAGTGAACCTAGATCCTCTGATTCTAAATTGGGGGTACTTTCCACTGGATTGAGCTTGCCTTTCTATTTCATGGAGACAGGATAGCAAATTACTGTGCAGGGAAGTACTTTCTTTCTTTGGCTTTCTGATTGATGAGAAATATGTCCAAATCAAAACTCATTATCATTCCCTGAAACTCTTCTCCCTTGCCGCCCAATACACCTTTCCTATTACTATAGAGAACAGCCCTATCCTCCTGTTCCTAAGGCTCAAAACTTAGGAGTCATCTTGGATTCCTTGATATCTCTCACCACCCCACCACCCCCATATCCAAGCTGTTGCTAAGGCCCTTTGATTTCACCTTTGCCACATCTCTCAAATATGCCATTCTCTCTTCTGGCACTGCCACTGCTCTGGTACAGCCCCCCATCACATCATTACTGGAATATTGCAAATAGCCTGTTGATGAATCTGCCTGCCTGTCTTTCTTCACTGCAATCCATCCTCCAAAGTGATTTTCCTAAAATGCAAGTCTGATCATGTCACTGGAATTCATTAAATTCCAGTGGCTTCTTCCTGTTGCTTCTGGGAGTAAATACAGAATGATCTGTTTGTCTTTCTGAGCCCTTCTTAACCTCATCCCCTCCTACCTTCCTACTCTTCTTATGCCTTACTCCCTAACACATACTTAATATAGTGGCCCTGGCTTCCTGGATGTTCCATAAACAAAACACTCCATCTCTTGACTCTAGGCTTTTTCTCTGGTGCTCCTCTATGTATAGAATACTCTTCTTCCTACACTCAACTACTCCCCTCCCTGGCTTCCTGTAAGTCCCGCCTAAATTCTTAGCTTCTGCAGGATGCCTTCCCCATCCCTCTTATTCCTGTGCCTTCCCTCTGTTAATTATTTCCTATTTATCCTGTATATAGCTTTCTTTGTGCATGCTTGTTTGCATGTTACCTCCTCCTTGAGAACAGGGACTGTCTTTTGTCTCTTTTCGTGTCCCCAGCGCTTAGCACTACACCTGACATACATTAGGTGCTTAATAAATGTTTATTTAATTGAATCAAATTGGTGTGGGTAGAAAGAGAGCTGTGGCCCAGCTTTGCTGCTTAACAAGGTTTGTAACCTTCAGCATGTTGCTTCACTTCTCTGTATCTTGTTCCTTTATTAGTAAAAATGGGTGTAATCATTCTTGCATTGCCTTCTGTGTTGTTGCAAGAATCAAATGAGATAATGTGGGTGCTTTATAAAAAACCCTGAGACCCACATGTAAAATTTTTTATTGTCAATGTCAGTGAACATCAGCAGACAGATCTGCTTTGAGATCTGCTTAAGTCCTATGATTTAATCTTGCTTTAATAAATTTTTGCTTACAGTCTGCATTTTCATTGTTCTCTTTTTAAGATTTAGCTCAGATTAGTTTATATTCTGGGCCTGTACTAATTTAATTACCTGGAATGTTTATTATTTCATGCCGTTTCATAAATGCTGTTTCCACATACGTTATATGAAGAATGTCAAGCTGATTAACACTACCTTTATTTTCACTTTGGAAAATACCGCCAATAATTCACAGAATATTTTTCAGTTTAAAGCATCTCATTAGTTTCCTGGATGATATTAGATTTTTTTTACCATATTTTGCATTAAAACATATTGTCATTCCTGCCATAACATAGCAAATCTATAAACAGAAAAAAAATTATTTTGTCTACTATGTAGTTGTTAGGAAAATAAGTAATGTCCAATTTTTACTTGCACTATCTTATTCTTATCCTCCCAGACTTCCCTTAAGATAGGTTCTATTATCATTCCCATTTTACATATGAGAAGCAGACTCTTGGAGGTTATATTTTGTTTTTGGTTATGAAACTCCTAAATCTCTGAGGTGAGATTTGAATCAGGTCTTTCTGCCTGTCCATGGCTCTATCCACCATGCTGTGTTACATTTATTGAGAATAAGATTGAGAGTGAGGTACTGGGAAATCTTTGGAGGTGACTTTGGTTTTTGAGGTTTGTCAGCATGTTGTGGATTTTTAAAAGTACACTGTGCATTTATTGTGACTTGTGCTTTTGCAAGACAGTTTTCACTGGTTTGATTCCCCTTCCTTCCCCCTTTCAAGATCTTTTTTTTAAAATAAGTTTTGTTTTTACATCACCACTCTTTCCAGCTCTTTCCAGCCAAACCGGCCTACTTGTTATTCCTCATACAAAACAGTTCATCTCCTGTCTCCCGCCTTTAACACAATCGCCTTTGCCTGGAATGTGCTAGAGGGAAGCTGAACTTGAGTAATTGTAATAATCAATCTTAGTCCCAAAGAACAGACTGCGTGAAAACAAAAGGCTTGTTCGACTGAAAAAAAAAGAAATACTAAGTCTCTAAACCATAACCAATCATAACCTTGAGTATAACTTGGCAATTTGGGACTTTGTTGCTTTACCCTTAGGATGGGCAAGATGTAATACCTAATCATATGAGACAGTAAAGGTAAAAGTACTTGAAGCTTACTGACTTTTTTTTTTTAACAAAAATATAATATTGATACAGTGTGAACTAGCATTGTTCATTTTAAGACAAGAAGCTAAAGAATCTGACAAACCAGCGTCATTTTAAAATAATGTTCTGTCTATTATAAATGGCGTAACTACTTTTTAAAATTTATTAATGCATGTCTGATTTGAATGCCCGTGGTGTTTGGAAATGTCTATGGAAACTTTACAGTGACTGTTTTTGGAATTAAGATGGTTTATAAAAAAAGTCAAAACCTAAGAAAAGATACACTGACCTTTCTGGCCTAAATTAACTGGCATTAGTTATCTTCTTTTCTTTTTTCGGTTATATATTAAATTTAGCTTTCTCTTTATTTTCAGTTGGGATTAGACTTGGAAGAACTTGAGGAAATAGAAGAAGATGCAGGTCTTGGTAATGGAGGATTGGGGAGACTGGCAGGTGATTATAAGTTTTTGTGGAGTTTTTTGTCAGTGTTACATATGAACCCCTTAATTCTGCTGGTTATAACATACAGTAATATTGATTGATTGATTTAATTCATTACTGCAAGGGTCCACGATTTCATACTGATTACTTCTACACCAATATAGATTGCAGCTTTTTAACACCATAATAGACAGTCCCTGTGAGATATTGTTGCTGAAAAACATAATTGCCAGGCTTGTGGTTATAGTTCTATCCAAACTTAGGTTGGTTCTAAGACTAGAGTAAGAAATCTTTTGTCAATCATATGAAGCCTGTCTAGCTTGGTAGGGCTTACCAGAACTTGTACTCTATTGGCTTAGCATTCAAGAACCCGGTGTCACCCCATGCTATAATGAAGTATCAGAATAGTGCTCTAATGGAGGGGCATAGTGCTTCTGAGTCTAAAATCATAATTAATCCATGTGTACTTAACTAATTTTGCATAGAGAAGATCTTTATTTTCTGGTTACTATATCCTTCAATGCTTGAAAATATTGAAAATTAGAAATTGAGCACAAACCCAAATCCACTCATTTAAAAAAATTAATATGTGTTAAGGGTGTCACTAGTTTCATCTTTATATGTAAAAACTGATCCTTCAGTCAAATCATGGCAAATCGTGGTTCTTCTCACAATCCTAATCTCTGTTAAGTGTCAGACTGTCCCTATGTGGTAATAGCTGGCAAAACTTAGAAGGAAGCTTAGAGTGTTGCTCTTTGACCCTTCCTCTTAAAGCTGAGGAGTAACTTAGTGGAAACCTGCGTTTGTCCAAGTACTTTTTGAGTATACAAAGCTCTGGC
This sequence comes from Pseudochirops corinnae, assembly GCA_028646515.1. NCBI lineage: Eukaryota > Metazoa > Chordata > Mammalia > Diprotodontia > Pseudocheiridae > Pseudochirops > Pseudochirops corinnae. The sequence goes on along the minus strand of CM053585.1, from coordinate 121,553,827 downwards.
CAAAAGCTGTGGGGACTGGACTTCTGGGCATGCATAACTCATGATCACCCTTAGCATCAGAAATAGGGACTTTGTATATTTATTAAACCACATTCAGCTCAGCCCATTGTTCGTCTCATCCTCCTTCCCATTTGTCACTCCATTAATAGTCCTGGATATCCTACCTTATTTGCTTTTTGTTCTCATTTTATAGTCATTAACATGTTAACTGAGCCTGGAATTTCAGAGGCTTTTAGGGGAGATCAGCATCCTCTGTTAAGCTGTCTTGCCGTTCAGATGTAAATGCTTTCTAAATAAGTGATTTGTGTCAAATCAGGAGCCATGCTGATGAAATGAAAAATAGCCCACACATAAAACTTAAATTTAGGAGCCAAATTTATGGAAGGATATTTGGAGACACAAACAAATAGAATATAGATGGTAAGGCCAACCTTGGTTGTAAACTTGTTTTCTCCCTGTTTCCCTGTTTCAGAAATGTTCTTATCTGGAATGTGGGATTGCCAAGCCCTGCATCAGCTGGTGACCCAGCCCCAGTAAAGCACAATGTACGGGCCCAATTCCAAAGATGATAGTAACTAAATAGCTTCCTAGCTTTCATTTTATATGCGGAAAAAGTTCTGCCTCTGACAGGCTGATACTGTTTCATCAGTTTCCTTTGCTTGTTAAGGATTTTTGGACAGTGATTGATGGGGAGACAAGGTTTTATATGTTTGACTCTTTTACAATTACAGTTGGCTGAATGGGCAAAAGAGGATGAAAAGGGAGTAGCATCTAATGTAACTGATTGACTAACCACGCCAATTTATTATTCACCAGTATAGAGGCGAAAGCCTGCTTTTATGGCCTTGGGCTGGGATCTTTATCTGTACATTTACAGTCAGGAATAGCACGAAAAAAACAGCAAAAAAAAACCCCCAAAGATTCTGTTAAGTTGGTTCATGGCATAAATTTCTTAATTTAACTGTCTTAAACTAGTGTACAGACTTTAAAGTGTATATATAATTTCTAAAAACAGGTTCATGTTTATTCAGTGCTTTTGTCAGTATTTCATATATAGGATTTTCTTACACCTATGAAATAGATCAGCAAGTATAAGGACCTGCATCAGAATACCCCTTGCTCCTGTCTTTGAGCAAAGGTTAGTTCTACACAGATATTGTTTATCCATGGGTTCATTTCTAGGTCTTGTTACCTTTATATCTTACTAGTAATTATAATTTTTCTTCATTATCATCTTTTTTCCTCTTGTCTAGTCTCACCTAATTCCAAGTTAAAAAGTCATTAATTTTTAGAATGTTGCCATATCTCCCTATCAATAAAAGATTAGGAAGAGCATGAAATAACAGCCTTCACAGTTCCATTTAGCCTCTTGGTTCATTATTGTTAGACTTTGTGTCCTTAGACTTGTTCTTGACTCCCATATCATTCAGGTTTATTCACACCAGCTCTTACCTAGTTTAACTATTGGTTACCATAACATAGAGTGAAATAGTAACTTGTACTAGTTCTGTCCAACACCTCTGGGTTCAAATACAAGCACTTAGCACAATGCCTGGCACATAGTTAGGTGCTTAATAAATGTTTATTGAATGAATAAACTGAATAAATTGTGTCGCAGTACCATAGCTTCCCTTCTAAGGATACCACTTCCTTTCGATACTGTTTTCCTTTCAGATAGCAGGCTCAGAGTTTTTTCTCATCTTTTAAAATTTAAACTTTTTTTATGGGAATAGTTCAAGAAAATAGAAGCAGAGATTGAAGCTATAATGTGATATCAGTTTTGTACTTTATAGAGTTCTTAAGAGTATCTGAATATGCAAGAATGCCTACACATTTCCTTTTGTAGTGACATGAGGAAGGACACATTGTCCACATATGAGGAAAGACATATTGTGCTCTTGTGCCACCTTTTGAAAGGGTTCCCTCAGCTATTCACTTCTCTAAAGAAAGTCTAAAAACTGCCTTTTTAAATTGATCTATACTTCAATACATGAATGGATCTCTGATCTTATTAGTATGTTTTTTTCAGTATACGGAACAGCTTTCCCTCACCTTTTCATTCTGTGTATCTTTTTCTTTATCCTTTGACTTGTCCAGCCCTGAGATTCAGTTATTTTCCTACAAATCCTCCATAGAGAATGTACCCAACAGACTGGAAGCCTTCCTTTGGTTCTTTTCAAATCTTTTGGATTTGAGCACAGCTCTTGGATTTGCCCTCTGTTATCTCTTGCACTATATAAAGAACCACCCATTTTTCTGGTAATACATTAGGTTGATGATTTAATCACTGATCACTTGCAAAATCATCATTGATAGCAGCTCCACAGTCTGCTCACATCTACTATGTATAACCTTGACTTTGACTCATTTGCAATTATACTTCTTTTGAGATTGTGGTAGATTGTGGTATTCTATGATTTGCAGGCATGCAGCATCACTGGGAGTCTACTTAAATTAAAATGATGGGCTTTTAGATGGCAGAATAAAGCAGGGACTTGCTTGAATTCTCTCCAAAACTCTTCCAAATACCTGTAAAAAAAATTATTCTAAACGAAGTCTAGAGCAGCAGAACCCATAAAATGACAGAGTGAAACAAATTGCCAGGCCAAGACAACTTGGAAGGTCAACAAGAAAGGTCTGTTGCACCAGTCTGAGAGAGGAGTACAGTCTAGCACAAAACTTTGTACCAGCACAGACTGGGACCCTGACAAACCTGGAGCAGGTCTCAGGGGACTGAATCACTAGTAGCTGTGGTGGTTTCCAGACTTCTTAGCCCACAAACATAAAAGACAACTGGAAAGGTCAGTAGGAAAGGTCTCTCAGACCTGGGTGAGAGAGGAGCATGGTCCAACCCTAACCCTAGGCCCACAGATGCTTCCAGAGATCTTGGCCCACAGACAGTGGGGGGATTGAGCAGCTGATCAGAGGGGGCTTGCAGGGATTTCTTTGCTGGAACTGAGGCAAGATTCTCTTGCTTTTCCTGTTCTTGGATCTTGGTTGCAGTAGTGGGTGGTGGTCCTCGGACAAGAAGGAGCACTGATGTGGGCGGAGCTTGTGGCAGTGCTGGAGAGGGAATTCTCCTCACCGTTCAGAGAAGAGTGCTTGTGGTCACTCAGAGACCAGACCACAGGCCAGGAGAGGAGTAAACACCTCTCCTTTGATCATATTACCTTGAAAGAACTTGAAAATTTATAGATCCCTAGAAGTATCTCTGAAAACATCTTCAAATAAAAAAAATAAAAACAAAACTCTCTGGGGACAGCTGGGTGGCACAGGGGATAGAGCACCAGCCCTGGAGTCAGGAGGACCTAAATTCAAATCTGGCCTCAGACACTTAACACTTATTAGCCACGTGACCGTGGGCAAGTCACTTAACCCCATTTGCACTGCCTTACCCCCTCCAAAAAAAAAAAAAAAGAAAAATAAATAAATGAATGAAAATGAAAACATCTGCACAAAACCCCTGAGGCTTGGGACAATACACCCTTCCCATTGGAAGCAGAGTCCCACCTTAACAAAGAGTTAGAAACTCAAGTAATTGACTGGGAAAATGACCAAACAGTGGGGAAAAAACCTCAGACTGTAAAATCTTACTTTGGTGCAAAGGAGATCAAAACATACAATCAGAAGAAAACAACAAAGTCAAAGCTCCTACATCCAAAGCCTCCAAGAAAAATATGAATTGGTCGCAGGTCACAGAACAGCTCAAAAAAAATTTTCAAATCGAGTAAGAGAAGTAGAGGAAAAATTGGGAAGAGAAATGAAAGCGATGCAAAAAAATCACAAAAAACGAGTCAATAGCTTGCTAAAGGAAACTTCCCAAAATAATGAAGAAAATGACACCTTAAAAAGTAGACTAACCCAAATGGCAAAAGAGGTCCAAAAAGCCAGTGAGGAGAAGAATGCCTGAGAAAGCGAAACTGACAAATGGAAAAGGAAATCCAGTAGCTCACTGAAGAAAATAATTCCTTAAAAATGAGAATGGAGCAAATGGAAGCTGATTACTCTATGAGAAATCAATAAATTATAAAACAAAACCAAAAGAATGAAAAAAAGGAAGACAGTATGAAATATCTCATTGGACAAACAACTGACCTAAAAGATGGATCTAGGAGAGATCATTTTAAAATTACTGGACTACCTAAAAGCTATGATCAAAAAAAAGAACCTAGACATCATCTTTTAAGAAATTATCAAGGAAAATTACTCTGGTATTCTAGAACCAAAGGGTAAAATAGATATTGAAAGAATACACCAATCACCTCTTCAAAGAGATACCGAAAGGAGAATTTATAGTAATATTATAGTCAAATTCCAGAGTTGCCAGGTCAAGGAGAAAATATTGGAAGCAGCCAGAAAGAAATAATTCAAGTATTGTGGAAACACAATCAGGATAACGCAAGATTTGGCAGCTTCTGTGTGAAGGGATTAGAAGGCTTGGAATATGATATTCTGGAGGTCAAAGGATTAAAATGATGGGTCCTTGTGACATTGATTAGTATGATATCATTGTGAGTAATCCCACTTAATCTCCTCTTCTAATCAGTTCTGGGTCCATGTTTATTGTCTGTGGGCAGTCCCTGTCTAAGATACTGTGTATTCACTAACACACTTGGTCAAGTTGCCTAAGTTGACAGTGTATCAGTCAGCAATTTGGGAGAATGGTGTAGCACCAATGCAATATTCACAGCACCGATAATGACTATGAATATGCTGGAACAGTTCCGAATCACAAAATATAGACTTTCCACATAGAAGACAGAAGAAAAACATTATCTAGACACCAGAAAGCCAAATCCCAACACTAGGAAACAAAATCCATCATAGCAACAAAGAAGTTAGTACACCCTAGCACAGCATTGAGCCACACCATCCTTTAGCCTTCCCACAAACAAACACTCAGAAGCCTACCTGTCTCTTTAGCTGCATTCTCTCTTCCCTCCAGCTCTAATTGCCCTGACTCCCAGCTTCCTGTGGGCTCTGCTCCACCCTTCAGCAAACTCTTTCCACCACAGGCTCCATGTGATTACATTTGGCCTATTAGGGGCCAGGGAAGATCTTCAAATTCCCTTAGGCGTATTAAAGGGCAGAGAAGATCTTCAAATTACCATTACCGTTACAAATGGTTGTTCAGCTGATTGAGAATTCACCTAACTGTACTATATAGTTCAGCTTACATTTTCTGTCTCAGTCACAAGCATGTCATGAAAGACTGTCACATGCCTTCTTGAAATCAAAGTTTCTTAAATTTTTAGGTAGAAAATTCAGAGATCATAGCATTTAGAATTTCTAGAAGATGACAAAGTACAGTATAAAGTCTAAATGATTCTGATGATATTCATCTATTTAACAAAAAAGACTTTCCTTCCCTAATCTATAGCAACAAGTTGATTTGGATTTTGCTTTGCACTGCCAAAAGAGGCTAAGAGTCATTTAGACTCTGCAGCTATTTATTTTTTTTAAATGCTCAGATTGTTCATCTTCCTCTTCCATGGCAACAGATGATAGGCTTTGGAACTGAAATGAAATTTAAAGATCACCTGATCTAACTGATTTATTTTCATATGAAGAAACTGAGGCTTTGGAGAAGTTAAATGAAACAGAAGTGAGATTTGAAGCAAGTTCTCTAGATTATAAATCCTGTGGTCTAAGTTTTAAATACCAATGTAGAGGTGATTCCAACTTTGGGAGGAATCAGGAGGTAGAGTGGTGGTAGGAAGACTAAGGCCTAAAGAAGGTAAAATTTAACCTATTCTCATCTATAGGTGCTATCACCAATAACTGTTTAGTCTTTATAACTCCTGTACAACCTCCTTGGAGTTATAAATATCCCTTACTCGAATAATACCCTCTTAAAGTAAATAGTTTACTTTTATATGTCTGAACTTTGACATGGAGCCCAATGTAATAATTTAGTTTCTGTAGACATTTATAAATTGATGATCATTTTTTTGTTTTACATTTTAGCTTGTTTCCTGGATTCAATGGCTACATTGGGACTGGCAGCCTATGGTTATGGAATCCGTTATGAATTTGGCATTTTTAATCAGAAGATTATCAATGGCTGGCAGGTATGTTGGTAGTTGGGAAATTTTTAGTTTATCTGATTCTTTTATTAATGTAGCTTTCCTATGTGAGCAAGAAATCAGTATATCCCAATCTGGCTTCTAATGTGCTTCAGCATTTTCCTGGAGTGACTACAGGTCAATTGAACTAAAAATTGGAAACTGAAATAAAGGAGAATTGCTATCACATACCACAATTCCATTTTTTCTGTCAGTAACAACATGCTGTTATTACTATTAGAAACTGGTAATGACCACTCTCTTAAACTTTTTTCATTGTTCATTCCCAGTTGTAATTAGAATCTGTGTTGAAGATCAGACAATTTGATTAGGGATCATGAATGGATCGTGTTATTGATGCCTGACTAGAAGTAGCAGGTGTCGAAGGAGAATAGTATTTAACAGAGAAGGATACCAGTCAGGTGAGTAAGGGTGATAAAGAGTCCAAGGAAATTGTAGCAACTTTGCTAGGATATAAACTTAGATACCTTTCATACTTAAGTGTGAAATTACTAGACCACAGTGTGGTATATCATTTTCATATTAACAGGATTCTAATTATCTACCATAATTGACTTTGAGTAATTTTCCATTATCTTCCTCGGATTTTGTTATTACCAGTTCTGTACATGTTGAAGTGCACTGTTATTGTGAAGTTAAAGGTATGAGCTTTGGTAAGGAACAATTTTTCTTTGTGTAAAGCAAAACTGGTATATCCAAAGGTGAAAATTATGATTTTGATTTCATTAACATCCAATTGTAACTTACTGAGCTGACCTAAAGCTATCCTTTAAAGAAGTAGAGTCCCCAAGTGAATCACTGTTCATTCATGATGAGGCATTTGACCCGTTTTTGGCCAGCACAGCAGGTTGTAAGATCCTAGATAAAAAGTTTCAAGGAATATTTTATCTTATTTTTTAAGTAGTATTTCATTTTTAATATTTATTTAATAACTTTTATTTAATATTTATTTTAGTAGTATTTTATTTTTCCAATTACATGTAAAAATAGTTTTCAACATTTACTTTGATAAGATTTTGAGTTCCAAATTTTTTCTCCCTCCTCCCCAAGATGGTATGTAATCTAATATAGGCTATACATGTGCAAAAGGAATATTTTAAATAGGGCATCACTTTTATCTCACCTGAGCCTAGAAAGGCCTCTTTTAAAGTACTCAGAAAATAGAAATCTGAACTGAAGTTAATGTTTAGACTTTTTGCTCATATGGATCATAATTCAAATTATGGCATTAGTAGGAAATTCTTATTCAGGTTTATTGCCTAATTTTTTAAACATTTAAGAAAAAACAGATTTTGATCTGTTGCTTATAACAATACCCTTCCTGACCATTTTCTCTTCACTGTTATTTCCAAGATTATAAAGACAAATATATCCTCTGGCCAAGTTCCATATACATGAGTGTCCTTGGGTAGTCTTTCTCTCCTACTCTGAAGAATAAATTTTTGTGTTATATTCGAGTCTTTCTAATCTTGAATCCACTTAATACCTTAACTATATAGCAGAAACATGTTTCTCTGATTATTTCTCTTTTTTGTCCTTGTTCTGTAAATGGTTCCCTCATTATGGGTTTTTCCTCTACTGACAAATTGCAATTCCTCTGTAAACTTAATCACATCGTTAGATTTTGAGCTTCTTGAGAACATGGGCTGTCTTTTACCTTTCTTTGTATCTTCAGTGCTTAGCACAGTGCTTGGTACATAGTAGGTGAATAATACATTCTAGTTGGCTGACTCCAGCCTCATAGATTGTCTTTGAAAGTAGGTATAACTGAAGTATGCATCACCCATGGGTGTACTCTTTCTGAACTCAGGTCCTCAATAGCAACAGAATAATTAAGAGTTAAATTCCATCACTAGAGTTGTATTCAAAACCTTTATAGCTTCTTAGCACTCATAAGTATAATCTTGAAAACTTAGAATTAACTTCATGTCCAGAGGAGGCATTGAGTAGGATTTTGATTTCTAACTTATTATAAACACACAAATTAATATAATTTTGATACACAATATAAAGATTCACACAGAGTGAAAAGCTGGAGCAAAACTTATGTTTTAAACAAATTCAGAAAAGGAAGAATAGCAATCATCTCAGATAAGGCAATAGCAAAAATAAGTATGTTAAGACAGTTAGCAGGAAAATGACATTGTGTTTAAGGGAACCTCAGATAGTGAAAAATATTGGTACTTATACACCAAATGGCATAGCATCTCAATACTTAAAAGACAAGTTAATCAAATTAGAAGGAGAAATAAATAGCAAAACTTGATTGGAGCCATCATTTTGCCTCTTTCAAAATTAAGACAAATCCAACAAAAAGATAAATAAGAAATTAAGGACCTAAATAAAAATTTAGGAGAATTAGACATGATAGATTTCTGGTGATAACTGAATGGAAATAGAATAGAATATATGTATTTCTCAACTATATATGACACTTTTGCAAAAAAAAGATTGTGTACCAAGACATAAGAACTTCATAAAAATACAGAAAAGCAAGTATTATGCACATGCTTTACATACAATGATGTGAGAAAATAATGGTCATTAATGGGCATTTGAAGAAAAGATTCAAACCTAAATGTAGACTAAATATTCCTGAAGAATTAGTGGGTCATAGAACAAGTCATAACAGCAGTGGATAATTTCATCAGTGATAAATGTCAATAATCTTTCAACATAACAGAATTTCTGGGGTACAACCAAAGCAGTCCCTAGGGGATGAGATCTATAAGAACAGATCAGTGAATTGAGCATTCAACTAATAAAACCCGAGGAAAAGAACATTTAAAAAAAAAACTCAATATAAAAATGTAAATTCTAAAAATAAAAAAGAAATACAATTGAAATAAAGCTAGGAGCTTTAAAGAAATAATAGATAGGGGTGGCTGGATGGCACAGTGAGTAAAGCACTGGCCCTGGAATCAGGAGGACCTGAGTTCAAATCCAGCTTCAGACACTTAACAAAAAACTAGCCTTGTGACCTTGGGCAAGTCATTTAACCCCAACTGCCCTGCCTTCCCCCTCCAAAAAGCAAAAAAAAAAAAGGAAAAGAAAAAGAAATAATAGATAAGCTACTCATTAGCTACTCAGATGCTTTAAAAATCACCAATGTTGAAAAGTAAAAATCACAAAAATGAAGAAATAAAGGAAATTTCAAACTTTTATGCACAGTTAAATAAGTGCTGACAAAACTGACAATTAAATGAAGTGGTTGAAATATTTTACAAAAATATCAAATACCTAGATTAACAGAACAATAAACATGGAATTTTGATAATCCAGTCCTAGAAATAGAAATTGAACAATCCTAAAGGAACTCCCCAAATTAAAAAAAAAAACAAAGACAAAAACCTAGGTCTAGATATATTTACTAAAGAATTCTCTCAAATATTGAAAGAGTAGTTGTTTCACAAATAGCACATAAGAGGCAGTAGATGTTTTGGACTCCAGCCTCTAACAGGTTCACTCTTGATCTGGGTAGACAGGAAGGACAGGAAGGCAGTTTTGGAATAATCTTACTTTATTCCAGTTTATCTCAAACAGGTTTCTCATAATGGGAGCACCAGCTCCTACAGCGTTCCCTAATCACCCTTCTTGAAGGGGCAGGCAAGAATATAGTAGGAACTACAATTCCTATGGGATCCCCTAAGCCTCAGTGGGGGCTGGTTGAGGCAAACACAGATTCGTGACCCCCCCCCAAAAAAAAAACTTGTTGGGGGCTGAGCAAGGCACACACAGCTTTATACTGTCATATTCTGCTATAAGTTCCCCACTTAGTGACTGGAGCCCACTACTAGGGCAATAGACAAAGAAGGCATATTGCCAATAGCCTCACAGGTTAACTTTAGCAAAAATGTCATTTGGGGCAAGTGTAGTAAAAAATCACATTATGTCATCCCTTATTTCACTGCGCATGAATGGTGGAGATGTTTATAGCCAGGGTCCTGGGTAATATTATCCAGGATCCTTGAAACTATCCCCTAAAAAGAATAACAGAATCCTCCTTACTTACACTAGCTAATTATAATATTATATAAATTATTTGCAAAGAAAGGGAAAGAACAGAATTTACCAACTCTTTCTGTGAGAAACATAGTCTTGATAGCTAAATGAGGTATCAATAAAGCAGAGAAAATGATAGGATTATAGTTCTAATAAATATCATTGTAAAACTGCTAAATAATATGTTAGCAAAGAGGCTACAGCAACATATTTTTAAAATTATGTATTATAAGTAGGTTGCATTTATACTTTGCATGCAGAGTTGGTTTAATCTTAGGAGATATATATATATATA
>CM053585.1:121481511-121542944 GCA_028646515.1 Pseudochirops corinnae | reverse complement strand
GTAGGTTGCATTTATACTTTGCATGCAGAGTTGGTTTAATCTTAGGAGATATATATATATATAACTGACTATATTAATAAGAAAAATAATAAAGACATTTTTTATATCAGTTAACGCAGAAATAGACTTGACAAAAGATTTTTTTATATTAAAGCATTATGTTATTAATGTTGAAACATTAAAAGCATAGGAATAAATGAACCATTGTTTAATTTTGTAGATCTCTGATAAGTATTATGTATCAAAACTGAAGAATTAGCATTATTTGTAGTGGAGAGAAGCTAAAGGCCTTTTCTGTAAAATCAAGGATATTGTAAGGATGGCCATTGTCTGTAGTATTACTTTATAGATTTCTAGAAATGCTATCTCTGACAATAAGACAAGAAAAAGAAATTGAGAAACTAATCATAGACAAAGAAGAAAAAAACACTTTTTCTAGTTGATGTGATAATTTCACTTAGAGAACACTAAGGAGTCACTTAAATTAATTAAGACTTGTGAAGTGCTAGGTTACCAAATAAACTCATGTAAATTATCAGCCTTTTGGTATATTACTAAGAAAATCCCTTAGAAAATAGCTAAAAAACAAAAAAAGACATTTCTTTCAAAATATCTATAGGATGTATAAAATATCTGGGAATCTACCTTTCAAGGTACAGGAATATGACTTAGAAATACTTTACTGAAATAAATAATTGGAGAGATATTAATTGATTATGGTTGGACTTTGTCAATGTAATAAAAATAACAATAATATTTTAATTTACCAATTCCATGCCATACCAATTAAACTACTAGAGGCTTACTGTATAGAACTAGAGAGAATTATAATAAAATTAATTTAGAGATTGACAAGATTAAGAACCTCAAGGAAAATATGGGAGAAAAAAAATAGGAAGGGAGCCTAGTAGTACCCATTGTCACACTCAACTATAAAGCAGTAATCATCAAAACTATCTGGTACTGCTTAACTAACATAGAAGTTGACCATTTGATTACATTACATGTGACTCTGAAGCAATTGAATATAACATAATGTTTGAAAACCTTAAAGGACCCTAACTTACAGGTATAAAGACTCACTGTTTGACCAGAACTGTTGAGAAAATTGGAAAGCAGTCTCGGAAACAAAAATCCCGTAGCATATACTACCATAAACTCTAGATGGATACATGACTTAGATAAAGTCATATTATAAACATATTAGAGCAGCACAACTTTGAATAGGGGAAGAATTCTTGATCCAGCAGAAAATAAGAAAGATAAAAAAAGACACGTCATCATACAGGTAATAACTTTAGTAATATTGTCATTCAGTGCAAGCATCATAAAGTGAAAAATTTTTGCACAAAGGAAATCAATAGTTAGAATTATTGGTTAACTTAGAAAGCAATTTAGAACTAGAAGTCACTAAACTGAGCATGCCTTTCTTTTTACCCAGTGATACCATTGCTAGATTTATACCCAAAAGAGATCAGAGAAAGAGGAAAAGGACTCATGTGTACACAGATATTATCAGCACTTTTTTTTTGTTTTGTAGCAAAGAACTATAAACAATGGATACTCCCAGTTGGGGAATTGACGAACAAAGTATGGTATGTGGGTGTTAGGAGACATTATTTCGCTGTAAGAAATGATAAAAGGGACGAATTCAGAGAAACCTTGGAGAGTTTGTATGAACTGATGCAGAACAATTTATATAATGACTAAAATATTAGGAAGAAAGACAACTTTGAAAGATTTAGACTATGATTGATGTAATCAGTAATTCCATGGGACTAATGGTGAATCATGTTTTTCAGCTGTCGGTTGCTAGTCAATAGACCATAGGTGCAGAAAGAAACATAAATTTTGAGATGTGGTGAATGTTGGACTCTGTTTTCCTTGACTAAGCTCATTTGTAACATGAGAGCATTTTTTTTTTTCAGTTGGTGGGCTGGAGTGAAGGGAGGTAGTATAGTGAAACCACAAAAACCAAATACATAAAAGAGAGCTGAAGGAAATTGCACAGATGACAAATCAGGTAGTGTTAGAGCAACTGTGATCAATTTAGTACATGCTTAAAAAAACAAGCTGTATGTAAAAGAATCCTTTTTTCTGCTCTTTATATAATTAAATGTTCATATCTGTTTGTTTATATAGTAAATTTATTATATTATATATATACATATAATGGAGGTCATATAGTAATTTAAAAAGATTTTGAAGATCATTGATAAGAGAACAGTTTCTTGGTGATGTTGGAAGCTAGAGGGGTTGAAAGAGAGTGGGGGAAAGAGTAAGTGGAGCCTTCAAATAAGTTTAGCTAGTCTTTTGTAGGCATTTGACTGTGGAAAGGGAAGAGAGATATTAAATGATATATCAAGGGAATATTAGGCTGAAGCAAGGTTTGTTTGTTTTTTAAGAGGTATGTTTATAGGCAGCATTGAATGAGTCAATAGAAAGGGAAATAATGATGATTTGAGGAGGAGGGGATGATTGTAGGCACAATCTGCTGGAGGCCAAAGGAGGGAAGAGAATGAAGGGTAGGTACATAGAGTAGGGTTGGCCTTGCTAAGGAGCAAGGCTGCCTTTTTATCAGATATTTGAAGTAGAAGTAGAGAGAATATGAGAGGAAGTCAAGAAGTTTTGAAATGTAGGGTAAGGAAGCAAGAGTTCCTTGGGAATAACCTCAGTCTGAGTTAGGGTCTTCTGCTGAGAAGGTGGGGGAGGATGGTGATATGCATGGCTTGAGAGGGAAACAAAAACTTTGGAACAGTTGCTATGGGATGATGGAGAATCAATTAGGGAGGAGTAAAATGATTGCCTTGCTTCTGGGTGGGCCAAATTGAGATTAAATAATTTTTTTCTATTGATTCTTCATTTGCTTTGCATTGATTTATACAAATATTTTTGTATTTCTCTGAATCTAAAGGAAGGATTAAATCACATCTAGTTAAGGAAAGGTAGTATATTGGAACTAGCTGTTTGACCCTGGGCAAGTCACTTAACCCTGTTTACCTTAGTTCCTTATCTGTAAAATGAGGGGGAGAAGGAAATGGCAAACCACTCCAGTACCTTTGCCAAGGAAACCCCAAAATGGGGTCACAAAGAGTCAGACACTGAAAGAGTCATAACTGAAACGACTAAACAACAACATAAATTTTCTTTTTAAATTTGAATTTAAACACCCCCTAAAAAGAGCATCGGGACAGAGTAGGATTAATATAAAACTGTGAGTCCTCATTTTTACCCCTTAAAAAGTACATAATTCTGCATGTTTCTTTAACTCTTCTGATTGCGCTTCCTTGTGTTTTCTTCAGTGGCCCTGTTTTCAGCTTTTCTATTGCTAACTTCCCCTCTCCTCAACCCTTCCTCCCATTAAAAAACTGAAAAGGGGCAAGGGGGACAACTTAATACCAAATAACCACATTCAAGCAAAATGAATCTATGTGAGATGAAAAAGTTCGGAGTCTGAGTCTGAGATCAGAAAAGGTCTTTATTCTTTCTCATGAGAAAGGGCACTGCCCCTGTCGCTCAAAGGGTCTGCCAGGGAGTGTGAAATGTGGAAGCTCACGGGCTTCTCTTGTCCTGATCCTAACTCCACTTCTAACACCCGTCCTGCGTCATCATTGGCTGGTGAGGCAAGCTCACAATCTTTCATTAGTGTTAACTAATTGGTGCAAAGCAATTTCAGTCCTTCATTATGTATTTCCTTTCATCAAATTTGGAAGTGCCCAATTAGAAGTGGACTAGTATGGTTTTCTTTCAAATTACCTCATTTCGGGGAAATTATGAGTTATCGAGAGACTGAACTGGTTTACAAAGTATGAAGAAGAAATAGGAATGTAACAGGGAGTTAAAAGAAATGAGGAAATTTCACTGTGAGTCATCTCTCACAAATCCATACAGTGGCTATATCCAAATGTATATGTCTCCCTGCACCTTGAATCCCTCAGCTCTGGAAGGTGGTAGGTTAACACGCTTCAACATGTATCCTCTGGAAACATGGTTGGTCACTCAGAAGTTGTTTTTCTTTACAATATTATTGTCCTTGTATAAATTTGTCTTTTAGGTCTACTCATTTCACTCAAATGAGGCATTTAATACTACCAAGGATTTTCTGAAATCATTTCTTTAGTTACTTCTTATGACATTAATTAACTGTTACATTCATATATCACAATGTGTTCAGCCATTTCCCAACTGATGAGCCCCACTCTCAGGTTGTAGTTCTTTTCTAAAAGACCCCCTCCCCTCTTCCCTCTCTACCACCCTCCTTTCAGAATCAGGAAGGTTTTTTTTTTTTTTTGCTATTTCCCCACCACCACCATCACACCACGTATCCTCCCTCCTGATTCTGTGCTCCCCTCCTCCCAGTACCTGCTTGCTTTCCCATTGAGTTTGAGTATTTTCACCTCAAACTCTAGGTATGTGTGTATGTACATGTGTGCGTCTAATCCTCCTATGTCTGTTTCAGATAAGAGTTGGTTCGTTTGGTGCCCTCCCCAATTCCTTCCATGTTTGTATATTCTTCTTCTGATGCACCCCATTTATGAGCATTAGCAAGTTCCTCCCCTTTCCTCTTTCTCCCCTATAGTTTTCTTATCCTCTCTCTACCCACTTAAAACCCTCAGAACACAACCTTTCAGAACCTTTGTTTTTCTTATTTAAAATCCCTCAATACCCTTTGAAGATGTTAAGTTTCTGAAGGGACACTTGTTGCTTCTCCATTATTAGAGAATGTTAGTCTTCCATTATAAAGCCCCTTCTAGTTGCTAAAATAAATCTGCATTTCTAGATTTCTCTTTACCATTGTGGCCCTTTATCAACCACCACAGATGGTTCACAATGGACATGCAGCATGTTGAACTACGTTTTTCTTAACTTAAATCACCTAATATATATAGTGTGAACAAAGCTCAAGAGGGAGAGATGGCAGAGAGAAAGAGAGACATGGCAGACAACCACTCAGTAGATGGGACACATGAAGAATGGAGGAAGGGTAACTAGTACTCATGAGAGAGCAAAACTTCCTTATAAAATCTTCCTTATAAAAAGAAAATTACAGTTCCACATCAAGCAATAAACATTTATGAAGCGCTTACCATGTACCAGGCACTGTACTAAGTGCTGGGGATACAAAAAAGAGGCAAAAAACAGTCCCTGCCCTCAGGGATCTTGCAGTCTAATGGGGGAGACAATGTGCAAAACAAAGTATACAAATCAAACTGCGTACAGGATAAATAGGAAATAACTAACAGAAAAGGCAACTTTTTGCCACAGCTATCTAGAGACCACATCTCAGAGAGTACAAAAATGTCATCCTTTCCTTATATTTTTCTGAATATCATTGGCACATATCACTTTCTGCCCAGGAGCATGTCATTGGGCCTTATGCGTCATGCCGAAAGAAATAAGAATGGATTTTTGTCTAAAAATATAGTTGATTTTAATTTCCTTAGTTCTCTATTCACTTTCACCAAAAATGGACTTTTTTTCTTGCAAGCAGTGTAATTTTACCTTTTAAAAACATTACTACCTACTATCACTTAATATATTATGCCATTTTAAATTCTACTTTGCCACTTTTGTTTATTGTTAGGTTTTGAGAGATTTGCTTTTATCTTGGGATCGGAACTCTTGGAGGGAATACCTGCATTGAAGAGCTCATGGATTCGTTCAAGTATTTATCTTGGTACCCCTCTTGGTATATTGAATAGATAACAAAGAATTCCACACAGGAAATAAAAATCTTTGTATTCTTCAGGAATCCATAGAAGGTCAATCTTAAAACCAGTTGTTATTATCAATTTCAAGCAACTTCACCAGGGTGTCTAATTTTTTTTTGGTTTATATCAATGCCTTAGGTAAGGTACAAAGCACACAAGAAAGATAATTCCAGTTTTAGAGGAGCTAAAATGATTGTTGAGTGTTTTCTGTTCTGTTTTAGGTTGAAGAAGCTGATGATTGGCTGCGTTACGGCAACCCATGGGAAAAGGCCCGTCCTGAATACATGCTTCCAGTGCATTTCTATGGCCGAGTGGAACATACTGCAGATGGTGTGAAGTGGTTGGATACTCAGGTATTACAAATAGTGGGAGAAAAGTAGGTTCAGATAGAATGGAATGAAATGAACCAGGTACAAAGATGTAGTTACGTAGCTTTGTTCTACTGCAGCCCCGTGTGCTCTATGAGATCCTGCTGCAGCCTTAGAGGGTTTAGCTCAAAGCACCAAAGGCCAGATAGAGCATTTTCTTTTTCTTGTAACTTGGACATTTTTTTCACTTAGAAGAAAATGTTTAGCAGAGACAAAGCCAGTCCTTTAACATGCAAAGGAAGTACCTGTTTATAGTTTATTAGGGGTTCCAGACTAGCGATAAAGCGGCCGTTATGTATATTACCTAGTTTGTTGTTGGGGTTTTGGAGAAAAGGGTATTTTGGCAGAGACAGAGGGTTTCTCTTCGGTTGAGGCAGGAAGGTGGGAAGGAAATAAATTGATGGAGCTGTCAGCTTTCCAGTGGAGCAGCCCCCAAGGAGCTTCCCAGAGCAAGTAATAATGGAGTCATGTGTAATGAGCCTTAAATTTCTGTCCTGTCCCACAGCCTCCACTTCATAGCAGATTACCTAGATATTTATTTCATTCTTTGGGGGAAGGTTGAAAATTAGATTAGGCCCACTGGGACTTCTATACAAAATACTTATTGAGAGATTAACATATAACTGGGTGGGTCTGTCCATCTTCCGTCTCCCTCTCGGGCCTTCCGGCACTCGGGGCTGCAGTGGAGGCTTAGAATCGGCCGGTACTGCTAATAAGGTGATGCCGAAGGTGGTCTCGCGCTCGGTGGTGTGCTCGGACACCCGGGACCGAGAGGAGTACGACGACGGCGAGAAGCCTCTTCACGTCTACTACTGTCTGTGCAGCCAGATGGTGCTAGTCCTGGATTGCCAGTTAGAGAAATTACCCATGAGGCCCTGGGACCGAGCCCGGGTGATTGATGCAGCCAAACATGCTCACAAGTTCTGTAACACAGAAGAAGAGGAGAGTGTCCATCTCCGGAGGCCCGAAGGCATAGAACGACAATTTCGGAAGAAGTGTGGAAAGTGTGGCTTGCTGCTTTTTTACCAACACCTGCAGAAAAATGCCCCAGTGACCTTTATTGTGGATGGAGCGGTTGTCAAGTTTGGGCAGGGCTTTGGGAAGACCAGCATATACAGTCAAAAGCAAGAGCCTCCTAAGAAGGTAATGATGACTAAGCGTACGAAGGACATGGGCAAATTCAGCTCCGTCACCGTCTCCACCATCGATGAAGAAGAGGAGGAGATTGAGGCTGGAGAAATTGCTGACTCATATGCGCAGAATGCCAAAGTGATTGAAAAACATCTGGAAAGGAAGAGCATGAGTAAGAGACAGCTTCAGGAGCTGGCTGAGCTAGAAGCAAAGAAAGTCAAGATGAAAGGGACCTTGATTGACAACCAGTTCAAATGATAGGAGACCTTGCTCGGGCTCAGTTACCAACTTCCTTGATATGGGCACACTGGTTACCACCACACCACTCAACAAAAGTGGATCTTATTTTCCAATATCTAAAGAGTTCTCCTTGCCTTCCTGCTCTTATGCGCTTATGGTCTAATAGCACTAACCCCAACCTAGAGAAGGATGCCTAACATCTGTCTCTACTTGTTTTTTTCTAGACTTTTTTTTTTGTCCAGTGGGTGTTTACTTACATTTCTCTGCTGAAATTATGGGAACAGAGAACAATGTCTGAATTCCTTTGTCTTTGAACTGAATGTAATTGTTTTTGCTTTCTTCCTTTGAACTTAATACAAAATAAAAGTCTTTAGAAAAAAACAAAACAAAACATATAACTGGGTGATTCTGTAGTTGTTGAATTCTAATACATTTCCGCCTCATCTTAGTGATGGGGGAGGCTCTGTACTATGAAGTTGACAGAACCTTGGACTTGGGGTTAAAAAACCAGGCTCAGGACTTGGCTCTGTTATTTTTTAATGGTGTGAATCCAGGCAGAGCTGCCCTACCTCCTCCCCAAGCCTTAGTGGCATGTAGACTGCTACCTCACATGATTATGGTGAGAAAATTGCTTTCTAGGTTATAAATCTTGTATAAATGTTAGTTTTATCATAAATGATTATGTGTCAACATACTTGACTTCTCAGTGATGCAAATTCCTCAACTATAACTGATTTTCATTTACTTCCTTGGAGATTTTCTGAAATTTTGGCTAATATTGCTTTTTAAGAATCTGTTTTATTTATATTTTTTGTTTTCATATCAGTTCTTTCTGGGGATCTTCACCTCTAATTGATAAAAAGAAAACTACAGTTCCACATCAATCAGTAGAAATTTATCAAGTACCTACCATGTGCCGCACACTGTGCTAAGTGCTGGGAATACAAAAAAAGAGGCAAAAGACAGTCCCTGCCCTCAGGGATCTTGCAGTCTAACGGGGAAGACAATGTGCAAACAAAGATATGCAAATCAAGCTATGTGTGGAGATAAATAGGAAATAATTAACAGAGAAAAGGCAACTTTTTGCCACAACTGTCTAGTGAGCACGTCTGAGATTATATTCTATATTCTGCTCAAGTAGTCCTCTTTGTCAAGAGAAGGCTCTCTACTAGTTTTGTAAAATTATTTATACCAACTGTGTGCTCCTGTAGAGTGACCTAATTAGTCATAAATCTGTTAGTTTATTCTTCATCAGGTTTTTGAGATCTTAAGGAAAGAGAGATGGAGAAAAATGCAGTTTTGCTTTGGACGACCTTCATAGCATTTCAGATTTAGTCATCTTTTCCTTTTAGTAATAAAATAAGTTTTTATAATTAGATGGTTAGCAGGAACAACTTTGAAGCTTGTAATATAACAGTGTCCAGAATATATCTGTCCACTTTCTTAGAACTTTGTTCTTCATATTTATATTAAAGATCCCAGGGTACTTGGAGCCAGCTGAGTTTGGAACAGGAGAGCTGGGTGAAAACATATAACAATAGGCATTTATATCAACATTAGACATCTGATGGATCTAGGATTTTTTTTCAAATTTAGCACGCTCCCTTTCTTTTGTCAGACTTATTGGAAGTTAAAGCATGTTTATCTCCAAAAGGAAAACCATTATTTTTTTTGTTTGTTTTCTTCTTGTTTCCCATCTCCATTAAATAAAAAAAGCAGTTCTCCAGAGCATCAGGATTAGAAAAGTTATTAATGAAGTGTATTTTTTGTTGACCTTGCTTCTTAAGCTTGATGAAGTGAAAAATGAAGAATGACTTCTGTTTTACAGGTGGTACTTGCAATGCCTTATGATACTCCAGTGCCAGGATACAAAAATAACACTGTTAACACAATGAGGCTGTGGTCTGCTAAAGCGCCCAATGATTTCAACCTTCAGGAATGTGAGTGTTATCTTATTGTCATCTTATTTCACCAATAATTACTGTCTTTTCCTTTCTCCTCTTGACCCTGAGACATAAGCAATAACCAGGCACCTTTTTGCAAAGTATTTTTCATCTTGTTCCCCAGATTCTTTTGTTGCTTTAAAATACACACAGAATGATTAGAAACAGTTTTAACATTCACAAGTTGTACGCCATGTGTACCTACCCAGGCACAGTCTATAGGAGCTATTTATTTGGTATGGGGATTGGTCATTGGTTATTGTGGAAATAAACGTTAGCAAGAGGTAGACAGCAGTGTTCTGGTAAACTGGATTATTTATATAAGTATATAAAAAACTGAAGGGTTGTTGTTTTGTTTTGTTTTCTTAACCGAAGTTTCACAAATAAGATATTTAAATAAGTAAAAGAAATTGCTCATTTACATTTGGGCTTAAAAAATCTGTTTCACAAATATAGGATAGTAGTTCATCTGAAAAAGATCTAGAGGTTTTAGTGAACCATGAACTCATGCAGTCTAAGGCTACATTAGAAAAGACATAACTTTTCTGCCCCAGTCAGACTATGTCTAGTGTATTGTGCTCAGTTTTAGGCATTGCGGTTTAGCAAGCACATGAGGATTCTGGAGAGCATCCAGAGAAGGTCAGCCACAATGTTGAACGGCCCTAAGGCCATTGCAAAGGATGGATCACTTGAAAGATATTTAACTTGGAGAAGAAAATCTTGGTGAGGATGTGGACGTGATAGCCAACTTTATGTATTTGAACTGTCACATGGATCTGTTAGTTCTATTTGGACTCAGAGGGCAGAACTAAGCAAATAAATAAATAAATTTAGCCTTTTATGTAAGGAACTACTTTCTAGAAGTTCTTGCCAAAAGCTGGCTGTCTTGAGGAGTAGTAGGTTCCCTCTCATTGGAGGTCCTCAATCAGTATCACTTACTAGATATTTTGTAGTGAGGATTCTTTTTGAGTATGGTCTCTATGATCCTTTCCAACTCTGAAATTCTCTGTTACTATGGTGCTTTTTGCAGTTAACTTATTTTTTTTTTAAACTATTATACTTTGAGATAAAAAGCCCTTGATTTTACACGTGGTCCAAATTTAGTTGAATAGAGTTGACCTTGGAACCAGGAAGACTTCAAATACCACCTCTGACACATACTGGTTGTATGACCCAAGGCAAGTCACTTGACCTCCCTAGGAAACTGTCTTAAGTTTCAAAGAGGGTTCCAGCCTGCACTGAGAAAGTGAATTCCTTACCTGGGAAGTCATTGTAGGAAGTCACTATACTAATGAAATCACAGATCTAGTATCCTTAGTTATAATTGGGTCTTTCCAGATGTTTGCCTGCTTAATATTTTATTACCACATAGTCTTCAGAATCAGACCAGATGCTCATCATTTTATTCTCTTTCTGCTTGTTATCTATAGGTGGACTTTATTTTGAGGCCTAGAAGCCTTTTTGTACAGCACCCATGTAACTAGAAAGGTTGGGAATCAGCCCTATTATATCCTGTTATAGAGAGAGTATTTATTTGTACTGTAGAAATAATTTCCTTTCAAATGCAGCATAAATGATTTCCCCAGTTCACTTCATATTTTGGCCCTGCCAGATCTTGGTCATCAGGATTAGCTTGAGCTCATCATTGATAATTAATTGTGATCTCTTGCCTCCAAGAATTTTACAGAAAGATCCAGATAGTCTTTCCTGTTTTAAAGATGGGGCTGAAATGAAGACAAAAAATCAGTTTTTAGTTAGAATGACATTCTATTCAGAAATTATTCTTTGGTGCTTAGACTGTTATAAAAACATAGAGCTCAATAGAGAGTAATGTCCTCACTTGATAAAGCCATATTAGTATTTTGAGAAAATTTACACATATGCTAATGAGCTTTCTTTTTCTGTAGTTAATGTGGGGGACTATATCGAAGCTGTTCTGGATAGAAATTTGGCTGAAAACATCTCCAGGGTCTTATATCCAAATGATAATGTAAGTAGTAATTTCTTTTGCTCTTCTTAGCATTAAAACATATTAGAGGCATTATATATACATTATTTATTAGCATATAGAAACAGCATTGCACTGTAGAGAACTGGAATTGAAATCAGGAAGGCCTGGATTCAGATAAACTAGCTCTAGGTCCGTGGGCAAATCGCTTAGGCTCTCTGACCCCTCAGGCAACACTGAATCTATAAACCATAGACAGATTATAATCTATTTTGGTGGAAGTGACACTGATGAAATCACAGGTCTATGATGGACAAGGTGGTAGCATTGCACGTCTTTCCAGTGAATAAAAGTAAAAATCCAACGTTTTAAAATCTTTAGAGGTCAAGAGGACTTAAGTTTGCTGACCCTGAAGAAGAATGTAGCAATAATTTGTGCTTTTCTTTGGTGTCAGTCTCACCTTAATACTAACTAGAGGTCCATTAGAGTGAGATTTTTCTTACAATATATGCCATTACCAGTATTGTCTTCCTATTCCTTTTGTGACTGTTTGCTTGTGCTGCCATTAAGCATCCTAAAGTTTTCTCTCACATTGTAATGCTTCTCCCTCTCCCAACTCAGTTTGTCATATATTTTCATTTCTTTTAAAGTAGCTCTCGTTGGGCTTTTTTTTTTTTTTGAGACTTTTAGAGAGCATAAAACTAAGCACCAATGGCTCTGAGTGCTGGCATTAACCCATTTTTTACCTTTGGTCAAGTTCCTAAAACATTTGGCCTCCACTTTTTTCATTTATTAAGTAAGTTGTCCCCGGCGTCCCTGATGTCTGCAGGTTTCCTATTACTATAGGTTCTGCTTTTGGTAGGAAGAGAACACTGTTTTGAAGCCTCACCTACTCACAAGATCATCATTTTTCCAAACAGTATTTTGAAGATTTAAATATTATTGTTTGATTGTTAATGTAATTATTTAGAGTAGTTGGGTCCCTGTTTGGAGTACTCATTGTAGTGGCTGAGGTTTGTTTTTAAGAGTACTCATCGTTATTATGTTAAATATTTGACGACTGTTTTCCCATGTGTAGTAGATCTGAAAGGAAAATTTAGTAAGTACTTGACTTCTTGTAAAGGCTTTATGATTGACTGGGGAATTTGGAAAATTTGTTCCCAACTCCAGTCTTACTCTTCCACCCCTACCTCCCCACCAAAAAAAAAAGGATAGTAACAGTCACAGAAGAGTTTTGGAGCCTCTTGGGTTTGGAGTGGGTGCCCTACAGGGCTTTTGAGTCACTATAAGGTTTGGGAAAAAGGCATGGGAAAGCCTCCCAGACTTGCAGAGTTTTAGCCTCAAGGGCAGCATGGTATGGAGCAATAGTAGTCTCTAAACTTTTTTGATTGCATGCCCTTACCTGTAAAATTTTTTAATACATATGTATTTTTGCTTATTTTTAAATTATGTACACATACCACTACATTAGTTATCATGTACATTATAAAACAAAAGTTGAAATTTAGAAAGAAGAGGATACAGATGAAATAGTATTTGATCCTGAGGTCTGTAGGGAACCACTGGAATGTATTGAATAGGGCAGTGACATGATCAACCAGACCTGCACGTTAGGAAAAAGCTATGTTGAGTTTGGGTTGGAATGGGGGAGACACTCGGCACAGAGACCAAGCAGGGGGCCTTCGCAGTACTTCAGGTGAGGGATAATGAGGGCCTGAACTAGGCTGGTGGTTGTGTGAGTAGAGGGAAGACAAATAGATACAGAAAGGACAAGACTGCTCTGGGCATTTGAGGTGAGTGAGAATGAGGAGTCTAGGATGATACTGTATTTGTGACTGTTAGGGGACTGGGAAGATGCTGGTTTCCTTGATGTTTAAGGAGAAGTATGGAAGAGGTATAAATTTGGGGGCTGGGGCAGGGCAAGATTATAAGAATAACAGCTATGTATATAGTGCTTTGCAAAGTGCTTTATGTAACATGTTCTCTCATTTGATACTCACAACAACCCTATGAGATAGATGCTGTTGTAACTCATGTAAAATTACTGTTTTATTGATGAGGAAACTGAGGCATAGAGGAGTTAAGTGACTTGCTCAGGGTCACACAGCCGATGAATATCTAAGGCTGGATTCCAGATCTGTCACAGCCTGCTGCCTTGTAAGACTCTGAATGAAAAGGGAGAAGGAGCAGGCCTTCTCTCACCCAGACCCAGACTCTGCCTTCCCAAAGGCATTTGCTGCAACCACAAGGTGACCTGGGGGCAGGAGGAGAGTGCGTTTTACCTAAAGTCCCCGCACGGTTTTTCCTGTGAGTTTCAGGTCAGTGTTGGGTTATAACGGCCCTGAGAGATGCATGCCTGCCTCAGAGAAGGGGAGGTTGAGAGCTTGCACAGCAGAGGAAGTGGGCAGAGTAAAGGGAGTTTGGAGATAAGTGGCGATGTGGAGACCAGCTGCAAGATGAGATATTTTGGGGAAAGGCAGAGTCCACCCATCCTCCCACCCTGCCAACAGTTGATCACATAGACCTTGGGGTCGGGCTGCATCCTTCTTGGGGGTATTCCCCACTGGCAGAGTAGTTGGAATGCTGGACTTAGAATCAGGAAGTCCTTTGTTCAAATCCTGCCTCTGACACTGTGCAGTCCTGAGCAATTCTCATAACTTAGCAAGTTTCTCGTTCATAAAACTGAACTGATAATACCTGTTCAGCTCAAGTGAGACATGTCAAGTACTCTGGAAACTTTCAAGTGTTCTGCAGGTATCCGAGCCCAAATCCCAGATAAACTTCTTTCTGTATAGTTTTTTGAAGGAAAGGAGCTGCGACTGAAGCAAGAGTACTTTGTGGTAGCTGCTACTCTTCAAGACATTATTCGGCGCTTCAAATCTTCCAAGTTTGGCTGCCGGGATCCAGTGAGAACTTGTTTTGAAACTTTTCCAGACAAGGTAGGATTAGGCCTAATTTGTTCTTTGTGACCCTGCCAGTTGGTTTTTTTTGGTTTTTGGGTTTTTTTTGTATTTAACTTTGTCCTTTGCATGGTGTGGTCTGTCTGTGGCCTAGTTCTTCGGGTTGACTGTTCACACCACAGTGATGATTTTGTTGTCTGTTACTGGATACTAAGACAAATGCGGAAACCTGCTTTTTTGTGTGAGCCTTCTGTCTGCTTTGCTACTTGCCCAGAAACCCCCTGTTTCTATGTCAGTATCCCAGGGAGCTGAGGTTAAGGGGGAAATTATTTCCTTGGCCTTTTTTCTACTTGGTGGGGAAAAAGCCAATGTATTTGGAAAATGATGTGACCATTGGGTATTTTTTTAAGAAAATCACTTAACTATTCAGAGACAGGAATGAGATCCTATAAGGACAAGAGTGGAAGATGACTGCAGATGCTCATTCATCCTCTCATTGATGTTATTCACCAGCATCAAGGTGAGGATGAATTGACCTCACAGGAAACTTGTCAACATACGCTGTTCTTGTACACGGGGCAGCTAGGTGGCGCAGTGGATAGGATGCCAGGCCTGGAGTTAGAAACACTCCATCATCTTGAGGTCAAATCCAGCCTCAGACCTTAATGATTGTGTGACCCTGGGCAAGTCACTTAACCCTGTTTGCCTCAGTTTCTTCATTTGTAAAATGAGATGGAAAAGGAAATGGCAAACCACTCTAGTATCTTTATCAAGAAAACCCCAAAAGAGATCACAGATAGTCAGACATGACTGAAAAATGACTGAACAGCCAAATACACTATTCTTATGTATATTTAAATGGGAAGGGGGTTGTGGTACAGCGAGATGAATTTTGGATTTGGAATCAAGAGGATCCAGATACGAATTCCGCTTCTGCCACTTATGTGACTAGAGGTCACCCACTTGACCTTATGAACTCTTCCTTCCTGAATTTTCTTCTCTGTAAGATGAAGAGGTTGGCCTAGATTACCTCAGAGCTCCTTTCCAGCTCCAACTTATGATCTTGTGTCCTAACTCCAAACATTGCCATCCAGACAGTGTTACTGCTGCCAGGAGGAAAAAGCTGTTTGTTTCTCTTTAATCTCCACATTCCTGGCAAAAGTAGCAGATTAGTGTCACAGGTGTCATATTGAATTATTGCCTCCCTGACAACCTTGAGTTCATTTACTTCTGTAGAAGTTCTTGTTAATATCTCACATTGCTCTGCTATGGTCCTCGTGCTGAACTGTAGAGGAAAGATATGAATATGGTCCAAAATTATTGATTTCAATTCCAGGTTGCCATTCAGCTCAATGATACCCACCCAGCACTCTCGATTCCAGAACTCATGAGAATTCTAGTGGATGTTGAAAAGGTGGATTGGGATAAGGTAAGAGCAAGAGGTAGTGTGGGGGCCAGGGAAAGAAAGTTTGTGTTTTCCGCATTCTAAAAGTAGAGCACAACTACTTTGGCTTATCCAAATACTAACATTTCTATGTGAATTCCTCAATTACTGCCTGTTTTGATTCTATGAAATAGGAGACAGCTCTGTTGCCTTCCTGGATAGGACTATAATTGAAATAAGAGGTTATTGGGAAAGAGAGAAGACAGTAAGGATCATTCTGAAAAAAGTTCCTAAATTTTTCTTGAGAATGAAAGGAAGGAAAGCTTAGAGTCGTACATGTGTAGAAGAAAGGTAAGAACAAACAATGTGATCATTTGGAGAGTGGAGAAGGATTCTGACACATTGGACAAGAATTCTTGAATCTTTTTTCTTAGGGTACAGTTAACAGGATGAAACCTCATGAGAATAAGTAATAAAGTCTATTTGGATCTCATGACCCACTTATTGGAACCTTGGAAGCTCTTATGTGGTAGACTTTTCCTCTAGAAAAAAATGGATCAACGATCTATGAAGTCATACATGGATTTTTCCTGTACTTACAGAATATCAAAGCAACCCATCTCAGCCAGAAATTTGTGGGTATTCTTTCTGAAATGGCTGCATTCATGTAATCGCAGCGTTAGTTTTGGTGTGTGGTCTTGTTATACTCCTTAGCCAGCAGGAGAGGGCAGTGTTGCCCAGGATAATCTGAGTGTGAGCCTGTAAACAGCGGCAGTTTTTCCGTGCTTTCAGGTTGGATCTGTGTCTCTACTCTTCGTCTCCCGAGTTTTAATTTGTGTTAGCCTGCTGAGGAAAGAGGTGATTTAAAAAAAAAAATTGTATTTAACTTAAGCCTTCTAATCTCCTTTTAGGCTTGGGAGATCACCAAAAAGACATGTGCCTATACCAACCATACTGTGCTGCCTGAGGCTCTGGAGCGGTGGCCTGTCGCAATGTTTGAGAAATTACTGCCAAGACACCTGGAGATTATCTATGCTGTTAATCAGAAGCACTTGGATGTAAGAAAGAGGCCATCCCTCATACTGAGAGGATGGGGAAAAGAAAATATAATATGACTTAGTCTTGGTGGGGAATTATCTTCAACATATTCTCCTTTAAGTGAACTCTGACACATAACTTAAAAGGCTTTTTAGTCACCGGAGTATATTTAGGGTATATGCTGTATCTGTTACTGTTAGGAATAATTAGTTAATAATCAAGCTGTGGACCTCCTAATTTGGCTCCATACCTACCAGTAGAATTCTGAAATGGCTACCATAATACTAAAGTAGGAACTCTGATTAGGAAGTTGTATGCCAGTTTTCATTTCTTTATTTTGCTGGAGTTGGGAAAGGAATCCCAGATCTGATTAAACACTGGATTTGGACCAACCTGGTGCAGTACTAATTGAGTTTCTGTTCCTTGTAATGGCAACAGGCTTCTGTCCTGCATATATGCCTAGTACATGAAAGATGTGTGATTTTGCCAAGTATAAGGAACTTGTAGTATAGAATCTTCCTACCTACACACATTGGAACCTGTCGGTTACTGTCAGTAACTTAGCAGATAAGTCTAAAGGAGTTTCTGCAGGCCTAGAGATTAAATAGTTTGTCTAGGGTAGGGGTGGGGAACCAGTGGCCTCAAGGCCACATGTGGCCCTCTAGGTCCTCAAGTACAGCCCTTTGAATCCAAACTTCACAGAACAAATCTCCTTAATAAAAGGAATTGTTCTGTAAAACTTGGACTCAGTCAAAAGGCCACACCCAAGGACCTAGAAAGACACTTGTAACCTTAAAGCCACAGGTTCCCTACCCCCTTCTACAGTCACACAGCTAGTAAATATCAAAGGGAGGATATGACTCAAAATGCAGTATTTTAAGCACTATACCTTGTAGCATTCAAGCTTGTGATAAAGCAAAAGATGGATACTTTAAAATTTTAGTCTTAAGTCTTTCTATTACTGTCAGGAAATGATGAATACAAAATTACTAGCATTTAAAATTGAGTTGGTGTGAGATACTTGGGAACATTTCCTGCCATTTTTCTTCACTCTGCTCTGTGATTTTGGTGGGAGAAGCAGAAAATCCTTTCTGTATGTCCAAGGAAAGGAATATTTAGTCATTTTTAGTAGCCCTGGGGATCAGAGTGGGAAGCCACTAATGTTTCTCTGTACCTTGGTGACAGAATGTAGCTGCCATGTTTCCTGGGGATGTGGACCGACTGAGGAGGATGTCTGTGATTGAGGAGGGAGACTGTAAGAGGATTAATATGGCCCACCTTTGTGTGATTGGGTCCCATGCCGTCAATGGAGTAGCAAGAATTCACTCGGAAATTGTGAAGCATTCTGTGTGAGTGCCTAGAGAATGCTGTTGCATGTACTTAAACTTAAATTCAGGCACATGCCTTTCAAATCTAGAGGTCGTAATCCACTTCTGTGTCACACTCCTGTCACCAAGAATATCATACCATGTTGAACCATATACTTTATATACAAAATAGCCAATTGACAAATGAAACGCATAATTAGTTCAGTGGGGTAAATATGACATCTTTTATGTATAGCTGCTATTAAATGGAGCGGACAGGTCAGGAGGAGCCAAGGTTAAAGTATTGGCATAAAGTTTCATTTCTTTGAGGGTTAAACCTCAGTGAAAGTTCTTGTATTTCTCCATTAAGGCTGGTGATGCTATGGTACAGTGGTCTTAGTATTCCATTAACCAATAGTGTAAATTTACCTCCCCACCCTTAAACTAAAGAAACCATCTCATCAGATAGGCAAGGGATTCTTTCAACCCTTTCCTTTTACCCTCCTTTCTTTCTCTTGAGATTGTGGACAAGGGAAGCCACTGTCAAGGTAGTAGCTAACATGAAACTTTGACCCACAAATAATTGAGACCATTACCTATTTTTACACTCTCCTAGACTAATGATAGGTGAGAGACTTGTTGTCTTTCTCATATAGACAATAGAATATTCCCACTGGAAGAGACTTTAGAGCAGTGATTCTCAACCTTCCCAATGCGGCAACCCTTTAATACAGTTCCTCGTGTTGTGGTGACCCCCAACCATAAAATTATTTTCGTTGCTACTTCATAACTGTAATTTTGCTACTGTTTTGAATCGTAATGTAAATATCTGATATGCAGGCTGTATTTTCATTATTACAAATTGATCATAACCCACAGGTTGAGAACCGCTGCCTTAGAGATAATCTGCACTAACTCTAATTTTATTCATGGGGAAACTGAGCCTAATAGAATAAAATTACTTGTTCTAGGAAACCCAGATTTTAAGTAGAGTCAAGACTTGAACCCAGATCTTCCAGGTCCAGATACCTCATATTTGCACTATGCCACACCAACATAACCAAAACCTTTTCATATTTCTTTTTCTTCCTGAAAACAAAGTTCACCTCAATTCAGTATCTGTTAAATGACTCTTATGTGCAAGGCATTGTTCTATGTATACAAGGCAAAAATTTCCTTGCCCCCATGGAGTTTACATTCTACTGGTGAGTAGGAAGGCTATCCAGAGGGATTGGAGGGCTAGATTCTCTAGAGTAAGAGGAATAGTGCTGCCATAATAATTTTGAATTCTTTTAGAGAATCTAACATTTCACTACTATATACAATAAGAACTCAGTACAGTTAATGTTTGGTATACATAGTCGAATCTTTGCTTCACCATTTCTGTTCTACTTACCTCTCAAATTTGTTTCATCTGCATAAAGAATGCATGCCAAAGTAAATTGATCAAAACAGTCCTATGCACATACATAAATGAAGTGCTCTGCTGATGGAGGGTGATAATTTTGGAAGTTCTCTCTTAGGTGTTTTATGTATGTTTGAGTTCTGGAGGCCTTTTTTTTTTTAAGTAAAAGGGGCCTTAAGAAGTCTTGCTTATCCTGTTCCAAAGTGACTCTATGACCTTTCTCTGTTTCCTTTTTTTTTTAGTTTTAAAGATTTTTATGAACTGGAGCCAGAAAAGTTTCAGAACAAGACGAATGGCATTACTCCCAGACGGTGGCTACTGTTGTGCAATCCAGGGCTGGCAGAGATCATTGTGGAGGTGAGGACCAGAGTTGACCTTACATTACCTTTAAGAATCACAGGTTAGTAGAAGAGAGTGCAATTTAGGACATGGCAGGATTAGATCTTGGTGATTCTTGTAGTTGAGAAGGTATCATAGGGGTCCTTTTTTGCTTCAGGTCTTCAGTGAAATTGGAAAGAAATCTCCCCTCTTTGAATTGGACAGCTTATTCGCACTAGTAGTATACATGGTGACTTGCTCTAAAGTTTATAGCATTGAGTACATGGTGACATTACAGCCTTTTGTTAAAATGTGGGAGAAAAGTTCAACCTCCATTAGTCATTGATTATAAAGTGGAGTGGAAGCACCTGCTTCAGCAAGCTAAGTAGCTTGGACTGAGCGCTTTTAAAGGAATGTGAAAATAAGGGAAACACACCAACAAAATTGATTGTTTCAACAGCATTAATAAAAATGCCATGGTGATTATGTTACAGTATATATCAAAAGGCACAGCCACTTTTAGCAACTAATGCTTTCTGCATTTCTCTAGAAAATTGGGGAAGATTTTCTCACTGATTTAAGTCAACTGAAGAAGCTTTTGCCATTGATCAACGATGAAGCGTTTATCAGGGATGTGGCCAAAGTCAAACAGGTAATAAGGGTGTGAATACAGTTTTCCTGGCATTTTCTCACTTCATATTACTGTGTAACTCCCAATTTCTTTTTCGTAACTAACTCCAGAATATTTTTAGCGTATATAGCAGTTATGAAATCATTGCATTGAGCATTCGAAACTCAGTGATTGAATTACTCCATGTGGACTATGGTAACAGTTTAATTCAGTTTAAAAAAACAAATAAACCAGTAAGCACTCACTGGATGCAGATTGGTGAATAAGTTTAGTATGTAACACTTGCACAAAAACAGTTCTTTGCTGAGAAATTTATTCTATTTTTTCTAATTAATACTTGCTGAATGAATGAATTCACCCCTTTGCAAACTTCCCTGTTTCTGTTGAGTGACTACCATCCTTCCATCCTTCCAGTCACTCAGATTTGTAATCTTATAGTCTTGATTAACATTAATAATCATCTTGATTATTTCCTTTCCTTTAATTCCCACGGGTATCCAGAGTCAGTTAATAAATCTGGTCTATCTTGCTTTTGTAGCGTATCTTCCAGGTATTTGTTTATTTTCTCTTTGCTTAAGTCTCTACCCTGGTCCAGGTCCTTATCACTTCTTAAATGAACTATTGCAGTTGTCTCCTACTGACTGTCTCCCTGCTTCCAATCTCTTCTCCAGCCCGTCGTCCTCACAGCTGCCAGGTTGATATTTTAAAGCAAAGGTGTGACTATGTCATAGTCCTACTCTTCATTGGCTTTCTTTTGCCTCTGGGAAAAATATGAACTTCGACTTACCATAATCTGGCTCCTACCTGCCCTTTCCATTATTATTTCATATTATTCTTTTTCATGTTCTCTGCGTTCCCATCCAAACTGGACTGTTAGCTATTCCCAGTGTAAAACTTTCCATTGTCTACTACTGGGCCTTTTAGTTTCTTGCTTTTGTGCATAAATCCCCCTGGTTGAGCTCCTTGAAGGAGTAACTCTGCTCCTTGAGGGCAGGAACATTTTGTTTTTGTCTTTGTATCTCTCAAACTTGCACAATGTCTGATGCATAATGGACAGCTGATAAAAGTAATAATCATGATAGCTAATATTTATATAGCACTTTGTGATTCGCAAAGCACTTTATGTAAGTTATCTCATTTGATCCCCACAACAACCTATGAAATTCTGTCATTCCGTTTTCAGATGAAGAAACTGAGACCAGGAGAGGTTAAGTGACTTGCCTGGGGTCACACAGTTAGGAAGCAGCTGAGGCAGGATTCAGACTCAGATCTTCCTGACTCTAAACTCATTGCTCTGTCCACTTTGCCCCTTAGATGCCTCCAGTATTTGTCAGATTGAGTACTATAAGCAGCTTTTGTTTTGAAGTAAAATTGTGCTAGAGCTGTGGAAAACCCCTGATGAATAGCAGTTTAGACTATGTGCTTTGTTGGTTAAAAAGCATATCTTAACAGTCTCTTTCTGTAGCCTGGTTTTGTCTTAAAAAGTTGCTGACAGTGTGACCTTTGGCAAAGCTAATAAAAAGCTGAATTTATGTAATTTGAAGCCTTTTAAACTAAAGACTGAATCCCTGCATAGCTACCTTGAAGTAAAACCCAACAGAATTCCTGATTTATATCTGATGGTTTCTTCCATTTAAAAAAATTTCATGGTGCAAAGTTGATTTCTCTTTCCCAAATGTTTAAGCTAACATAATGCTAGTGATACTCTGTCTTGAAATTGTCCTTATTGTTTCTTCATCTTTCTCTTAACTCTTCACTTTCTATTACTTGCACTCTTTCCTACATTCAGTGATTCCTTTTTATTTTTTCACCTCTTTCTGCCACTTGCTTTTTGGCCTAATCCAGGGGTGGGGAACTTACAACTTGGAGGCCACACATGACCCTCTAGGTCCTCAGGTGCTACCTTTTGACTTAGTCCAAGTTTTATACAACAGATCCTTTTATTAAAGGGATTTTTTCTGTGAAGTTTGGATTCAGTCAACTCAATTCAATGGTCTAATCTTTTTGTCTCAGCTCTGATCATTAAGCCTTACAGTGTTCCACCTACCCTACCCTTCTTTGACTACCTATGAATTTTTCCATCCCCATTGGATTTCCAAGCAAAATGGGAAAAGATGCTGTATCTGAGCTGAATGAAAATTGCTCTCCTTTAGGGAACAGAAATAGCTGAATACTTGGAATATCTTTAGGTCCTCAAAGCTACCATTGGTTGACAACATTATAGTATTTGCCAGGCAAAAAGAAATTCAAGAAAAAGTCAAATGCTTGTTTTCTCTTCCCTAGGAAAACAAATTGAAGTTTTCTGCCTTCCTAGAGCAGGAATACAAGGTGAAAATAAATCCCTCCTCGATGTTTGATGTGCATGTGAAGAGAATCCATGAGTACAAGAGGCAGCTTCTGAACTGCTTACACATCATCACTCTATACAACCGTAAGCGTTGACTTCCTCAGTATTTCAGGTTTCAGTGAGGCATTAACTATTTCATGATTGTGACAGTTTAAAAGAACATAGCTTCATCATTTTCTTCTTTCTAGGGCCCCTTTGTTCCCAACGTTTTCCCAAGCCTCTTCATTTCTCATTTTATTTTGCGATTTCTCAACTCTTCTCTCTGTTACCAGAGACCTAACAAGTCATTTTTCTTCATTCCATGGATCATATCAAAGAGAAGGTAATTTGGAATAACAGACTTGTGTTTCATGTTTAGGGTCATAGTGAAGAGGTTTTTACCCACTTAGAGGGTTAGGGTTGCCTGAAACACCAAAATACCAACATGCTGGATCCTGTGGAAAGAATTCCACTCAAGTCTTCACAGCCAAAGAAAAACAAAGTTTATTGAAAGTTCACCATATTGGGTAGACTCTTAAGGAGCCTAAGTGTCTGATGCTTGCATTGGGCAAGCAGGACAGAGTAAGTCTGTGCTAGGGCCTTCTGTGATGCTCTCACACCACATGGAGGGGAGATGGGATCCTATATACAGAAAGGTTGTGGGAGGAATCTAGGGGTGGTCTAGAGGAGGAGTTTGGGGAGGGTCTTCAGGAGGAGTCAGATGAGGTCAGACTTCAGTAATAAGTTTAGGGAGTGTCTTCAGGAATCAAGATGAGGTCAGACTCCAGTAATGAGTGATTAAGTGTGGGAAGTTGCTGGAGGCTGCCTGGAGACCATAGACAATGGTGGGCAAGGCCAGTTCAAGGGTGGGAACAGGAGCATTAAGGGTGGGAAACTTGGAACAAAGGAGGGCTAAAGACTTGGGCAGAGACACAACTTAAGGCGAATAACCATAGGCAAATGCCTTCAGTGGGAAGATTCTAGGAGAGCTGGGGGGGGGGGGGGGGTTCCCACAGGGCCTGTACCTCAAAGATTCAAGGAGAGCTCAAGGGAGCTCCCAAAGCCTGTGCCTCATCAATTGTATCTAGGACTAGAAAAGATTTTAGATATCAGTTGGCCCAACTGCCTCATTTCACAGGTTAGGAAACTGACTTTTCCAGGGTCACAGTAGCAAATCTGGAATTCACACGCCAAATTCAGTTTTTTTTTTTAATTTTTATTTTTTTGCTACACCAAATTTCAAATTGAAATTGTGCTTTCTTCCCCCAAGGCCAACTAATAGTTGTTTGCATACTTAGTTTTAAGTTGGCTTTTATAAGAATTGGAATGTATTTTTTTACCCCATATTTTTTAGCTTTTGTGTCAAAGAAGATTGTCTTTTAAGCTAATAAATATAAATCTTGTTACCTTAATGTTGGATAGTTGTACTTTCTTTTTCTCCACCAGTAGAATGGAATCTTTTGGCATAGAGTAAGGTATGACTTTTGTGGGTCTCAGATCTTTTTAGTGATTTATAGGGGGAACAAAGAACATGTTCTATTTTTCTAAAATTAAGTTTATTTTGACCTATTTAATCTGTTTGTGGAACTGAAAATTTTTATATCTATCAGTAGATAGCTAGAGATCAACTTTCTAGATAAAATATCTAGACAAAAAAACCTAGAAAAAATTATCAAGACATTCACTTAGAAAGTACTTATTGAATACCTACTGTGTTCCTTGCACTCCTATACATCGAAGAGAATACAAAATAAGTAAAACACAGTTACTGCCTTCGGAAACTAAAAAAAAAATCTAGTTAGAATTGCAGAAACTTACACGTGTGAAATAACATATTAACAATATGATGTGGTTTTTAATCAGATCCCAAGATATAAATATTCTGGACAATAAGTGCCATAAGAATTCAGAGAAAAAGAAATAATATCACCAAGAAGGGGAGCTGGCAGGAAGGGGGTTTGGAAACTGAAGGGATGGAATGAAGACTTTGACTAGGTGGGAAAGAGGGGAGCATATTTCAGTAGGAGGATTCTGGGAGCATAGGCTTAAAATTGAGATGGTCAGGGTGGGGCCAGTGAGGAAATCTAACTCAGAGCTATTTGTATTTGAATTTTACAGGGCATTTGTTCTTTTAAAATTATGTAGAGTTGGCCTTTCTAGTATTGCTTACCAGGTTCTGTAAAACATGATAGATTAATATTAAAAATAAAGAAAAGTAACTTTGTAAGAAAGATAGAATTCCTTTAGCAGGTTGGTCTTGTAGGCTTCCTTAGCTCTTTGAAATGGATTTGGGACCACTGGCCCTCTGTTGATAAAATACCTTAGAATTGTCACAAGTTGGGTTAATCTTTACAACATCTCAGTGAAATTGATAGATATTTCTAAAAATAAGAATTTTAATAATAATTTTAATAAAAAATCTTTATTGCCCATTGTGAGTTCAGAGTAATTTTCAGTTCAATTAGTTAAGCTCCTACTATCTTTTTTTTTTCTTTAAAGGCACTCGGGGTGTGACTTGCCCAGGGTCACACAATTAGTTAGTGTCTGAAGTCAGATTTAAACTCAGATCATCCTGACTCCAGGGCCAGTGCTTATCCTACTGTCTTTGAGAAACAGCTCCAGGTGGTGGTATTACAAAGATCAAAATAAAAGAAATCGCATTGCACACATTAGTAGATTTGATGAAGAAGTAGACTGACATATACCTAGTATGACTAAAGGCACACTGGTCAGGGACAGGACGCCCACTAGACTTTGAGGCAAGAAGGTTCACATCCCACCTTTTACAATAGCCTTGTGTCCTGGGGCAAATTACAACCTCCCTTAACTAGTTTCCTTGCCTGTCAAATAAGGATCATGATATCTCTCACAGCTCTGCTTTTTAAGTCTTATTATAACTTCTTACAACATTGAAGGAAAGCTGGTGAAAGCATATGAGACATTGCTTAACACACACTAGTTAAAGACCAGAGTGATCTCATAGCCCTTAATTTCCTTGATTCTCATTGGCTGCTGCTAAGAATTGTAGTTTTCTCAATCCAGGGTTGATGGCTGAGGTTTCGTGCTGGCCTTAGCTGTATTTTCCTTGATCCAGTGCATTAGCTCTATGATGAAACGTCTGCCCTGTATCACTGGCATTAGCTTTCGGCAACTTCAGCTTGTAGGTTGGTGAGGATAATGAAACCTGTTCTTCCCTTGGCCCTGGTTGAACCTTTGGAATAGGGCTGGGAAATCGATATTAGCTTATCTTTATTTTCTGATTGATGGATTTAAGATACCAACCCAGTGACCTAGCCAAGGAAAAGAATCAGAAATGAGGAAACTTAGTTGAATTCTAGTTTTGACTCTTCTGCGTGTTATCTGCATTAGCCAGAACAATTCACTTAACCTCTTGGGCTTTAAGTTTCTTCATCTTTGAAATGAGGGAATTATCTCTAAGAACCTTTGCAGGTATAATAAAAAAGTTATCTGATTGTGTGATTCTGTATATTGCTCTTTAAAGCTGTGAATGTGGAGTCAAAGAGTTTGAGTTCAAATTCTGGCTATATCAATTATTATCTGTATGACAGTGAGCAGGTTGATACTCTAGGTCCTGATTTAAAATGAAGAAGTTGGATTCAGTGACCACTAAGTTCCTTTACAGCTATAAATGTGTGATCCCATGATAGGTTAGTGGTAGAGCTTTTAATAGCATTGACAGTATTCTCTTTCAGTCTTTTCAAGGGCTTTCAGGTAACATTGAACATCCCCCAAAGTACTTTGAGTTTTTCATGTGATTTTTGTGACCAGATCTTTTTTAAATTGTTGAAATGATCCACTCAGAAAAATTGCACACATAATCTAGACATTTTCACTGCCTTACTTTATGTTTATCTCTTAAATGTTAATCACTCTTAATTTTACATTTGTTGTATGGAAAAACCATTCTTTCTTCACTAGTCATATCATTCTGATGTTTTCCTCTGTTGTTACATATTTAAAGTATGGAGTGAAGAAAGGGGTTTATCTATCAGATGTAACATGAAGTGATTTTTTAAAGTAATTGTCCCTCTTTGGTTAACCTTGTAGGAATAAGGAAAGACCCAGGAAAATCTTTTGTACCAAGGACTGTCATGATTGGGGGGAAGGTAAGATGTCTTTCTTATGGATTCATAGAATATACATTGGTAGAATTTGTACCATTTTGTTTCCTTGATGGGAAAGATTATAATCCTTTTGTATGTTGGTTAGATGGCTTGTCCATTCAGTATCTACTACCTTAATAGGTGGTCTCCTAGAGTTACTGTGGCTAAAAAATTTATCCTGCAATACTTGTTAGTGACTTTTACATCATTGAACTTGAAAACCATTAAACCTCCATTGCTCTCTACACAAGCTATCTGTATGTTATTCTTGTGAAACAGATTTTTTGTACCCAAACACTTCACATTGATCCCTCTTAAATTTCATCTTCAATTTAACCCAATGTAAGAGACCATCATGCTCTTTTTGAATTCTCACTTGTCTGTTGTGTTCTCTGTCCTTCCTGGCTTTATGTTTATCCACATGTTTCACAGGCATGCCATAGTGGTCTTTCCCCCATCATAATGTCTTTATCCAAGTCATTGAATAGTAAACAGCACAGGGCTGAGCCGGGATCCCTTGGACACTCCATGAGAGACCCCTTGGCAAGCTGACATTAAGCCCTTAATGAATACTCTTTATGTACCATTTACCTAGCTCCAACTTTGCTCCAGATATTTTTTCATCTTTTCCCACAGAAATAGCATGAAGGCCTTTGTCAGATACTTTGCTAGAATATAGGCAAACTAGGAGGCAGTGTGGTACAGGGGAGAGAGTGCTAAATTTATTTATCTATATATCTATCTATTGATTTATTTTGCTTTTCAGAGCAGGGGAAGGCAGGGCAGTTGGGGTTAAGCAGCTTACCCAAGGTCACATGGCCAGTAAGTGTTAAGTGTAGGTTGTAGTTCTTACTAGTAAGGAAGAAAGAGAGGTGCCTTTTCCACACTAATTTCTCTCTTCCAAAATGGCTACAAAGGCCAATCTGAAAACATTTCTGGTGATTTAGGGAATACTACAATTCCCAATGCTCTTGGACTCTCTTATTTGAGGCCAGATTTGAACTCGGGTCCTCCTGACTCCAGGGTCAATGCTCTTTTCACTGAGCCACCTAGCCGCCCTATTGGCTGCTAAATTTAAAAGACCCAAGACCTGCATTCAAATCCTAGCCTTTTGACTTGCTACTGAGATGACCTTGGGAGAGCCATTTGCTCTCTTTGGGCCTCAGTTTCCTTATGTTTAAAATGTAGGGATTAGACTAAATGATCTCTAAGAACTCTTCCAACTTTAAATCTATGATCCCACATATCTATAGTATTCCTCTGATCTTTAGACTAGTAAGATCACAGAGACCAGACCAGGGAATCTCCTTGATATTGGAAACTCCCTCATTGGAGAACATATTGGAGCACCATAGATTTAGCACTGGGTGAAGTAAGCGAGGCCCAGGAAAGTTCAGTGACTTACCAGAGGTGACACAAAAAGCCAACATCTTCAGAGGAAGTCAGCCTAGGAAGGTGGGAAATTCTGAAAACAAAAAG
This sequence comes from Pseudochirops corinnae, assembly GCA_028646515.1. Lineage (NCBI taxonomy): Eukaryota > Metazoa > Chordata > Mammalia > Diprotodontia > Pseudocheiridae > Pseudochirops > Pseudochirops corinnae. The sequence goes on along the minus strand of CM053585.1, from coordinate 121,514,691 downwards.
GACAGTTCTGATGAGAAGGAAAAGAGAATGTTATTTAAAGATAGAGGTATGAATGTATAGTTAACTCATCATTTGCACCCTGACCACCGTCCTCCCTCAGATCTCAGTGGAAATTGCCTGAGGCCTTGAGTCCAAGAGCATTGGGAATTGTAGTATTCCCTAAATCACCAGAAATGTTTTCAGATTGGCCTTTGTAGCCATTTTGGAAGAGAGAAATTAGTGTGGAAAAGGCACCTCTCTTTCTTCCTTACTAGTAAGAACTACAACCTACAAGTGAACACAAAAGTCCAAGGAGTGGCCACACCCCCCAGACTACCCATCCTACTTCCAGCCCAGGCTTACAGCCATCATCCTGGGAGACAAGTGCAGATTCTTAAGAAAGTTCTTACCACAAAAGTCCTTGAGGCTGTCAAATGGTTAAATATCAGAAAGTGATATGATTTTATCAAGTGACATTAATGAAGAGGCGTTACCATTTTATACCCTATGGAGGGCCATGAACCCTTTCCATCTGATTCGTAGCTAAATTTTGCCATTTGGGGTATTCTCTTAAGGAGCCTAGGTATCTGTGATGCTTGCATTGGGCAAGCAGGCCAGAGCAACTCTGACACAGAGTAAGTCTGTGCTAGGGCATTCTATGGGGCTGCCACATCACATGGAGAGAAGATAGGATCTTATATACAGAAAGGTTGTGGGAGGAATCTAGGGGTGGTCTAGAGGAGGAGTTTGGGGAGGGTCTTCAGGAGGAGTCAGATGAAGTCAGACTCCAGTAATGAGTTTGGGGAGGGTCTTCAGGAGTCAAGATGAGGGATGAGGTCAGACTCCAGTAATGAGTGATTAAGGGTGGGAAGTTGCTGGAGGCTACCTGGAGACCACAGACATTGGTGGGCCAGGCCAGTTCAAGGGTGGGAAACAGTTGGAACAAAGGAGGGCTAAAAGACTTAGGCAGAGCCACAACTTAAGGCCCATGACCTCAGGCAAATGCCTTCAGTGGGAACATTCAAGGAGAGCTCAAGGGGGCTCCCAGAGCCTACAGCTCATCATTCCCCCCTCAAACAAATGGGACTCAAATTCCTTTGGGGTAAAGAGCGAAGGTCTCAGCTTCTGAAAGTGCTTCCTGCTGGCAAGGGACATAGAATTGTCCCTGCCTCTCTGGGTCCAGTTCAAGGGGGTCAGACTTCACACCCAAGGGGTCAGACTCTGGAACGTGCCTGATGCCAGAACTGAACTTGGATTCAGTCAGAGGTAGGTATAGCCTGAGTAGCCATCTGGAGGAGACAAACCTGGCAAAGAGGTTAAGCAAATAAAGACCAAAACAGGCACAAAAAAGTATAGACAAAGAACAATTTCCCTGGTAGGAATTAAAGGTGACTATGGCAAGGCCAAAATGCTATCAGATATCCCTTTGCTTTCCAAATTGCTCTGTGAACACTTAGCACATGGAAAGCAATAACAGCTCTTTCAGAAACAGGCAACCACACCCAAAGCCTATTCTCTCCTTCCTTCATCATAGAGTAAAGCTTCTTTCACCTAGTGGTCTGGGCCCCACTCTAGAGAGAATGAGTCAGGGCCTTGAGTAGCCATTAATGGCTGAAGTCCCTCCCAGGCCTTGGGTTTAAAAGTATATAGACCACGATGGGGGGACACTTTAGGACCTAGGAGTCAAAAACAGATGCTGAGATGGCAGAAATAGCTGAGTCAGGAATTTGCTGATCCCATACAATTCATTCAACTATCTCCCACACTCCTAAGGGAACATGGGGATATCTGAGAGCCTTAACTAGAGAGAATTGGCTTCCCAATTTCACCAACAGGTCCCTTACCAACAAGGGGACAGGATAAGAAGAGCATAAGGAAGGAGTATTCAAACAACAGATCCTTAAGCAGGCAGGGAACAGGGTAGAACTATTTGGGATGAAAAATATCCTTCATCCTTAATTTCGTGAAAACAAATAAACACAGAGATCTCTTAGGATAAGAACAGGACTTTGTTCTCTTTCCCAGGAGGAGAGGGCGGTCTTCCCCATGACTCATCATGGAGAAGAGGCAAGTTACAAAAGATAGTGCTGGAATTTATAACCTAACTTAGTCAAGACCCCTCCCCGACTGTTTCCCCTCTCATTGGTGGAGAGGCGTACTCTACCAAATACTTCCCCAGCTGGGACAGCAAGGAGGGTCCCACCAAGGCTGGAAAACAGACAAAGGAACATAAAAGTGATTGACAGGAGCAGTTTGAAAAGTTAACCACCCCAAACTGAGAAGTTTTCACTCATCCCATACAGAACCAATTGGTTAGAACAGAGAACTTAGCCAATAACAAAGTGGGTAACCTTACCTTCAGCCACTATGCTTGCCCAGAGTTCAGTGAGATATGGAGAAAGTAGGAGCACTGCCAAGCCCCATGCTTCCCCATCATTCTGAGTCTTGAGAAGACTGGAGGACGGGGTACTGGGAGATGGCTCTACCACTTTTCCAACCTCGGGGACAATCCTTCCTCCAATGTCCCTCCTGGTCAGATGGGCACGGTGCTAGAAGCATTGGTTCCTGGGGCTCCCTCTGGAGGGGGGGGGTACCCTGGAGGGGCACTCCTTGACCAGTGACCCTCCTTGTGGCATCGAAAGCAAGTTTTCCCTCTACCCAAGTGACTGGGCTTCCTCCCAGGGGTCCCCAGCAGCCAAAGGGGCAGGAGGGGCAGCAGCCAAGAATTGAGCATGTTCTCTGTCTCTGGTTCATCCCCTGCTCCTCTGCTGCAACCAAGTCTCTGTTATGAAAGACTCCAAAGGCTGTCTCCAGTAATTGGGCCTGCGGTGTTTGGGGTCCCATTGCCAATTTCTGCAGTTTCCTCCTAATATCTGGGACAGACTGACTAATGAAATACATGTTAAGGATTGCTGCCCCTTCTAAAATTTGTATACCTTTTAATAGCTTTCTACCAGTCTATCCAGGAAAAGGACAGGGTTTTCTTTGAGTAATTTCCCTAACTTTCTGATAATGTACTTGCTTTTGAAATGCAGTTCTTAGGCCTTCCAACAGAACCATATGGTCTCTCTTCAATCTGTCCTCCTGGATTTGATAATCCCATCCTGGGTCACCGCACCTGTTCCTGGGTGGTATTTCCTGGGGTCATTGCTTAGCCAAACAATCCCCAAATTTTTGGGCTTGTTCCCAGATTCTCCTCTTCTCCTCAGTGGAACAATAGGTAGAGAAAAGGATATGCAAATCACCCCAAGAAAGCTCAAATTATAGGGATAAGTCCCAAAAGCCTTCAGTAAACTTTGTGGGGCTTTCAGAGAACTTACCCAGGTTCTCTTTAATTTGATTGAGTTCTGAAAGGGAGAATGGGACATGCACTCTAGTTGTCCCACCAGCCAAGAGAGCCACTTCCCTTAAGGGAAAAAGTCCTGAAGGTGTTGTGGGGACAGGGGCTTGGGAAGAGAGATTGGAAGTCCCACTTCCTGTGAAAGTGACTGGGGGGGTGCTGGCTGAACCAGATCAGACTGCATGACTGGGGGAACCGGCTGGCAAGGGGGAAGGTCAGCTGGCACCCTTTTTTGGAGGAGGGGAAGGGGTGAGAAGAGAAGATGCTCCTATGACTGCCTTGGAGGTAGGGCCTGAGGCCTGAGTGGGTGTTGCCTCAGGGGGAAGGGCTACAGAAGGAGGTACTTCAAGCAAGACCAGTGGCTGGGACCTGAGCAGGGGTCCCAGAGGGGGAAGGGACCATGCTGGGATATGCAGGGTAGTAGATATGGATGGTGTAGGGGGCAGGAAATGAGGGGTGTTGGGCTAGAGGAAAAGGGAAAGGAAACCCGGGGGAAAAGGGTTGGGATGCAGCAGAAGGGGCTGGGGGAGCTGCCCCAGTGAGACCAATGACCTGGACCTGAGCAGGAGTTGCTGAGGGGGGAGGGGCCACAGAGGGAGGCACCTCAGCAAGACCAGTGACCTGGACCTGAGTAGGAGTCCCTGAGAGGGGAGGGGCTGGGGCCGAAGCCTTAGGAAGGGGGTCATTTAATTGGTCCCCATAGTCCTTTTGTGGAGAGGCTCTAGCTTCAAGCATCTCACAATCTTTCCCAAGAACTGTGTTCTGAGAAAGTTCAACGAAGGTCCTTAAGTAGGCAATTTCCATCCATTTTTCTTCTCTGTGACAGTATAATTCTAACCGCAAGAGTGTATTATCTTTTAAAGTCCCCCAAACAGGCCACGATTCATGGTTTTCTATAGGCAATACCTAGGCCAAACAGTGTTGCAAAAAAACACTAGCTTTTCCTTTTTAAGGTCTCCAGAGATACTAAATTTTTCCCAGTGTTGTAAAAGACAACCCAAAGGTGAACTTTTAGGAGCCATAGGGCCTGGAAGTCCCTTCCTCTAAAGGAAGGTTTGAGAGTAAACCTCAAAAAACAAACACAAAAAAAGTACCTGAAGTTTTCCCAATTCCCTAGTGCCGAGAGAATTGAAGGAACCTGGCTTACACTTCCAGATGAGGCATCTGTCTTTGTTCTCCATTCTTCAGAAGCTGTGCACATATCCTTCCATTTTCTCCAAAATAACCAAACAGGACCGAGAACCTGAGTACTAGACAGCCTCCTAGCTGTCTGACCTAAATGGGATCTGAGAGGTCAGGCCACAAAAAACATAGCTCCAAGGTACTTGGAGAACAAGAAGGCAATGCAATAGGGAAAGAGAGAGGCTTATGTACCTTCCAGTCCCAGCTGGAGAAGAGTTTGAGATTAGCAGTATTTCCGGTATCAGGGAACCATAAAAATGATGTGGTTTCCCATAAAGAGGGTTAGGGTTGCTCAAGACCCCAAAATACCAACATGCCTGGTCCTGCCAAAAGAATCTGACTCATGTCTTCTCTCAGCCAAAAAAAAGTAAAGTTTATTAAAAGTTTGCCATATTGGGTATTCTCTTAAGGAACCTAGGTATCTGTGATGCTTGCATTGGGCAAGCAGGCCAGAGCAACTCTGACACAGAGTAAGTCTGTGCTAGGGCATTCTGTGGCGCTGTCATACCACATGGAGAGAAGATGGGATTTTGTACAGAAAGGTTGTGGGAAGAATCTAGAGATCTAGAGGAGGAGTTTGGGGAGGGTCTTCAGGAGGAGTCAGATGAGGTCAGACTCCAGTAATGAGTTTAGGGAGGGTCTTTAGGAGTCAAGATGAGGTCAGACTCCAGTAATGAGTGATTAAGGGTGGGAAGTTGCTGGAGGCTGCCTGGACACAGGCCAGGCCAGTTCAAGGGTGGGAATAGGAGCATCCAGCATGGGAAACAGTTGGAACAAAGGAGGGCTGAAGATTTAGGCAGAGCCACAACTTAAGGCCCATGACCTCAGGCAAATGCCTTCAGTGGGAAGATTCAAGGAGAGTTCAAGGAGGTCCCAGAGCTGCCCAGAGCCTGTACCTCAAAGATTCAAGGAGAGCTCTAGGGGACTCCCAGAGTCTGCACCTCATCACATACCAGTAAGCATACTTGTGCATTTTTAAGGGCCTCAGCATATTGTTCGCATGAAACATATGTAGACTTGGTGACTTTATTGAAGTAGGATATTAGCATCTCTGTTCATTTTTGTCTCCTGGATTTATAATTCAGGATGATAACTTAAAAAAATTTTTTTTAATGCATGTTGCCATCCCTTTTTTATTCCTAACTACACAATCAGAAGAAGGAAGCTTTTGACAGAACTTCTGATCGAGGAATCCTAACCTATAATTTCCCAGCAGTCACTGGATCACACACATGAACAGTGGCTGGACATTGTAGCAGTGCAGCTCCTCTTTGGACTGGCTTACTCACTATTTTTTACCCTTGGATTGCTGGCTTAGGGTTATCAAGCCTGTGCTATTTATTTGCTCACTGTACCACAGACATTCAGATCATTTACCCTGGAGCAAATACTATTCTGTTTTCTCTTTGTTATTTCCCCCTCTAAATTCCTCTGATTAAATCATTTGCAAATGCATACCATTGCATTCTTACAATTCAGTCATCCCATTCTCTTGACTATTTGGAAAATGGACACAAAGTAGAGGGTGTAGTTATTTTATCTATTGGAAATTAAGCTGTATTTGCCCTGAAATCCATTGTTATATTTTTGACATATACATATATATATATATATATATATATATATATATATATATATATATATATATATAGTAATTAGGGTATATAATATAAGCTATTTCAGGAAAGCTCAGTGAACTAAAATAGAGATTATAAATACATCTACTAGTTATGCAAACTTCTAATACACTTTACTTCCATGCATAAGTACAACTTTTTACCAGTTGTGCCATCAAAGAACGTAATAAAAGTATCCGTTAAAAAAGCATAGCACTTCATGAAATACTGTAGCCTTGAAGGGTGCATTTGAAGGAAGCCTTGTACTTGATGACACTGGACTCTGAAATCTGCAGTCTTTTTTTTTTTTTTTTTTTTGATTCTTAAGCAGGTTGTTAGAATTTGAGGAAACCAGTATAGGAGACATGATTTTTTGTCTTACACAATATAATGGCTTGGATGAGCATCCTGTAGACTATAAGAGTATTAAGTCAGCATTCTGTGAGGTTGTTCCTTTTACTATTGTTTCAGTTCATTAGATATTTATGTGTCCTGATGTTAAGGCATTTTGCTAGATTGCTGTAGTGCCAATGCAATATTTACAGCACCTACCGTGACTATAAATACTCCTATATTGTGCTTGATTACAAAATATAGCAGACTCTATATAGAGGACAGAACCAAAACATTTATACAGATACCAGAAAACCAAATCCCCAAAACCAGTAAGCCGATTCCATCATAGTAGCAAAGAAATCAATAAGCCATAACAACACAGAGAGCCACAGCGTCCTTTAGCCTTCCCACAAACCAACACAAGATCAGTATTTATTCACAAACCTGACTAACTCCTTGCCTGAGTGTCCTCTCTTTCCCGCCATCTCTCTAGCTTTGACTTCCAGCTTCCTTTGGGCTCTGCTTCACTCTTCAGTAAACTCCTCCTACCACAGGCTCCATGTAACTACATTCAGCCTGTTAGGGGGCAGAGTTTATTTTCAAAGCAGGAAAGGTCTTCAAACTCCCCTAGGCTTATTAAGGGTCAGGGAAGATCTTCAAATTACCATTACCATTACAATTGCACATTGAATAAAAAATAAAAATAACACAGCCCTGAGCTCTTGGAGATTATGTTGTGATGAAGAGAGAAGATGATGCCAGTAAGGTAAGTTGAGTAATCCTTTATAAATGATTGCCATGTTCCAGTCACTGGGCTAAGCACTTTATACATATTACGATAAGTAGACAAACAGCCATCACACAAAGCAGATTGTAGGTGGTATAAGGTAGAGACAGAGTGCCATTTAGCTTTGATGGCTTACCTCTGTTTAGAGGGGAAGAAGTAGACTTCATGGAGGACCGCACTTGAGCAGGCTCTGGAAGGATGAGTAGGATTTCAGTGGGTGGAGACTGGTATAGAGAAAGGGCATTCTAACGAGAGGGAGTAAAAACAGAGGGAAAAAGAGAAGGTGCATTTGGGAATGGGGAATAATAGTTAGTTGGACTGGAACATAGAGTATTTGGATGTAGCAGGTGGCAAGGGTGGATCAAAGCCTAACTGCAGAGGCTAACCAATTTCTTCTCTATTCTGTAGGCCATATTTAGCAGTGATATGCAGGATGCTTTGCAGTTGAGAGAGATTTGAGGCAGGAAAATCAATTTGAAAAGCATTGCAAGAGCCCAGATGAGACAGCGTGAGACTTGGCATGAGGATATGGTTGTGGGAGTTATTTTAAAAGACAGAGATAAACATTAACATTTATCTTTTAAAGTTCACAAAAGACTTTCCATACATTATTTCATTTGAACCTCTTTGTAACTCCATTCTTATTATTTTATCCTCTTTTTGCAAAGGATGAAAGTAAGGCTCAGAGCAGTTCAGTGACATGTTTCTTGTCACACAGCTAGTCAGTGTCAGAGGCAAGATTTGAACCCAAGTCTTACTCAATAAGACCGTTGCTTGATATGATAAAGTTAGTTTTGAACATACTGCATAAATGGTGGCTTTTTGTTTACTCTGTGGCCTGGGCAGCCTAACTCCCTCCTGTTTATTTTTTTATTTATTTTAATCTTACTGTCTCCCTCTCTTATCTTTCCAAACTCCTAAAAGGAATTCCTGAGGTAGAAAAACAAATTGAATGAACAAATTTAAAGAAATTGTTGTTAACCAAAGAAATGTAAGATTGGTGTTAGAGGTAAAATAGTTAAGATCAAAAAGTGCTCAGGATCCCTGTGACTGTTTATATGTGTCTTTGAAGTTTTACAGTATGTAACACGTTGAAGAATTGGATTTATTTTTCAGATAACTAGGTCTGGAGTAGTTCCATAGAAATCATATGAACCTTATGGCTAAGAAGTTGCCTCAGTTTTATCTCCAGAAGTTCAAAATTCTTTGTATGTGAATATGTGTCTGATAATCATTAAACATTTGTAAGCACCTTTTATGTGCCAGGCACTGCCTGTGCTGAGCAGTAGGGATAGAAAGAAAGGCAAAGACAGTCTGTGCCCTTGAGGAGGCTACCAGCTCCTCAACGTGAGGAGGAGACAACATAACAAGTATGTACGAGCAAGCTACGTATAGGATCAATAGGAAATGATCTCTAGATGGAATAGAAATAAGATTGACTGGGAAATGCCTGCACACAGAACTAGCATGTTATGTATGAGCTGGAAGGCATGTCAAGTAGTCAGTGGTTTCTTCAGTGTTCAGATTGAACTGGAACCGATAGGTTCGGAAATCGAGTACTTCAGTCTTCTCTTGAGAGCCATTACCAATTGGTTTTGGAGGAGTTTGAGAAAAAGGGCTCCCAAACTATACTGTCTCCTGCAATAAAGAAAAGGGAAGGATGTGGTATTTTTTCCCTTTTAAAAAAAATGTAAACCATTACGTTTATAATAAATGGTGCTGATTAGTTACGTGTACCTATGCATTTATGGGCTGTTTCCAAATGCAACAGTTTTGACTGCTTCAGGCTGTAAATTCTTGTCATAAAAGTGGTTATATGAAATGATTCCTTGAGGGCATCCTTCATGTTTCATGAAGTTAATAATAATTTTCCTACAAGAGAAAATTATTAGTAAGTAAGTTTGCAGAGCTAGTTAGGTGTTTTTGTGATCTCTATTTTAGTTCTCTGAGCTTTCCTGAAATAGCTTATGTTATGTAGCCTAAGTACTATGTATGTGTCAAAAATACAACAAAATGGATTTAAGGGCAAATACAGCTTAATTTCCAACTGATAAATTATTAGTAAGCATTTATTCTAATAAACTAGCAATAATACTATTTTCTTATTTTTTAAATTCTTAAATGATCTGCAGCCTTCCATGTATTTTTATCGCTATCTGACCTTTGTCTGTTTGCAGGCCGCTCCTGGCTATCATATGGCTAAGATGATCATCAAGCTGGTTACATCCATTGGTGATGTCGTCAATCAGGATCCAGTTGTGGGAGACAGGCTTAAAGTGATCTTCTTAGAGAATTATCGAGTGTCCTTTGCAGAAAAAGGTAGAACAAGGAAATCTTCACTTGAAATATATGTGTGATCTCTGGTTCTGTTGGAAATAACTCACATTCATATACTGTAGCAACTGTAATATGGAGTCTGAGACTCTGGTCTGTGTCAGTCCTTGGGTTTTCCTAAGTAACTCTTGATTAAACTTGATTAACCTTATCCTGCGGGGAGAGGGAATATTTTCTCGGCCTCTGAATGCTCAGAGTGAAAGGCTAATAATCATTAGCTATTGTCTAGTCCAACGGTTCTCAGCCTGTGGGTTATGTTCAATTTAAACACATCCTGCATATCAGACATTTACATTACGATTCCTAACAGTAGCAAAATTACAGTTATGAAGTAGCAACGAGAATAATTTTATGGTTGGGGGTCACCACAACATGAGGAACTGTATTAAAGGGCTGTGGCATTAGGTAGGTTGAGGACCACTGGTCCTAGTCTATTATGAAAGAACTTCACCCTAGAAATTAAAGTATGTGCCCAACTAGCAGAGTAGGCATGACCAAGAAGGACGTTAGGATTTTAAGATTAGAATTGTCTCCGAGTCAGTAAAGTTTTATTAAGCACCTTATGGGCCAGGCACTGTGCTGTGTAAGCCAGAAGACAGTCCTGGCTTCCAAGGACCTCTTAGTCTAGTGGACAGATCACATGCAGACAACTAGGCACAAACAAGCTCTATACAGGATAAACTAGAAATGAGGGAGAGGGAAGGCACTGGAATGAAGAAGAATTGGCAAAGGCTTTGTGTTGAAGATGGGGCTGGAAGGAAGCCAGGACAGCCTGGAGGCTGAGGTGAGGCAGGAGAACTGGACAGCCAAGGTCGTCTTCAGGCTGTCTTAGCACTGAATTCCCCTTATTTCATGGCTTTCTTTTTCCTGTCTCTTGTCCTTCAAGTTCATCCCTTACTTCTCTTTTCCCTCCTCTCTGAATTTTTTCCAGTTTTTCTTCTCCCTCGTCTTTGATCTTAGTCTCTCTCTGTTGGACCTGTGTCTCTTGTGTCCCTTCACTTGGGTCGAAGCCATGGTCAAAGGCAGTAAGGCAGTAGGATGCCTAATAGCTTTGAGTTGCATACTGAATGGAAACTTACTAAAATATTCTTCTCCATTGAGAATTCAGGAATGGAAAACTCAGTCAAGTCTGACCTGGCTTGCTTCATATATAGCAATCCTGCTTCTTACCAAGCAAATGTTTTTAATATATGGGACATCACTTCATTTTGCAGAGTTCTCTGAAATCCCTCTCGTTCCTTGTTTATTACTACCTCTGGGGTTAGTATAACTGCTTTTGACTTTTCACAGAGATTAGATGCTTCTTCTCTTCTTACAGCTTTGGTCTCACCTGCTACTTCTGATTCTGGCAGCCACTAGTAGTGGTTCTTATATGTCTGCAGCTGGGATTGAAGGAGTTTTGAAAATATTGAGATTTCTCTTATGAACTATTGCAGGAATGTGTATCAGATGCATACATGCTAACCTTGATTACTCTTCCAGGTTGATCAAAGCTCTAAGTCTCAAATTAAATCCTAATTTTTCTAATACAAAGACAAATATTTGGCAGGCAAGTGACTTGCACCATCCAGTAAGGAGTTGAGCTGGGGTTTGAATTCCCAAAGTTCCTAGTTATCTATTCAGTCCCCAGTGCTTCACTTGGCTATAAACTCACTAGGTATAAGCTGCTAGTTGCAATTTTGCAGGCTCCCTAAATAAAGAAACACATTCAAATTATGAACTAATTTCTGTCTAATTTTTCCCTCTCTTTCTAGCCACTGTCTCTTTCAATTCTCCTGTGTCCCTCTCTGCTTTATGTAGTATTAAGTGTACTGGCAATCCTCCATATAGAGTGGTAGTAGTAATAGTTCAGGATTCAGAGTTCTGCCTAAATGTTCTTTTATTCTTCAGAAAACTCTCTAAATAGTTAATATTAATGATTCATCATAATGATCTCAAATAAAACTTCTTAGAGAAGCTCTTGGACATAGCCTTACTTGTGCCATTAGGAATGACCTTGATTCTTCCATGTCTGCAAACCTGGCTGCTTCTCCTATGAAGAAGGACTGGACTTGGCTGTTCTTTATGTCAGCAATACAGTGAAAAGCAGTGCTACATCACAAACTGCTCCATTTGTCTTTTTGTTTGTCAGACTTGAATAGCAATGACATCACACTAAGATGTTTTACTGGGTAAGGCAAAAGGCCAAAAGAACCATTCTTGCCAGCATGTTGGGGAGAAACTGTAAGGTAGAGTGCAGCTTTGCAGCTTTTCTGTCATCTAGTCTAGATCATGGAAAATTCTAATTGAGAGCACTCTTGGGATAAACTATAAGATCTGATGCTAAGTCTCTAGGTGCCACATCATGGAAAATGCCAGTGAACAAAACCTATTCTGTGTTGAACCATCATCTCTCCCTGCATCCCCTTTGCATTTCCCCAGTATCTTTCTACTAAAGGAATGTCATCTTATATTATCTATTTAAATGGACTCCCTGGGCACCTGCGAATCCTCCTTTTTTTACATTTTTACTGATGGACTAAAAAGCTGTAGAAATCTAGTTCCCTCTATAAACTAAGGAAATAAGTTCTTCTTGGTCAGCATTGGTTTGGGTAGGTTATATCTCTGGCAGATCTAGGAGTGTCTGATAAACTAAGTTTGATAGACCCAGGATTAAAGAATGGCTGAATGAACTCATCTTGTTTTATGTTGCCCCTTTTCATCTTGTCTCATAGTGATCCCTTCAGCTGACCTCTCACAGCAGATCTCCACAGCCGGCACAGAGGCGTCAGGCACAGGGAACATGAAATTTATGCTGAATGGAGCCCTCACTATTGGAACCATGGATGGTGCTAACGTGGAGATGGCTGAAGAAGCTGGAGAAGAGAATCTTTTCATCTTTGGTATGAGGGTGGAGGATGTGGAGGCCATGGACAAGAAAGGGTATGTGTTTCTTCATGGCTTAGTAGTTTCTCCTCCGTTTCCTCTGTTTGTACCATAAAGCATGGCATCCAGGCTGTTTTTATAGTTCTAGGTCACTATGGTAGTCAGACACTGCGTAAACCTGAGAATTACATTTTACAAACATTAATTTCCTTCTTGCAGTGCCCTCTCTTGGTCACTGGGGAAGAGACAAGAGTTTAACAGCGAGATAGTCCCTGCTCTCATGGAGCTAACATTCTGGAAGGATAGAACACATGTCCAGGCAGATGGGATCAATAACACTGTGTGATAAGCACTTTAGACAAATGTAAAACAAAATATTTTGTTAGATTTGTGTGGGGAAAGGTTGTTACTGGTGGGGAAGAATCAGAGAAGGCTTTATGAAAGAGGTGGCATTTGAGTTCAGTGAGACCTTTCTAAAGATGGGTAGAATTCAGCCAGTGAGGGTAGGAGAATGCAGAGTGTGTTTGCAGTACAGTTTGACTTGAACATTGAATACGTGGTAGGGAATAGAAAGTGACAATGAATGAATGAAATATAAATTTGTTGAACACTCGGTGTGTGCCAAGTACAGTGCTTTGCTGGGCATACAGAGACAAAATGGAGAACGGTCCTTGCCTTTGAGGGGAAGGGAGGAAGAGAAGGGAAAAAGCATTTATATGGCACCTACTAGGTATCAGACACTGGGCTAAGATATTTCATTTGTTCTAAACAACAGCCCTGGGAAGTAAGTGCTTTTATTACCCCCATTTTACAGTTGAGGAAACTGAGGCAAACAGGTTGAATGATTTGCCCAGAGTTACACAGCTGGTAAATGTCTGAGGTCAGATTTGAACTCATGGTCTTCCTGACTTCAGGCCCAGTGCTCTATCTGTTGCACCACCTAGCTGCTCCCTTATAGAGGGAGGCAGTAAATATGGGGGAGTGTTAGGAAGGGACATTTCAGTTTGGAAAAGTATTAGTGATAGTAAGCGGAGCCTTAGTGGAGTGGATAGTCACACCTTGTCTAGTAGCAGTGGCAGGGCTGATGTATTGATTTGATTCTTTTTGGAGGGGGGAAGGCAGGGCAACTGGAGTTAAGTGACTTGCCCAAGGTCACAGCTAGTAAGTGTTAAGTGTCTTGAGGCCAGATTTGAACTCAGGTCCTCCTGACTCCAGGGCCGGTGCTCTATTCACTGTGCCACCTAGCCGCCCTATTGATGTGATTTTGATTCCGTAACAGGAAAGGGGTGGAGGGAAGGGGAAGACAGCTGGTGAAGAGATGGCCTGAGGAGTAATGGGAAACTCCTAATACCAGTCTATCCCAATAGAGCAGGCCAACTGAGGAACTCAGCAGTGGAGACAGTTCCATAATGTGAGCCAGGAACTCCTGTTTCAGAGATGAAAGAGTTAAGTCCTTTATGACATTATATTTGGTGGAATGATGCCAGATTGTAGAGGGCCTTGAAAGGCAGAGGAATTTGAACTTGGCTTAGTCTTTCAAGTGAATCCAGGAACGGCTTTTGAGCAGAAGCAGCTTCATGGTAAGGCCATTCCCTCAGAGATGAGCACAAGATGATTTTTTAATGTTATAAAAAATTATTACCTAAGCAATATGTGGGGTTATGAGAGCTCCTTTTCCTTGGGCTATGGCTAGAGGAAAGACCATAGTACATAAATATCACAAAGGAAACACGAATGTAGATACTTCTCCTTTCCCACACATACAACCAGCCCATGTGGTCCCCCTCTGTTCCGTCCCTTTCTCTTGCCTTTGCACTGGCAGCCCTGGGGGCTCAATGCACTTCCTCCTCGCCTTGGCCACCTAGACATCCTCCCTTCCTGTAAGACTCACTTTAAGCACAACCTTCTACATGAAGCCTAGCATAGTCTTTGGAATGTAGTAGGAACTTAATAAAAGTTGATTGTTTCATTGATAGAAGTTTGCAAGAGAGGAGGAAATACTGGTAAACACTGCATCATACCCTTGTACGTTCACATAGTAAAAGTTACTAGATTGAGGAAGACATCTCATATTTGGTCGTGGGCCTGTCATCATACCAATCTACTCATCTGTCCACATCAGGAATGCTTGTTCTTACTTCCCCTGCAGGTACAATGCCAAGGAGTACTATGACCGGATCCCAGAGCTGAAGCACGTGATTGACCAGATCAGCAGTGGATTTTTCTCTCCTAAGGATCCGAACTGCTTCAGAGATGTTGTGAACATGCTCATGTATCACGACAGGTAGAAAATTAGCTTTAGTTTCACATTTATCTAGCAGTTTCCTTGATTTGAAATCCAGGTGTGACCCTCTGAGTGCATAATATTTCTTTTCTGTGTATCTGTAGCTCATTCTATCTGTATCTGTTTTAACACTTCACAAAATATTGAGGGGTAAAGGAAGGAAAGGAATCAGCATTTATACAGCACCTGCTGTCTCCAGATACTGAGCTGAACACTTCACAATATTATCTCATTTGATCTTCATAACAACCCTGGGAGAGAGGGACTATTATTATCCCTATTTTACAGTTGAAGAAACTGAGGCCAAAAAAAAAAAAGAAGTGAAGTGACTTTCTCAGGGTCACACCGTGGTAAGTGTATGAGACTAACTCTGAATTCAGGTCTTCCTGACTTTAGGCCTAGTGCTCTGTCTACTACACCCCCAAAAGCTGAATTTTCATGGAAAAGTTTTATCTTTTCTCCCATCATCTCTCTCTTTATATATATAAACTTCAAGCTGCCAGAAGGGGAGCTAAAGATGACTCTGGTAAAGACCAATTCAGTAATAATTGATACATGATTTTGGAGGATGAGTAAACTTCAGTACACAGTTGTAGCTCTGACAGAGGCCGCAACTTTAAGACAGAACAATTGGTCCGGGGAATAAGTGCTCCGAGTTCTAGTCTAAGCTCTGTCTGTCAGGCTTTTCCCCCCACCTCGTCTTCTGTCCAAGTATGGCTTATCTAGAGACCTCACCTAAGTCAGAACACATCCTCTTCACTCCTTTTCCTTATCCCTGAAATGGGGATTATTGCAACAGCTCCCTACCTACCCAAAGGCTTATTATGAAGATCAGTTATAATAGTATCTGTAAATGTGATGACAACTGAGAATAAGTTTTATTGAAATGAACTAAGAGCCTAATTATAAACAGAAGCCTGAATAGCTTGACTTTAAATGTACTTTAAAAAATGTCCTGGATCCCTTCTCAAAACAATGTTTCTTTAAAAAAAAAATTTGTAGTCAAAGGAAATGCTAAATTTCAATTAGAGGTTAATAAAAATAATGATTCAGTTTTTCTTATTCAAGTTCATGGACCCCTGAAATCTCTCCATAGACCAGAGTTTGTGGATCCCAGCTAAAGAACCCCCGCTTTAAAAATTGTAGGAATGACCTTTGCTTTCTTTAATCTTTTCTAGAGGGGAAGTTTTAGTCATAGTCTCCCATGATTATGTAAAATTAGAAGATGGATAGTGGAATAGATAGGCTCTTAAGAAAGCCTTAGTAGGTTTGTATGGTGTCACACAGCCTAGTTATTAAGTAGTACTGACTTCAGTCATATTCATTGGTTAAGTGTCCAGTGTTTAGAAAGTAAGTAGTTCTATGTTTAGCCAGTTAAGTGTCAGTTATTAGCTCCAGCTCTTTTGTTGAAGTTAACTTTTTTTTTTGGAGGGGGGAAGGCAAGGCAGTTGGGGTTAAGTGACTTGCCCAAGGTCACACAGCTAGCAAGTGTGTCAAGTGTCTGAGGCTGGATTTGAACTCAGGTCCTCCTGACTCCAGGGCAGGTGCTTTATTTTACTCTGCCACCTAGCTGCCCCGAAGTTAACTTTCTCCGGCTAGTGCCTAGAATTTTCATTTTCCCCCGGTTACTATAGCTCTTAAGTAGCACATCTGTCTTAATAGCTGGTCTTTGGTAAATTAAAATATACTTTAAAAGCCATAAAACCTTGATTTTATACTCAGGAACCAAGCTCAGCAGACATATTTAGAACTGGAAGATTAAATAGACATGTAGTTAATAAATATGGGCCTCTCACCGTGACACTCTACACCAAAGTTCTGCTCTGAGTCTCATCATGTTATCAAGGTGACACGAACTTCTAAAGGGCTTCAAGTGTGGGGCTTGTATGTGTGTCTTTAATCCAAGGGTTAAACTGGTTCGCTCGGGAGAGGATAATTCATTCATCCAGTCAGGTACCAGGCTATGATTTTCACACATCACGGCAGGGAATACCCACATCAGTGTCACCCCAGATCTTTTCCACCCCTGAAGGAGTTAGCTATGAAGTACTCATTGATACAAGCAGGCAGCTCTACTGTGCGCAACATGCAAGATTTTTCAGGTGTGGGTCATGGTAATTTTGTTAATGGGCATCATCACTTAACTACTTTTAGCCCTAACTTTAAGGTGTTTATTAAAACTGTGATATACATAAGGAATGTATACTTGAATTCCTTAGAAATGAAGATTGTTTTTAAAAGAATTAGTGTTAAAAATTCAAAGAACTGAATCTTTTCTGGCCATTCACCTATGTTCCTGATTGTAGAATGTGATTTCTCCAGAGTATATTTTTTCACTTTGCCCAACTTTATTCTAATCACAATCTATTTTGTTTTCAGGTTTAAAGTGTTTGCTGACTATGAAGCCTATATAGAATGCCAAGCAAAAGTGGACCAGTTATATAGGGTAATACTTCATATATCCTCTGAGAACTTAGGGGTATGAGATGCTCAGAAAGCCAGCTCTCCAGGATGGCACAGACAAGCACAACCAAATGTCAGATGTTTCTGTGAAAGATATGCCTGACAAGGATCTGTACCCAGTCTCCTGGCCACCTACTAGCATCAAGGGCAGAAACAAACCATCTCTCTCTTGCTGTGTGTTGCTCTCATTTTCAAAGAGATTCTCTAAAGTGATATTTTCACAACTAGATTGTAGCCCCCCAAGTGGGGTTGCTAGAGAATTTGGAGAACGTTTTAGAGACATGAGTTACCTGTTGGGTTCAGATGATCAGCTTAACATGTTCCCTTCGAGACTGTAAATGCAAAAAGCTCTGCTTTCTGTTACCCTCTCCCTTGTCCTTTCCACTTGCAGTATTCACAGCAGTGTGGAACCCTCCCCCCCCCCGCCCCGCCCTTCTCCTGCAGCCTAGGTCTCTTCTGTTCTTGGCATGTTTTTAGCAGGGATTCTTTCTCTTAACTTGTCTTTGAGTCCAGCAGGGAGATTTGGCATATCTTTTTAGAGTGAACAGTTAGAATTGGGACGGTAAATACATTGAGCTGTTGGTCCTCAGATGAAAAGGAAGCTGTTAATGCCAATCAGCATTCATCCATAAAGCTTATGTAGATATGATGATGAGGTTATAGATACCGCAGCAGTGCTGGACATCATTCTCTCCTAGTTCAGTTTGTGTATTTTCATTAGATTTTTTTTTTAAATAACCTGTACCACAAAGTAGCCATAAAAATGAGCAGAGGGACATTTCCTTCTTTCACTTTTTATTAATTTACTGTTGATGAAGTACTTGCTGTATTGTCAGCACTATGCCAAGCACTATAAATCTACAAAAGAAAAGAGAAATGGTCTCTCTCCTCTTGAAATCTAATGAAGGAAGCAGATTTACATACATGAAACTGCTAGAAGATAATTCAGGCAGTGTTTGTGCTGCAGAAATTCTGAATAAAGGAAATGTCTTACATTGTAGTTAGTCTAGGAAAGCTGGTGAAGGAGGCAATTTGGGCCTCAGACTTGGAATTTGGCCTGAGAAAGAGTGTGTCTAGCAGGAAAAAAGCATGAGCAAAGACATAAAAATAGGAATGAGCATTGGGAGTCAGAAAAAAACCTAGGCTGGCTAGATTAGATAGTGCACTTGGAGGAGTAGAGGAACCTGACACTGGACAAGTTTCCCATTGGACCTTTGGACAAGAGGACTTTGGGTTCCAGATTTAGGCCTTTGAATTTAGACCGTGAAGCAGTGAAAAGCTGCTGTTGTGACTGACGTGGCAGGTCACTTGGAGAGGACAGAAATGAGAGGTAAGGAGAACCGCGTAGGAAGCAAATGCAGTGATGGAGGCGTGAGGTGATGGAGACAAGGCTCAGAACAGGCTGAGTGGCAACCATTCCGGCACCCCTTCCCGTGCCCACTTGGCTTCTTTCATGTTACTGTCTAGGGGGAGCTGCAAGGATGGCTGCTGTTTTCACCTTCTTTTTTCCCTATTTTAGAGATCAGTAGAAGCAGCAAATGTGATTGGGTAAGAGGAGCTGAGAATGGCATTGATAGATGCGAGTGAGTTCATTGTAGATCGGTGGGCCAGGTGACTTCTGAAAGCCATTAAAGAGGCTGCTGCGAGATTGTGACACCATCCCTCCTTATTTGCATTAGTCAGTTCAGCATCAGGCTTAACTGTGAAGTGTGAAGTTCAGTCACCAAGCACATGTTAAGCACTTACTTTGTTCCAGTGGCTGTGCTAAGCACCCCAAGATATGCAGAAAGGCAGAAATGAACCCTGGTGTCAATGACCTCATGTTCTAATGGGGGAGACAGCATGCAAGCAGCCATGTACCTGCAGGTTTTTCATATATATATACACATACTTGTATGTCTCTCTCTACACACAACAGAGACTCATACACACACGCTGTAGCATCAGTGCAATATTCACAGCACCCACGTTCACAATAAATATACCTGCATAGTGCTTGATAGCTAAATATAACAAATTCTCTATATAGAAGGCAGAAGGAAAACATTTATTCAGATGCCAGAAAACCAAATACCAACACCAGGAAACTAAATCCATCACAACAACATAGAAGTTAATGCACCACAATGTAGCAGACAGCCACACCATCCTTTAGCCGTCCCACAAACCAACACAAGCCTAGGTGTCACAGCAGGTGGCAAAAAACCAACTTTTACTCACAAGCTTGTCTGTCTCCCTCAGAAGTGTGCTCTCCTCCAACTGTCTAGTCTAGCTCTGACTCCCAACTTCTTGTAGGCTCTGCTCTACCCTTTAGTAAACTCGTCCCACCACAGGCTCCATGTGATTACATTCAGCCTATTAGGGGGCAGAGTTTATTTTTAAATCGGGGAAGGTCTTCAAATTCCCTTAGATTTATTAAGGGGCAGGGAAGATCTTCAAATTATCATTATCCTTACACAGACACATATACACGCACATACTTGTCTCTCTCTCTGTATATACATATATATATATATATATAGCCCCATGCCTAGCACAGACTTGTTGGTTGGAGGGCTCTGGTTGGTAGGAAATTTTCTTTACATAAACCAAAAATCTGCCTCTTTTAAACTTCCACTTATTGCTCCTACTTATTCCCTCTGGATCCAAGGAGGACAAACTGAATCCTTCCCCTTGGCTGTCCTTCCAGTATTATGTGCTGTGTATCTGTTAAGCCTTAGGGTTTTCCCCAGAACCTGCTTTGCCAAGGTTACTTGGCTCACTACAAATGGTCTCTTAGCAGAAGAGGTTCTGGCTGTTTAGTGTCTTTCCTGGTCAGTCTCCCCAAGCTTTAGAAATTGAAGTCTAGAGTTTAAAAAGCCCAGCAGGTTAACATTTGGAATGAAAATGATTTAAAAAGAATATAGATATAGCAAATGTGGAATCTCACTGGATTTTATGCCAGAATATTTTTTAAATGTATTTCTCATATTTTGGGTGACAAAAATTTCTATTAAAAAATATGTGTCTAGGGGGTGGCTAGGTGGCACAGTGAATAGAGCACCGGCCCTGGAGTCAGGAGCACCCGAGTTCAAATCCAGCCTCAGACACTTAACACTTACCAGCCATGTGAGCTTGAGCAAGTCACAGAACCCCATTTCCCTGCCTTCCCCACTCCAAAAAGCAGAAAAATAAAATCTCTTTAAAGTGTTGGTGCCTGCTTTCAGCCAGCCTTGTGTGACATTAGATTTAGGGCCTAGCACTGATGTAAAGGAACAGCTAGCTACATGTGTCTCTCCTGTGGGTGACCACAGACTGTGTACTTGTTGTCAGGGTGAATGAAGCAGATGGACGCGGTGAATATTTTACTCAGTTTCCTGTCTCAAAGAAAGCTTCATCCATTTGTATGGAAACATATAAACTTTTTTTCATTATTTCTGGTCATAGAAAATTGTTGTTCAGTCATTTTTAAAATTGTGGCCGACCCCACTTAGTGGCAAAGATAGTGGAATAGTTTGCCATTTCCTTCTTCAGTTCATTTTACAGGTGAGGAAACTGAGGCAAACAGGGTTAAATGACTTGCCCAGCATCACACAGCTCATAAGTGTCTGAGGCTGGATTTGAACTCAGGTTCTCCTGACTCCAGACCTAGCACTCTATCCTCTGTACCACCTAGCTGCCCATGGGAAAGGGAAATAAGGGCCATATTTATATTGAGTTTTTAATCTCCTCTGCCATGAAAGCATCTGCCCAAACTAATTTAAGAGCCAGAATGAGGGGTCTGAGTTTCCTTTTCTCTGATTGCCCCTGCCTTATCTCCAGGGAACATACCTGTGTACAGTGAAATGGCCCAGTGAGAGAAGCCTCACTCTCCCTGTTTGGAGTAGTGAGGTCCTGCATGACTGAGGAGAGTCCATCAGGCAGCAGGCATGCTTTTTCTTTCCCTACCTCTTGGCTCATGGTTTTTAGATGAATGGCTAGAAGGCTGTTAAGGATGGATCGAATGGTTATTCTTCAGGGTTTTATGTCCTGAACGAGGGTTGGACTTTAGGCACTAGGAGAGGTTTTGATTTGGAATTGCTAGTCTCTCTCCCATCCTATCCCCCCCTCACTTCTCCTTTCCTCCTTCTTACCCCTTGGAGACTCAGAAAAGAGAGTTGGCCTGGGTTCCAGGCCAAGCCTAAGCTGTCTTCACTGTCCCCTTCACGTGCTAATTCTGGCCTCTGCAGCTTTGCTCATCTTGTTCACATTATATGAATCCATTCTATGTTTCTGGTGTTCCTGGCACAAAATGAGCACGTAAGTGCTCATTAAAGACTTCCTAAGTTGAATGGAGTGTCTGAGGTTTCCAGGTTCTGTTCCCAGACGTTGTACTGGCAGAGCTAGACAGGCTAAACATGCTACTTCCATAGCAGTACATTTCCCTTTTAGATCATCCTACTGAGCTCCTTCTGGGGGCCCCCATCATTTAGTAATAGTCTCCTAGTCAACATAGAGACGCCTCACCTCCCAGCAGACTGCCTCGAGAGCCAAAATTACGGCTTGTAGCCCCATTCTCAGATATTGGATCTTTGTAGCCATAGTCCTCCAGTTCCAATGGGTTTTTCTAATTTCTCTTTTGTTCTACAGAATCCCAAAGAGTGGACAAAGAAAGTCATCAAGAATATCGCTTGCTCTGGGAAGTTTTCCAGTGACCGGACAATCTCTGAATATGCCAGGGAGATATGGGGTGTCGAGCCGTCAGACGTGAAGATCCCACCCCCTAACATCCCCAGGGAGTAGCTCGTGCTGTCAGTGTCACACTGCTGGGAACGGCAGTCTCGTGGATTCGAGATGGAAGGGCTTCTAGTTTCTAGTTAACTTTGCACCCAATGCAGTTTGCAGTGTCTTTACCACCAGTGGATGATCTTGTCTTTATAAAATAGTATTTCTCAGAGAAGCAAGTGATGGTGGTGGTGATGGTTTGAGGGAAAAGAATGGAGGCATGATTTATGCCTGTGCTTCCAAGTTAGTGAGTGCGGTAGCTTAGGTGGGTGCTGGGCGCTTTGGGAATTTGTGTCCCTTTCCTATTATTCCCCTCCCCCCCCCAGTGAAATGAGCATTTGGTAGGTGGGTAGATGTAGAGGGACGGAATAGCTACTGGGCCAGCTTTATCTCGCTTGCTAGTATGCATAGTTCTTGGCTTGTTTGCTCTCCTGTCCCTCCTCCCCCAGAAGACTTGAGCATTGTCTTCCAGCCAGTTTGGATTTTTTCCTTCAGGCTGCTGGGGCACTGCATTGCAACACCTGATGTCTATATGAAAAGGGTCTCGATAAGATAATGAGAATGTGCATTTCAGCCAAAGCTTTGGAAGGGCATATCAGACACAGCAGTGGCTGTCAGGCTTCTTGGAAAGTGATTCAGGACTGTTATAGTCCCCTTTGTCAGACAGACAGGGAGACAGACAGGCAGACACACACACACACACACACACACACACACACACACACACACACAGAGTCTGCTCCCTCTCTCTTTTCTCCCACTTTCCTCCTTTCCCCCTCAGAGTCCTGTCTGACCCCATAGGATCATAAAACCTTTAATATCTGCATAGAATTTCATAGTCTATGTGTTCTTCTCTTCTTTGTGTATAAACGAACAGGAGGGGAACTAATTCTGTCTCAAGAATTGTTGATGTCTGGATTTTTTAAAGCCAGTTCCATTGGAAAAATCAAGACCATGACTAGGTAGAAAATAACGAGCCTTTTTTTTTCTTTGAAAAAAGAAAGTACGAAAAGGTGCAGTTCTGGCCAAATCCCATGGTGCCAACATGTAAAGAATGATATTTAGCAAACCAGGGACATTTGGGGCTCTGAGGGAAGACCTTTTGCTAAGCAGGGGGAGGAAAATTGTCTACAAAGAGCACTTTTCTTTCCTGAACAGATAGAACACTTTATTCCAGTGTCCTGCTCCCCACAAAACCCAGACCCCCGGGGGTCTAGTCCAGTCTCCTTTGGACGTGGGTGGTGGTCATGTAACCTCTGTCATCAGGAGGGTGATTTAAATTTGCCTTAAAGATTGAGTTAGTAATGCTGGGTAGGGATGTAGATGTGCCAGCATTTAATATTCCTGCTTCCCAACATTCCTCGTTTCCTTTATCTCCAGACACACTTTCTTCCTAGTTGAAGGTGGATAAGGTGGGTCCATATTGGTCAGAAATGGGTCCTTAGCATTTCCCAAAGTACAGGAAGTTCTTATTTGTTCTTGCAGGTAAAACTTTTGCTATTGCCACGTATACCAATTCTCTTGGCATTGCCCTGTCGTATCCTACCAGTGAACAAAGATAAAGCTTATAGCTTCGTGTGGGTTCAGGGCCAGCAATCGAATAAGCTAACAAGCTAGCTTGAGAGAGGCTTCCTTGGTCCCAAATCACAGCTCTGCTGCAGCTACTGCTCCAAACTACCAGGGAAATATTTGGGTGATTGTAACATTTCCTAGATATGTCAAAAGCAGAACAAGATGAAGAACACAGCACCAAAATAGATTGTATACATCTTTTAAGGACAAAACTATCTAACTGAAGGTTAGCATGGTTTTATTTTTTTCAAGAAAAATTAATAAGGAACTGAAACTAGCTATGGTTTTTTCCTTCTTTACCATTTGAAAATGGTACTTTTTTTTTTTGCCATAAATATATTAAACTTGTCTGCATACTGATTAGCCCTACCCAGACACCAGCAGCTACTACCTGTTCCCACTGGGTGTACTGGAACATGTCTTATGCTTTGGCTAATGACAGTGCAAGTAGCTAAGAACTCTCCCGAAGAGGTAGCCAGACCCCCTATCTCATCTTGGCTCACATTTTGGGCTTTTATCTAAACAAGATTTGCTTCTCCCCCAATCTTCAGAGCAATTAGGTCCTACTATGTGTTTTCCCATAGTGGAAAAGGAGGTAAGGCTGAATATTTGATTGTGAGAGTTCTTGATTTAGGTCCTTCTTTTATTATCTGCTATTCTCTACCACATTATAATGGAGTGGCCTAAAGAATTGAAGAATGGAGAGATTGTGATTTAAAAGCACATCTGGGGTGTGTGTTTCTTTGTTGTATTTGCTGAACCACCAAGACCAAAGCATTCTCCATGGCTAGTGGAAGTGTATTGTCCTGTTCTTTGAGGGTAGGGTAAGGGACAAGTCTCCCTGGCTAAGCTAACACTCTAGAATAGCTCTCGTGCTGATTAATTTTCCAAAGTAATGAAAATCTGCAAAGAAAAAGGTATGGGAAAAGCTGCAGAGTTCACCTTTTTTGATCATTGGAAAGAGAGAACCAGTTATTTGGATCAAACTCGGATTTTAATTCCTTAAGTATCTTGGAGCTGTTATTCTTGGAGGCTTCCTTCCTTGCATGTTGGGTATGTATGGATACCTGTTGCCTTACTGTCTCTCTATCTCTTTGTTTTTGAACAAGCCATTTAACAAGCCAGACCCTTAGTATGCTAAGCCATTGAGGTTTTTCTAATGGGGCATTTCCTTAGTGAGGAATGCCTGATGGGGGGAATGTTGTTCCAGGAATTCACTAGGGTTGGTTTAGGAGGGAAACGGAACTCTGGCTTGGCCCTGGGGCAGTGCTCTAATGTTTTCCTCCCTGGCAGCATTCAAACCCTTGTGTACACAGATTCTGTATTCCATGAATCCAGCACTGTATGTGTGAAATCACTCTGTCTATAGTGGATCACTGTTACTATCCTTGTGTGTGAGAAACTGATTAAACAATTATGTCAGTGGTTAATTGCACACATATCCTAGACTGCTTTTTTTAAAAATGCATACTCAAAACTATACTCGTTACATCAGTGCCCTCTGTTCTCTCCTAACTGTTCTCAGACTCCACTACCAGTTCATCTGGGTTATGCCTAGTAACAAGCCAAGCAGCCACAAAGGATTAATTAAGCATCCTCATCTCTTACACTCCAGAGTGCAGCATGGCCAGCAATGGGCAGGAAAGCACACTTATTGAGGGTAGCACATGCCAATTCATCATTGATCTGGCTTAGTATCTACAGCTAAAAATTCACCCCAGAGGTGGCGGTGGATGAAATTAGGTTGGGGAAAGAAGCCAGCCCTCCCTGAAGAAGCCAGGCTCATTCTTTTCTTCATTGAGAGGATAGATTGCCATAATCAGCCCAGCTTAGTGGAGAAAGAAGGTGTGCCACTATTTTGTCACAAACAGCCTGAAAACGTGCAATTCAATGATTAGTGTTAACTTCAGCCCTGTTCTGATGGGGGATGGGGGTGGGCAGAGGGGGATTAGCCTACTTTTTTCTCAAGGCTGATACCCAGGGCAGTGAGATGCCGACCTGTCGGTCCTGCCCCTCTGTAGTCAAATGCCTTATGAAATGCTGTGACAGTGGCTTGAAAAGCAGTTATTCAAAGAGCTTTCTAGAGATTAAAGCATTAAGCATTGTTTAGTATTGGAAGAAAACATGCTGTATTTTATCTTAATGGCAAGTGTTCATTCTATTACAGTTCTCTGGGCCCCCTCCCCAGTACCTTTCCAACCTATCTTCACTTCAGTCCCAGTATGTATTTGATGATGAAGGATGTTATGGAGGCTCTAAAACATGAAGCCTGCAAGTCGCCTTGTTCCCCACGTTTTATAATTGTGCACACAGCTGCAGGTTGAATCAAGAATTATTCACAATGTGAACTAATGAAGTTTTTTGTTTCCAAAGAAACTAAGACCATTTAACACATGGGACAATTGATCTTTTGATTATTCAGGCTTTACTCAGATCTTGCTAGGAGCAGTAATGTCACAATGGTATCTTTATTTCTAAAAATAAAGCCCACCATGGACCTGGGTTGCTGACATCTTGACAACCCCCTCCCCAAATTACTGGCAAGAAGTACAAGCATTCAGATCTGTGCAACTACACCACACAATTCTGCATTACGAGTTAGAACTTCGCAGTGCTTTCTTGGTAAACGTTAAGAACACTAGTAAAATAGGTTTCATTGTCCATGACAACATGATTAACCATTGCAGCCAAGAAAAAACTGTAGGAAATGCTAGGTTACTTCTGGTAAATAGGTATGTAGACAGAGAATTAGGAAGCAGAAGGGGCCCTAGAGAACAAGACTGTCCAACGTACTCACTTGACTTGTGCAGAAGCAGAGCCAGGCCTAGACTTCAGTGACATCTAACTCCAGGCTGGTGTTTTATGTGTTTGTTAATGGCTTTTCTTTCTCATCCCACTCCCATTTTCAATTCATCAATTCCCCAGGTGTTACCCATTCTATCTCCACAGCCTCTGTGCCCTTTTCTCTTCTCAGAACCACACTGTCTACAGGACATGACTGTAACACAAGGATATACTTCACAAGGATATACTTTAATTGAAAATCCCCACAAGGTAGACTGATGCTTCTGGCCTGGAAGTGGCTTGTACTGGGACCCAGGAATAAAATAAGCCCTTTTCCACACAAGCCCAAAGTGCTAATAATAAATCAAGATTCAGGAACCCCAGACACTAAAAGGGCTTTAAGGAGTTCAGCGCATTCCCGTGAGGTATTGTAGTAGGTACTTTGAACAGTCCAGGGTGAGGAATCCTAAGATAGAATGGATCCTAGAAACTAAAGAGATGTGTATTTAATACTTAAATACAAAATGGGCAGAGTCAACAATGGAGTGATCCAAAGGCAACTTTATTAAAATTACGCGTTTTTTTCTTTGAGAGATTTTACTTTAAATTTCAATACACAATACTGGCCTAATGATTGGAATTGTAGGTGACAGTATCAGGTTCATGCTTTGGAGAATCCGACCTTTTGTTAATTTGGGAAAATTGACAATATTCTCGTTTAAGGTTGAATTTTATTTAGTATGTGTCTAATGAAAGCAACAGCATCTCATGGAATGTTGGTTTGGTTGTACAAAAAAAGCCAAACGATACATCTCTCAGTGCAATAAATAACTCCAGTAAGTAGCATTTCAGTGGCACACGGCTCGTAAGTAACATGGGCCAAAACTATACTCCATCTTTTCATGGCATAAAATTCATTAAAAATAGACACTATACACCTGTAACTAGAACTCCCATGCATGCTTATGTGCTTATGCTACTCAATATACAACTGCAGGAATGGGCATTCTGTGCCTAAGGCTGCAAGATTTCACCTTGGGACCAGTATTGCAAAGAAATGGAAACTTGATGTGCAATCTGGAACATTTCCTATCCCACTGTGCAGAACCGCCTTCCCCATAGAGAGTGCTTCTGGTATGTACTTGGGTTTGGGGGGCTGAGTCTTGCCTAAGGCAAAAGAAGGAAGACATCAGGAAGCTTCATTCACATTCACTTGCCAAGTTCTGCCCCAGCTTTTTAAGTAGACAGACTTAAAGGCCTAAAGCTGGGAAAACTCACTCTGCCTTTAAACTCTGTAGCTAAGACCAGAGGGCAATGCAGTCTCATGGACATTGTTCAAGGTACAAACTTTTCTGCCTCAAAGTGCTTAGTGTGGTTGATTTTTCTAGGTTTGCAGAGAAAAAGGAAGACAGATCACCACCACTATTTTATTTTTAAATAAATGCTTAGTTTAGACCCAGGTTAGTTAAAAGGATGGGAGGCAGAAATAGGAGAAAAATGAACTAAGAGAAGTACAAATAATAAGTCTAGTAAATTAGCAAAAGTACCACCAAGAAAAGAAATGATGGCCATGGAGTGCAAGTATGCCTAGAGCAAGAAGGAATAATAAATCATCCAAAGTTCATTATGGGTGTACTAGGAAGAGATAGAAAGAACTCCAAATAAATCCTTCATTTTCGAGTTTCCTCCCACCACTCCCTTGAGTTAGAGGTTGAAGTCCTTGTTTTGAGACAGCAAGAATCCCTTTCACCTTGAGTAACAACTGAGCTTCTAGAAGAAGTGAGTAGAGAACAAAGTCTCCATTGTAAAAAAAAAAAAAAGCCACCAAAAAGCAAGACAGAAGTAGAATCAATCAAGTTATGGCAGGTCCACCATGACCAACTTATGCCTAATAGAAAGCTCAAGTTGTGGGGTGGAGAAAACAGCCATTGATCCACTCTAAATTTCCAAGAAGGGTTCCTATTTTCAGCCACTTGGTTGGATCCTTAGGTCCATTGGGATCACACTGAGTTGCTCTGTAAAGCTTCCCATTCCTACCAGGGCTAAACAAACCAACTGGAATCATTTTGAGTCCCCTCCATAGGCAAGCTGGATGACAAGCCAGGGTTCCTGAGCAATGCGGATGCTGGAGTGTTAGACTCATCTGCTGCTGACAGTTTCCAGGATTGTGGACTGATCCAAAGAAAAAGAAAAGGATGGGGGGAAAAAGAGATCTTCATGCTTTCACACATCCAGTCCTCAGTGAAGTAGCTCACGATGATGCTGATGTTCCGATTTCCCCAAGAATTCCCTAGATCAAAGGAAAACAGTCAATCTATGAGATGAACACAAGGCAACTGAGTTCAGGTGCCAACCAGACAAAAGGTAGCTGCTGACTTAAGTAGAGAGAGTGCTGACTTGGAGTCAGGAAGGGCTAAGTTCAGATGTCTGGCGGAAGACACTTGCTAGCTGTGAGAACCTGGACAAGTCACTTCAACTCTGCTTTCCTGTTTCCTCAACTATAAAATGGCGGTAAAAATAGCCCCTACCTCCCAGGGTCCTTAGCACGGTGCCCAAGTTATTTAACACTCCTTCCCTTTCCTTTCAATGTATGCCTCCATAACACCATGTGGAGCTGGAAGGCAGCTAATAAAGAAATCCAGATTCCCAAAAGAAATGCGCTTTCAGAAGTAGTGCGCTTTTACTTCTGAAATCTTCAGACTCCTTACTGAACTAGTTCAAGGTTTAAATAAAATTCAAGCCCAGGATGTTGCACCAATTCTGGAAACAGGTTCCAGGAAAAGCTAAACCATAAAGGTCTGTGAGTTAAATGACCTATGTTTCAGTGCTTCCTGGTAAGGTGGTGAAAGGGAAGAGGAAATTTCATTTCCACTTGCTAGTTGTTACAGAGCATGAAGTTGCTTTAAAAAGGTACCAGCCTCCATTGTTAGCTCCTTCCTCTTGGAGGGACACAGACAAAACAAGTCATTTCACAAGTGAAATCAGTGTCAGCCTGAAATAACTATCAAAGTCTCCTGGGACAGGCATGAGAAGGATGAGGCTTTTTGGGCCAAGACAAAGCACCCGAGACTTGTCTTTGGTCCCTTGGACAGGGTTATCAAAGGCCCATCCCCCTTGTCTACCAGCCATGTAGCTTGAATCAGTTCTAGAGATCTGTGCTTGGGCTGACAAGTTTCTATTTTGTTGTTTTTCATTGACGGCTCGGCACTTTTCTTGACCTACATTCAGACCTCAGAACTGAACTTCTGTTTTTGGTACGTAGGCTAACACACTGCGTGACAAGTTTGACCCAGTGGCTCAGGAATGTGTCCAGGGGGACACCATACTTCAGGAAATGGCATGAGGCCAGGAGGAAAGGCTGACAAAGGGGGCAAAAGAGGAAAAGGACAAGTACACTATATCAAGTCTGGGTAGAAATGCACACCTAGTAAGGGTTGAGAAAGAAACTAGAAAGCTTACATCTGGAGAAAGTAGCTAGTTGTCTCAGTGCATAGAGCACTGGGCCTGGAGTCAAGGACACCCAAGTTCAAATCCAACCTCAGACAGTTAGAAACTGTGTGACCCTGGGCAAGTCACTTAACCTCTGTTTGTCTTAACTTACTGGAGAAGAAAATGGCAAAACCAAGAAAACCCCATGGACAGTACGGCCCACAGGGTCACAAAAAGTCAGATGTGACCTAACAAGACAAATGAGGAGGAAAGGAGAGGGAAGAAGGGAGGAGGGAGGGGATGGCAGAAGAAAAAGGACAGGAGAGAGGGGAAGCAGGGAAAGGAGAGAAGAAAAAGGTAAGTCATTTTGGGAATTGTTTGGCCTAAACGTTCCATTGCTCTTCTTGAATGTCAGACAAAATTCACACAGGCCCCTAAGAGAGGGAAAAAAACCAACTACAGGGATATCCCACTCCAACTGTCATTCCCCAATACCCCATTCAAACCTTAAATGTGTCACTCCTGAAGGTCTTTGGGTCCTGAGAGATGAAGTACAACGGAAAGAACACTTGATTGTTAACCAGGACACCTTCTTGTCCCAGTAACTAGCTGTGCTATTTTATAGGGACTTCACAGTCTCTAGTTAGGAGTTTCCTCAACTGTAAAACGGGGACAAAAAAGACCTGACCTGTTTCTCTCACAGGGCTGCCATAGGGATCAAATGAGAGGGGGAACAACGTAAATCTATTACGGTTATAGTAATTTCCGTTATTATACATAATAATCAGACAATGACATCATCGTCATATTCTAAACATAAAATAGTTTTTGCTAGTAACCCACTATATACAACAGGTGTGGCCTACTGCCAAGCTGCCTCTTCCCTCTCCCTACAAACTCTCCTGTTGCTTAGATGAGCTCCCGCAGTTAATCTTTCTAGGCTGGGTTGCAACCTGAAGTCAACGGAGAAGAGACCTTATTCCAATTGTTTTCTCTTACCTCAATATCCGAGGTAGTTCAGGACTCTTGTATATGTACTTGTGCCTGTAGCCAAGATCCCTATGAAATGGAACAAACTGGACTTTGAAGTCCCGGAAGCTCTGAGACGGTGCAGCGATGTTATAAAGCTGGGAACCGGAAAGCGAGACAAGAGTAAGGCCACAATAGCATAGCACTTAGACTTCTAACATATCTTTGAATTTCCAGAGACAGTAGGGAGTGGATAGTACATTCCTAGGCCCTGCAATGCTGTTAATAATAACTTTACTAAGAACAATAAGATTTCCTAATTATATAGTATATTTCTCTGAGGAGTACTAAGCATTCCCCAGACTGATCATCTTAATTCATCCAAGTTTGTACTCCCTGGGAAGCAAGAAGGAAGATACCTAACCTATTCCAAAGCTGCCTGATATGAGAGCATAATGATTTCTAGAAATCATCTTGTGCTAAGTAATAAAGCCAAGAATCAAATTAAAACATATTAGCACTCACCCCTTTCCATTATGCCGCATTCCAACAGTTAAGGGAAAGAAATTTAACCTGCCGCTGAGGACACTAAAAAGGGGGTCAAGAAACTCCCAGCAATTGCTAGTAAATAGCTATGATGTCTTCAGAAGAGCATTTATAAAGACATTTTTAAAAAAATCTAACTCAGTTTCTCCAACATGCTTTCAATGTCCATTGAAATATTGAGAATAAACAAGAAAGGTTCATTTGACCATCTGTGGTCAAGATTCTCCACTCCATTACCCCACCAGCCAAAGTCACGAGGATAGAAGAATAATTCTTTTTAGCAGAGAGTTTATATTATTCTATGTTTTAGCTCCCCTCTAATATCAAAGACGACTTAGCACTGGCTATATTTAATCTGTGTTTGCTGGATACTTATATAACTGTCATTGGCCTGTAAAATGAGGGGGTTTGGCCAATTAGATGGCCTTTAAGGTGCCCCCCAGCTCTAAATCTACGATCCCAAGTATGTCTGCCTCTACATTAAAAGTAGAAAGACAAAGTGTTGGTCTGTTTAATTTGCTCGATAGTGTCCAACGAAGCACCATTTGAAGAGAGCACTTAAGTATTTCATGGAGGATCTTTGGAAGTGCCTTAAGCACTGTGGGAGAAAGATAAAACGTTACAGAATTCAAAGCTGGAGGGATATCACTAATAATAAGGCCTGCTCGTCATTCCGAGATATGGCATCTTCCCTTTTTATTTACAGAAGATGCCCATCTGTCTTCTTCCATTCCATTTTAGAATCAACTTTTTTCCTGTTAGAAACATCTCTCCTCCAGAGAGGCATCGTGAACCAGGTATAAGACCAAACCTCTGAGGTATCATTCTTCTGATAAAACCACAGACTCTGAGTATAAGAATATCCTCTCTAATTGCACCCATTAGCTTGAGGTGTTAAAGAAGACAGTCCATTTCACTGCATCAGGGGATGACTGACTTACAAAGTAGAAATTAAACTAAAACCCCTTTTGCTCCTGGCCAGGAGCAAACAGGAAGCTCTTCTACCACAAAGCACTATAATTACCTTCTTCTTGCTTGTCCCAGCTTTGGTAGTAAAAACCAAATTTTCTTGTGAACGAACCAGTTATGTTGATCTATGCATGAATACTTTTAAATTATTCTTAATCACTGCTCAAGCAGCCAACTATTTTCTTGAAGATATATGTATGTATACACACATATGTATATATATGTGTATATAATTTTTTTAGAAGTCTAATATCTTTTTTTTAAAAATTTTTTTAAATTTTATTTTAGTTTGCATCATTCATTTCCACAAGATTTTGAGTTACATATTTTCTCCCCATCTTTCCCCTACCCACCGCCCCAAAACAGCCATCCCAGTGTATCCTCCCCTCCCCCAATCTATTCTCTCCTATGTCGTCCCCCATCACCCCTCTGACTTTTCGGTAGGGCAGGATGGATCTCCCAACTACAGTGCCTGTGTATCTCGAGTTCCAGTTGGATATAGTTAATAATAATAATAATAATAATAATAATAATAATAATAATAGCATATGTATATATATAGACATATATATTTTTAACATTTGATTGTAGAACTTTAGATCCTGGATTCTTTCTCTTCCTCCCTCATCACCCACCCCCACTGGAAGGACAAGCGATCAAATATAGGGTGAACATGTGAAATTATGCAGAACCTCTCCATAGTGAGCACACTGTGAGAGTCTGATTACATGTCCCTTCTTCCTATCCTGCCCACCCCAACCACTCTCCACCCTGTCCCTGTCCCTCTACAGAAATGTGAACATTCATCAGCCCTCCCCCCCCACTCTGCCCTCCCTTCCATCATTCTACCTCTCATCCCTCTTCCCCCTACTCTTCTACGTGGCAAGATGCCCAGTTTAGAGTTTATGTCATTCCTTCCCTAAGCCAAATTTCGTGAGAGTAAGGTTGACTCTTTACCTTTTGCCTTCCTGTTCTCCCCCTC
>CM053585.1:121442015-121481011 GCA_028646515.1 Pseudochirops corinnae | reverse complement strand
CTCCATCTGGCAAAGGTGACTTTTTAAGGCATTCTTCTCCTCATTGGCTTTTTGGGCCTCTTTTGTCATTTGAGTTAATCTATTTTTTAGGGTGTTGATTTCTTCAGTCAGATTGCAGACTCCCTTTTCATGATTTTCTTGCAACATTCTTATTTCTCTTCCCAATTTTTCTTCCACTTCTCTTATTTGGTTTAGCTTTAAGGCAATCTTCATGTTTATTGGAAGCCCCTGGTGGGGGAGCTCTGGCAGTGCTGTCCTGCGGCTCTCTGCCTTGGTCCTTCTTTTCTTCAAAGAAGGAATCTAGGGTTTGGTTGCTGTTCTTACCCTGCTTCTTATGCTTATTCTTACTCATGGTTGGTCAGTCCGTGATTTTTCTTTTTAATCTCTGTGGGGCTCTGCCTCCAGAAGGGAAAGCTCTGTCCCAAATTGCTGGGGTCCTCCCGGCTGCCATAGCTCTCAGGAAGGTGCTGGGTCCCTTTCCCACTTCTGGCTCACTGGATAAAGAAGACTCACAGGACCAAAGCCCAAGACCACGATCTGGATCCAGGCTGCTCAACACGAGAGCACTTGGCCTCTGAACAATTGCTCAGTCTCCCTGCTGTCTGCAGGCCGAGGGCATGGAAGCTGCAATGCGGAGGCGGGTGCAAAACCTCTGCCTTTTGCTTTCCCACCCTGGAGGCGTTTCGGCCAGACCGCTTTTCTCCCAAGACCTCGCAAGCCCCGTTGACCTAGTTCTGAACACTGCCGCAGCTGCCGCCAATCCACTCAGCTGAGGCTCCTTGGCTCCTCTTGTCCAGTCGCCCCTGGGGCTCAGGCAGGGCTTCAGGCCAGACTGGTTTCGGTTTGCAGGGCTGATATGGTTCCTCGTAGCTGAGCTGACTTTAG
Organism: Pseudochirops corinnae; assembly: GCA_028646515.1. Taxonomy (NCBI): domain Eukaryota; kingdom Metazoa; phylum Chordata; class Mammalia; order Diprotodontia; family Pseudocheiridae; genus Pseudochirops; species Pseudochirops corinnae. The sequence continues at coordinate 121,480,126 of CM053585.1, read as the reverse complement.
TGGAAAGTATATTTGTGTGCATTTTGGAGTTCTAGGATTAGTTTAGAGTCATATTTTATGGGTATTTTGGGGTGGCTATGTGAGAGCTGCAATATGTTGCTGCTCCTATGCCGCCATCTTGGCTCCTCCCCTGTATATAATTTTTTAACCAAACTCTATCATCCATCAGCCTTTTCCATAGTCCATAAACCACCCAGCAAAGATAGAAATTCCTTATTTTAAAAAGGACATAATAAAATAACATTCAACATATATGCAATGCAATAAATTTGCTTTGCCACAATATCCATTTAAATTAAATTCAATCGATAAAATGCCCTACTTTTTAGTTACCCCCACCAAGCTTACATTAGTAATTTTGTCTATTTATTTCCATTCATTTTTCCCTCATACAGTGCTAGGGAGAGGGCAGGAGCCACTTCTAATCCAATGCCAATTCCAAACATATTTACTATTTTAGTGAAAACAATGTCTCCTAAAGTCTCATTTTTCTTTAAGAATCTGCTCACTGAATGCAGATTACAGCAAACAATTTGCTCTCTCTTTTCTTTTTTGGTTTGTTTCTTCTTTCTTGTGATTCATTACTTTGGTTATAATTCTTCTTTACAACATGACTAAAGTATAACTATGTTTAATTTGAAGGTATACGTAGAACCTATATGACATCTGGGGGGTGAGGGGGAGAAAATTTGGAACTTGAAAGCTTGTGGAACTGAATGTTACAGACTAAAAATAAACAAATTTATTTTTTTTTTTTTAAAAAGAATCTGCTCACTGGCAGAGCAGTTACAGTGGAGCATCCCAACTTCTAGTTTCTGTACAGCATCACTGAAACAATGGTCCCTTGAGACAACCTAGTATGGGGGAAAGAGTCCTGGCTCTGGAGTCAGAAGATATGGGTTCAAATGCTACCTCTGAGATGCCACACAAGTCACTGACAGCCCTGAGCCTGTTTCCTCACCTGAAAAATAAGGGTCTTGGACTCAATGCCCTCCAAGACCCTTCTAACTTTAAACTCTGGATCCACTGATCTTCTCCACTCTCTGTCAGTAAGTTGCAAATGTAACTTTACTGACTACCTGAGGGACTCATACTCTTTCAAATAGCCTGCTCATTTCGCCCTCCACCAATCTGGACCACGTACCTTTCTTCCTAGATGAAACGGCACGATGGGGTCATCTTCAGCATGAAGAATGAGCAAGGAGCATGATATGTATTTCACACTGGAATGAAAACAAGAGCAAAGTTACACACACAAAAACAAGAAAGCATTCTATCCCTTGGTGACCAGTATAAGGACACGGAAAGTTTCACTCTTACAGTATTTGGATATTTGCGAAAGGGATTTTCACATTAGGGTTTCAATTATAATAATTGGATCTACACTATAATATTTGTTAAATCTCTCTAGTTTTTTAAAAAAGAGAACATGAAATAAGATTTTATAAGTTTGATAAAGAAATTCTAACTTAACATACCTTCAAAATATTATCAAAAAGAACAACCAAAAAGAGCAATCTATTCACAAGATACATATAACTGCAAAAACTGTTAAGCAACTTAAATGTCCAACCCAAAAGAGGAAATGGTTGGATAACATTTGGTACATTAATGTAATATAATACCACAATGTCATAAGACTGGCAAGTCTACGTGTTAAAAGGAAACCTGGAAAGAACTTTATGGAATAATGCAGAGCAGAAAAAACAGATACACAACAATTATGAGCAAACAAGAGGCAAATGAATCAGAATAAATATACAAAAATACTGATGTAGACAGTGAGAGTAAAAAGTGGTTAGGGCATTTTATGGATTGAATTTCATTTAAATGGATATGGTTGCAAAGCAAATTTAATTGATTTTATACACACATACATTCAATATTATTTTACTAAATCCTTTTTTATATAAGGAATTTCTACCTTTGCTGGGTGGTTTGTGTTCTTTTATCATCAAATCAAAAATCTTCACTAAAATCAGTCCCTATAATCTTTTTTTTAAGAAATAAAACTTACTGTAAGGCTGCCTCCTCTTTTTACAAAATAGATATGGTTCCCCAAGATACTGAGTAAATAGACTACTATAAAATATGTAAATCAAGCCATTTGAAAGGCATGAGGGGAGGTTGGTATTTAAAAGAATTCTATTGTGAGACATTTCATAAATGTGAAGAATCATGTAATTTGTCTCTTCTCTGAAAGGTGATTTGCTTTCAATTCAACAAATATTTATTAAGTTCCTGCTGTGTGCAAAGCAATAAGCTAGGTACTGGCTTCATCTCTAAGGTCACTTCAGGATCAAAATGGGACTTTGCAGCAGGTTCATTTAAATTCATGAACGTATACCTCCTTCTTTCTGGGGGTGCAGATTCAAATGTCTATGCCTTAGCAACAAAGTAGGAAGTGCCTGAGGGACAATGAGGTCAAATAACATGACAGAACCAGATAGCTAGAAAGTGTCAGAGGTAGGATTTGAACCCAAGTTCTTCCCCTACTCTAAACCCAGAACTCTGCCTCTCCTACTATAAAGAGTCGTTTCTTATTATTGTTCAGTCATCTTTTAGTCATGTTCATGACCCCATTTGGGGTCTTCTTGGCAAAGATACTGAAGTGGTTTGCCATCTCTTTCTTCTGCTCATTTTACAGATGAGAAAACTGAAGCAAACAGGGCAAAATGACTTGCCCAGGGTCACACAGCTACTAAGAGTATGAGGCCACATTTGAACTCGGGAGGATGAGTCTTCCTGACTCCAGACCTGGTGCTCTATTCTGGTGTCACCTAGCTCCAAAAAAGGCATCTGTAGTCCCCCTCTCATTCTTTAAGGCACATATTTTTGAATTTGTTAGTCATACTAAAATGTGAATTCTGGAATAGGAAAAGAAAAAAGTAAAGATTTAGTGACACTCTGTGGGCCCACTTGGAATGCAAAATTCACTGAGATTTTAAAACACTCCAATTACAGACCCAGAGCATGTGGAAAGTTGAGGCTTCTGCCTGATAACTAGCCACCTTATTATTCAGTTGGTAGTAAAAGACCAGATACTTTAGTTTTCCTCCCAACACACTTCCTTTGCCCAGAAGATACAGAGAAGACAAGAAAGTTTCAGAAGAGAGAATGGTCAACTTACTTTTCATCATTTGCAAAATTGATCCCACTGCTAGTGATGGGGTCAAGGAAGAACCAGTCAAATCCAGGAAAGTATCGGTAGACCTGTAGACACAGGAAAAACAGAATTGACAGATGTAACAACATACCCTCTTTTCCTTTCTAGCACTCTCTCATCTGCTGCCCTTCGAGGTTTCTTACATTCCAACAAATTTGCACAAGCAGCTGGCCTCTGAATGTACCCCATTGTGCTGCATCTGTGGGTACAAAGGCTATGAATGCCCTTCCCTCCCACCTCCCCACTGCATTCCAACCTATCCCTTAAAGCCCAACTTAAATGTCCCTCCTCGTCCATGGAGCTTTTCTGCACTTCCCCGGCAGTAATGACCTTTCTCCTTCACACATCACACCTCCCTCACATTACTTGTGCACTGCCCTTACCACCTCAGACTGCAAGCTCACTAAGGGCAGGGAGAACGTCTATCTAAACCTTGGATCTCTGCAGGGTCCCCTATCTAGCTCAGTTCTTCATTCAATAAGTAAACCTCTACTGAACTGAATCAGAATTAAAAAGTCAAAATAAGTATTTCCAATTTAGTTTGAATAATAAATGCTCCAAAGGGTTAATTAATGAATAAACTCATTGAGGATGTGAAAAATAATGCAAATACGAAAAAGATTCACGTCTACTTCTCTATTTGCCTGTACCTCAGCAAAGACAGCTAAAGATCTTTTTTTTTTTTTTTGCTTTTTTTTTTGGAGGGGGGAGGGCAGGACAATTGGGGTTAAGTCACTTGCCCAAGGTCACATGGCTAGTAAGTGTTAAGTGTCTGAGGCTGGATTTGAACTCAGGTCCTCCTGCCTCCAGGGCTGGTGCTCTATTCACTGTGCTGCCTAGCCACCCCTAAAGGTCATTTTTAATGGGTATGGCTGCATTAAGTACATCAACCCTGTAACGGGCCATCCACGGCTGTCCTAGTAAGTAAGAACATAGGATAGTACTATTATGAGAAAGTCTCCTTTATCCTCAAACTTCTCTCTTTAACCCAGGTCAATCACAAACAGATATTATACTATTAGAGAGTTATTGATTTGAATTACCCACTGTCTTTTGCCCAAGGTTCCCTTTAAAATCGAAAATAAATATTAAGTGTCAACATTAATGCCTATTAGCTTTTTTTCCCCCATGAAGACAACTCTGTAACACTGAATAAAATTCAGCAGCATTTGTTCAGGGTGTGCTCTACACAAGGCAGCCCCTGACCTCAAAGAGTTTATATGTCCTTTGATGGGCAGGTACTAAAAAGAAGAGGTTGAATAAGGATAAATTTGTTCAAGGTCACTCATTTACCTGAGTACATAAGTAACAGAGTCAGAATTTGAAGCTGGCTCTTCTGACTCTAAATCCAGTAATTGCTATACTAGAGGTGGGGTACCTGCGGCCTTGGGGCCACATATGGCCTTCTAGGCCTTCAAGTGCAGCCCTTTGAGCCCAAACTTCACAGAAAAAATTCCTGCCTTGTCCACTCACCAAAAGAAAAAATCAAGAGAATTCCTCGGTAGAGCTGGTACTGAGCAAGATGGTGTACAATGGGGTGGGTTTGTCCTAATGCCAACTTCTTTTTTCTGTGTTACTTCCCCCCCCTTCCCTAAGACCTCACACTCTACTTGACCTGAAGGCCCTGGGAGCTCCCCAGGAGGCAAATAATAAATGCTTGTTACTCTAAATCTCTTCTTATGGGGGAGGATAATAAAAGGAATCACACCAAGACAGTGGTTATGACTGTGCAACAAGCGAGATGTTGATCAGTCTGTAAAAATCTGGCTTCTGGGGCCGACTTCCCAACAAGGTCAGTTTCCACAAGGTAGTATAAGCTAGGCCTTAATTGGAGATGAAAGAATTAAAACCAACAATAGCCTTCCTAGGGGTGGTGACATGGGACAGCTGAATTACCAAATATTGTCGAAAAGGGCATTTAAAAAATAAAGTCTAAAATGGCTCCTGCCCAAGTAAGGCGCTTGTGTGACATCCCAATTCCGAGAGGAACCACAGAGTTTCCTTCACTCCAAGAGCTCAAACCAAATACAGAAATATGAAGGAATCCAAGAATTTCAAGGAAACAAAGGGGGTCAAACAAGATAAATTAATTAGCATTGGGACTCTCTCTGGTCACACCCAGCAATATCTGTGCATGTATACATGCATGCATAGGTACATAGACACACAAGTGTGTGTTTTGAACATAGTCCCCAGTCTCCCCACAATCCCATATGATTGGCCAACCCAAAGAACCTTTCCTCTTAAACTCACAATTTCCAGTCTCTAATCCTAGATAACCTAGTATGTAACCTTGGCAGGATGGGAAAGGAAGATAAAGAGAAGAGAACTGGGCTCAGAGAACAAATACAACAATCTTCTAACAACCATGACCTTCCCTTAAGTTCCTAAACAAATATTTCACTAAGGAAATTGCCAAAAGACTGAGCTCCCCATTTCTGAAGAGTGTACAAATGACCAGGTCTCCCTAAGACCCAAGCCAATTCATACCAGTTGGACAGCATGTGTAAAGTCTGGCTCCTTCCCCTTTGGAATGGCCTGTGTAAGAACACTTTTTACCCTATGTTGTGCTCCACACCAGCAATACAGTGTCTGTGTGCAGGCACACAGCCTTTGCTTAAAATGAAACCAGGAAAATCCATTTTAAAATCTCTACTTGCCACTGAAAACGGATGACTTTTTGCTTCTTCACGTATGTTTGTAAATGGAGATTCCAATATGAGAGCATCTGGAGGAGTTTCTAAAGGAGGGAGGGAAAAAGAAAACATGATGATGCAATAAGCGCTGGCAGGATGATGCCATCTTTAAGTGGCCTTGAATACTCTCTGTCAGAAACTGTGTCAAAGGGATATGAGAAAAGTCCTTTGCAGACAGAGCTCTAGAGAGTAAGTGCCCCTGGCTCCATTCTGCTGATGACTAACCAATTAGAGCAGTGATTTAGATGTGGAAAGGACCTCTGAGTTCATATCTAGTCTAATCTCTGCATCAAAAGAGAAAGGGGAATCACCATTAAAAACAGTATGGAATTCAAGCATGACCAGAGTGAGAAGCATGTGACCTCAGACACACCCTGAGCAAACCCAGGATTCCACTAATCCAGAAACCACCCCATTCCACTCTTATCGATCTGTGTACCTGATCTGGGTGACCTAGGGCGTGCACAGCTTCCAGGAACCAGATGGTGATAGTCCTACTGTACTCTGCCCTAGCTGAGCTATATGTAGAAGACTGTTCAATTCTGGGCCACACATTTTAGGAGAGACACTGATAAGCAGGAGTGTTCAGAGGAGGGTAACCAAGGGCCTTGAGGTCACAGCATAAGAAGGAACTAGGGATGTTTTGCCAGGAGAGAGAAAGACTTAAGAAGACATGATAGCTATCTTCCACGTATTTCAAGACTATCCTGTGCAGGAAGGATTAGATTTGCTCTGTTTGGCTCCAGAGGGCAGAAGATTCAAAGGGGCAAATTTCCAGTGGGTATGAGGAAAGCTTCCAAACAACAGAGCTATCCAAAATAAAGGGCTCAGGGGGCAGCCTATTCCCCCTAAACTAAGGTCTGCAAGCAAAGAATGGTTGGCTACTCACAGCAGATGAGAAAGGACTGCTTTTATTGGATAGCTCTTTGTTGTTGGGAAAATTTTCCTTACTTTGATCTAAAATTTGTCTGCAACCTTTTCTTTTTCAGATATGAGTGGGATTAGATGAGGCAGAAAAGTGGTGCTGTGAATACAGTGCTGGGTTTGGAGTCGGGAAGACCTGAGTTCAAATCCAGATCCAGATATTTACTGTGTGACTCCTGGAAAATCATCACCTCTCTCTTCCTCAGTTTCCTCAACTTTAAAATGGGGATCTATATAATAGCACCTATACCTCCCAAGGTTGTTGTAAGGATCAAATGAGATATTTTTTTTAAAAAACACTGTATGGCTCATAGTAGGTGCGAAATAAATGTTTAAAGACTTGATTGTGACTCTTTGTGACTCAGATTCCCTGATCCTCATAACAACCTCCCAATTCCAAAGTGGGTAGGGCAAGCATGATGACCCCCATTTTATGGATGAAAACACTGAAGTGAAGGGAAGTGAAATGAGTTAGCTGCCCAAGGCCATACATGAAACAGTGGTAGAGAAGGCAAAAGATTGATCCAATTTATAACAATAAGGTCAAACAGATTCCAGATCTCCCAGCCATTTCCCATTTCTCATGTCTTAGCCCATGCTCCAGCTGTTTTTTCAGTTATTATTTACAGATGGGGGTGGGAGAGGAGGAGTCAAGTACACCTGATTCCCCCTAGTACAAAGCTATCTTAGAAAATAAACACAAGGAGGGTACGGGTGTGACACAGTATTGGCTGCCTTTGGCTACAGGAACAGTGGCAGGGATTCTTTATCCTAAAGCAGGAGAAGCTAACACTGAGGGGCTTTTTGGTTTTTTTGGCTTTAAAAAAAACCCCACAACTCTAAGCCTTGAATCATTTGCATGTGTCAGGGCGGAGGTGATAGGCCACTGGGAAGTTTGTGGCTTTGTCTTCTAGAGTGAAATTTCTAAAAGGGCAGATTTAGGCTTGATCTTTAAAAAAATGTCCTAGTGATTAGAGCTATCAAAAAAATGGAATGAACTACCTTGAGATTTCATATATCAAGTCTAAAGAAGAAAAGGAAGAGAAACTTAAAGGGAATATGCATAATAGATTGGGCAGAGGCAAGGTCCAATCAGCACCTCACATCCAATGAAAAAACACAAACACAATTCTATCTGTATGATAGATGCCCACTTCCTATTCAAAATTAAATGGGGGGTGGGGTGGGAGAAGGAGAGCCTCAACAGTAGGCAAACCCGAGGTATAAGAGACCATGTGAGATAGGAAGACCTAGTGATATAAAATCTCTTCAGTGGAAGCTATCTTATTTAATAAACATACAATGTGTCTTCAGAACAAGTGAGAGAAGCATACATTTTGCGACATGCTACCCAATGGCCATAGAAGAGTTACAATGGTCATTAAATGCCTCATTAGTCATCTTAGATGTTCTTACCTCGTTCACATAAGCGCCTGACTAAGTTGGTTGCAACTCTAGGAAGAAAAAAAAGGAAACAAATTAATTATAAATAAAAATTAATCCTTTTCTATTTTCTAATCAAGATAAGAATGGCTTAAGCCCCTAACAAAACAGGCATAAAGGACCATCAATGAAATGATAATCTACCTTCCTTTTAAGGATTTTTTGTTTTTTTCAAGAAAGGACACTGAATTTTTCAACCAGAAACTTGTCCTGCCCTTTCGGGAAGAATGGTGACCTATGAACTGAACATGGCCTAACAAAAGGTAGGACATAGGAAGTCCTGGAGTCCCACAGAGAGGCTCGGACCTCCCGTGACTTGTAAGCAGGACCCGTGTCTACTGAGCTCTCTTCCAGCAATGACTCACTTCACCTCACACTTTAGGAATGGATGAATACTTTTGAGTAATGGGTAAGCTGACTTCCTAAACAACCACTATGTACCTTGTCCATAGTAGCATAGTATGTCCATAAAACCTGTCAGGAAGGAATAACATCTTTCCAGCTAACAGACTTAAGAAAGCACATTGATCACTTCTCAGGAGAGACTACTTAGAATGTCATTATTCGTTGCTTGGAAAGTGCCACTGATAGACACGTTGTCTCAACCAACCCAGTACATGCATAATATCTATCCTTACTTATCCCTGTTGCATGTTTTCTGAACCCAGGCAGCACATGCAGGGAGACAGTTACCTTGGTCTGCAGTTGTACCCAGACCACACTGGTTTGGTTGTACAAAGACTATTTTTGATAAAAAAATTGGGAAGCCAGTGAAAGATGCCCATTTTGAACATGGTTCATCTCTTTCAAGCAGGACAGCATAGCAGTCCCAATTCAGACTCTCATTCTCTTCTAGCTGGTGTTAAAGTTTTTTCAAACATCCCTTCTTTATAGCCTTCAGAAAGTAAGCTATGAAAAGGTCAGTATGTCTCTCACAACTTGGCTAATGGAGGTAATGAGGACTGGAAGGCTGGCCATCAGATGGAGTCTCATATCCTGTGGCACCTTACCTTACCCCATCCAGCTGGAATGTATTGAAGGAATCTGTCCTTTGGGGTAGGGAGGAATTGGTGGCTCCCACAGGAGTTATGATGAAATGAAAAGGGGAATAGTACAGACCACTTCACCTAAGGCCCTAACCTTTCTGATGAGCACCTATTTGCAGATCCAAGCATAACACAACACAAATTGATCAGCAGGAGGCCTTCCCTTCTGAGCTCACCTCCCATCTGTTCTCTCTAGATTTTGTTTATCTATACCTAGTTATTACATGTTGTCTCCCCATTAAAATGTGAACCCCTTAAGGACAGGAACTGTTTTAAAAGGTAAATTAAAACAACAAAGTCATCAGTATATGTATTTAGGACATTGACTTCCACAGGTTTTCTTCCTACAATAGTACATTATATTCCTGCATGCCATCGCCTCTCCCTGTTCAAATCTGATATCGTTCCTCATTTGCATCAGAGTAAGTCAGTTAAATATCTCCCGGGAAATCTGTTCCACTTTAAAATGATTCTGGTTTCCATACCACAGTCTGCATCTTGGTAAGTGGCTATGACAATCTGTTCTTATGCACCTGGGCAGCCAAATTAGGTTTGGGACAATTGACTCAACAGAAAAGAAAAAGAGGCCCAAATACGACCAAATGCAGCACTGATCCTTTCCTACCTTCTGCCTGCTAGCATGTATACTCTGAATCTTTTTGGCTGGGCTACAGAGCACTGAAGCCGAGGTTCTCATGTAAACCTCCTAAGTTCCTGTTTATATACTTTTCTCCCAGCACAGTTATTTCCCCATCTTCTTTCTCAAACAGAGGCACAGTGGTAGCTCCTCTACTTTGCTAAATAGGCTCAAATCCCTGTCTCTCACTGCCTTCATTGGCACATAAGGGACTCAGTATTCCCTCTCTTCTAGAAGGAAAGGAATCATTTCACCCTTTGCTTCCAATCTAGTCTGCCTATTTCCCTCCTTTGTAGCTTCCCCCAATTAAGGACTTTTATAGTAGCTTATTCCTCTAAAAGCACTAAAGGTTTTAACTGGGTTTTTATACACTAATCAACTTCTTAGATTAAAGTAGGGGAAAGCTAGGAGAATAAGGGAAGATCTATTATTTCTTCAATGTAGGGGGTTCCTGGTGTCAAAATTTCCTTCATCCACAGAAAGGTGTAATGTTAATGGAATCTAAAGATCTTCCATGCCCCTTTGTATTGGCAAGTAAGCAGGTACTTAGCACCTAGTTTCAAGTTAACACTTTGTTTAAGCTATTTAATTAACACAGAAGTAGTTAACACCTTGGGAAGAAGATGCTGATGTAACAGGAAGTGGCAGAATAGGGAGGAGCTAAGGCACATATAAGGAAAAGCCTCAGCTAGGAACTACAGAATTTCTGGGGTAAGCATCTGAAGGCTGGAACTTCTGCTGAGACCTTTCTTTTGGGAACTTCTGCTGAAATCTTTCCTTTGGGAATTTCTGCTAAGAACTTCCAAGAACCAGGCTGAGGAGCTACCATGAGTGAGAGACGAGGATCCCTGCTTGAGGGAGCCTGTTCTGTTGTGAAGGCTTGGGAATGTGGATGTTCGCTGCATTAACCATGTGTATCAACTTCATGGCTACTGTAATGACTTTGGCTTTCTGGTTCTGAGACTTGGTTTTCTGGTATCTGAATAAAGGCTTTGGTTCCACCTTCCATGCTACATTTTGTGATTTATAACTATACCAGTATATTCATAACCACCGTGGATGTTGTGAATATTGCATTATTGTTAACAAAAGGAAAACCTTTCTGTAACTTAGATGAGTTGCCTATGGCACAAAGAAATTAAATGACTTGCCTAGGGTTACACAGTGAGAAAGTGTCCTACTTTCATCATAGGTGGGACCTGAACCCTGGTCTTCTGGACTCTAAGCCCAGCACTCTATGAATTGCACCATTCTACCTCTCAATTCTAAAGTGTTTAATGATAATGGAATATACCTAGGGAAGCTTCAGAAATGCTTATAGAAAATGGTGCTTGAGCAATAAGATTTGGATAGGTTGATAATTGAAAGATTACACCCCCCCCCCCCAACTTCTCCCTCCAAAGGCAATTAAATGCTAGATGAATGGAAATCTTACCCAGTGCCCAGTGAATGGCCCCAAATATACACAGGATTGTAACCACTCCTTGCTTTTATCCAGTCAAAAACATGTAATGCATCATAGGTCATTCCCCGTTCTGTTGGAGTTCCTATTGAATCACCCCAGCCTAAAAAAGAAGAGTCCAGAGAAAGAGCAAATGAGAGATCTGAACATTGAAAGTCACTTGTCAAACACAAATTATCTGCATGCCCAGAAAACGATCGTTTGTGGGCTGTCACATCCAAGAAGCAGGTTTATTCTGAGTTGCTGTTGAGAAAGCAAGACTAACACCCATGAGTGGAAGCTTCACCAGTTTTTCAATGGGTGGCAGCTTTCAGTGCAACAAAGACAAAATTAACAGTGAGGACCAACTAATACAGAATGAATGAGCTCCCCTCACGAGTTAGGCCCCCATCACTGAATACAAGTAAAATATGGATGACTGCGGATGAAGGGATAGACTGAATGATCCAACGTCCCTTCCAAGTCTTGGGTGGGAGATTCTGAGTCAGCTCATGCCACAGCCACATACTTGTCCGCCATATTACACTGACACTGCAGAATCACTACAGGATGAAGGATAAACGGATGAGAGTTGGCGTAACAATAAGAGTAATAGTAGCTAACATTTTAAAAATGTTTTAAGGTTTACAAATCACTTTGCAAATATTCTCATCATACCCTCATGTATAAGCAAGCACATTATAGTTGAAAGAGCCCAGGATTGGGAGTCAAAAAACCTGGGTTCAAAATTGGGGCCCTCCCACTAATCAGATATTTCAGCCAATCTTTACAGCTCTTTGGACCGCAGGTTCTTCATCTATAAAACCAGAGATTCAGTTTAGGTGATCTCTGAAGTCCCTTTCCAGTTGCAGCAACCTGTGATTCTGTGAGTCTCCAAACAGCTTGGAACATTCATTTATTCTTCAACTGAAACTTGTTTCCAAGCAAATATGTGGATTTCTAAAGCTCGAAAGAATGCAGCAGGCATTGGAAAGACTGCTTCATGGCAATTACACTCCTGGTAATTTGTAATCACTAGCTCTACTGACCTAGTACTCCCAGGGAAAACTGTGACCTCCTACCCACAAATCTCCTCAGAATGCCGCACAAAACGATGGCTAGCACAGATTACAAACTGACTGGTAAATAACAGAGGAACTGATTCAACAAGATTTGACCAAAAAACCTCAGTCATTCCCTTCCATTCCACACCTTACCCCCACTCCTCCATCCCTTCCCTGGGCAATGAAAGTTACTGGGGGAGAAAATGTGTATATGTGATTCTCTCTCTTTCTCTCTCACATACATACACACACACAGAGACACAAAATACATACAGAGTATTTTTTTTTTTTTTTTGGTGAAGGAAAATAACGATTAGTCCTGAATCTGAAGTGGTCACCTCAAGATTACCTGTAGTAATTGAAGGCTGGCACAAGACAGAGATGTGATATCTATTAAAAATAAATTTCTGCTACAATTTCCAATCTGTATTATAATGACAGATACTTTCACATCTAGAATTTGGTCAGTGTTTTCAACCTTCTGACCCTGTTTGGGTTTCATGAAAACTGACTGAAAAATCTTCTAATTTTTTTTCGCATTGGAAGAGACCTCAGATATCATGTAGTTGAACCCCCTCATAGTAAAAAAAAACAACAACAAAAAACAAACCAAGGCCCAGAATAAGTCCCAACAAAAAGCCCATCTTTTATAGAAAGACTTTCCCAACCCTTCTTAATTCTAAATTCTTCCCTCTGCTAATTATTTCCTATTTATTCTGTTTAGCTTGCTTTGTATAACTGTTTGCCTGCTGTCTCCCCCATTAGATCCTTAAGGACAGGGACTGTCTTTTGTCTCTTTTTGTACTCCCAGAGCTTAGCACAGTGCCTTGCACATAGTACTAGGTGCTTAATAAATGTTTGCCTTTTGACTGATTGATTGGGAAGCAACTTGCCCAAGGTCACACTGGCAGTTAATGGCAGAATCAGGAGTTGAGGCACATCGTGCTGGCCTCCATGATTGGACTATAAATTAGAATTCATTCATTTTTGCTAGGTAAACTTCTTTTTCAATTTTATCAAGCCTTTATTAGGCATATCAAAGTCCAAATCCATTACTATGTCCAAGGAAAAATGTTCAGTGCTAGAGAAGATACAAAGACAAATGAGACTTGGTTGCTTCTCTCAAGGATTCTATACCCTAATTAACAGCAGTTCTCAACCTGTGGGTTATGTTCAATTTCTAACAATGAAAATACATCCTGCGTATCAGATATTTACATTATGATTCATAACAGTAGCAAAATTACAGTTATGAAGTAGCAATGAAAATAATTTTATGGTTGGGGATCACCACAACATGAGAAACTGTATTAAAGGGTTACGACATTAGGAAGGTTGAGAACCACTGCTCTAATAAGAAAGATAACACATATACACAAATAGCAGTAATTGAGAACAGAATATACTAATACATAAGAACAATGAACAAGGTACTCTGAGAGTCCAAAGGAGGGACCATTCATTCCCAGCTTGGGAAGGGGGCAGGGAATCAAGGACGGCTTCATGGAAGAGCTATCAATTGAGCTGCATCTTAAAGTATGAGTTGCAACTTAATAGAAAGAGATGGGAGTTGAGGTTTGATGATTTTAACTATTAGGAATTAAAAAGACAAAGGCAGGAAAACAAGTGAGCAGTCAAGTTTGGGAGATATAAAGAGCATAGAAGGGAGGTATTATGTGAGATAATGTAGACTGAAGCCAGTTTGGAATTTGTTCTGTATGCAACTGGAACCACTGAAAGTTTTCTGAGCCGGGTTGTGGGGAGGGATGATGTAATCAAAGCCGAGGATCAGGAAGATTATTCTGACAATGTGGTATGGGAAAGGCTGGAATGGGGAGAGTGAGGGGGGTAGGGAGACAAGCTAGGAAACTACTATAGTACCCTGGGTGACAGGGAGTTGAAAGAGTAAATACCAAAGAAATTGCAGAGGTACAATCAACATGAGTTAGCCACTTGCTGAATGTTAGGTACGGATGAAATAAAGATTGTAAGCATAGGTGATCAGGAGAATTATACTATTAACATAAGAGAAATCATAAAGAAGGACAGGTTTCAAAGGGAAGGATGAAGAGTTCACTTCTAGCCATTTTCAGTCTGAGATGCTTATAAGCTATCCAGATGGAAATGTCTAGTAGGTAATGGAAAATACAGGTCTGGATTTTGAGTCATCTGCTTCCTGGCTATAAGAGAAGACAAGAAAGTGCAGGAGACCACCAAGGAATGGGGTGAAGGCAGAACAGAGCCAAAGATGCAACAGATCAGGACAAAGAAGCAGAACCAATGATAAAGACAGTAGTCAGAGAAGTGGGGAGAGACTGTGCAAGTGCTGTCACAAAAGCCAAAAGAAACCTTCAACAAGACAGGTGACAGTCAACCATTTGAATACTACAGACAAGTCAAGGACAATGAGCACTGAAAAGGCAATGAGATCTGGCAATTGAGGAGGTCAAAAGATGACATGTAAAGGAACAATTTCAGTAGAATGTTGATGGAGGAATCCCAATTGAGCTGAGTGAGAAGTGGATTGTTGGAAGTAGTGAATGGAGGCTAGTCCTTTGTTAAATCTGGCAGTTACAGGGAAAAGTCAAATGGGTAGCCTGAGGGTCAAGGGAAGGGAGGTCTTTTAGTTTGTTTATAGTATGTCTTTTTCATTTTTCTACAGCAAAGTCCAAATGGAGGCAGGGATGAAGGGCACAAGTGGACAGCACAAGTGGACACCACAAGTGGACAGTGGACCTTAATCCTTAGGTACATGTGCTCCAATGCCTTTTCTAAGGCAACCTCCCCTCATTTCTCTGGATCCTGTGCCAGTTACCTCAATGCTTCTCTCTAGGTAGTTGCTACAGTAGAAGAAACTAATGCTAGTCAATCTCAGGTGAGCTTTTCTGGAACCCTTCCAACAATGATTACAGGAAATGAAGCAACTCCTCACAAAAGGCTGGGCAAGCCTGTGCTAAAGAGAAGCATTAAGAGAAGTCTATGGTCTTTCTATAGCTTAGTGCTTAGACATCCAGGCTTCTTGGAGCAGGAAGTTGCCTTGACACATTAACAAAAGGAAAAGTAAGGAGTTTTGGCTCAGTGGGCTGAATTCCCTGATGCTTGTGTTTTTTAAAATATCTTTTCTTAGGCCATTCCTCTCCTCTTTCTTCACCCTTGTACTTTGAAAAGAAATCAATGACTGCTGCTTTTTGAGTAGCTCGGCAATGAGTCATCATTAAATGATTTTTTTAAAAAGGCATCACAAGGTTTAGAAGGAGCCAGTTTTGATGCATAAGCAAAAGCCATGGGACTTGGGGCAGTAAAACCTGCTTCCCAAGCCCTAGAAGGTTACAAAATGTGTACAACAGGAATGGAGAATGGGTAGGTAGAAACTATACCAATGTGGTTTTTCCAGCCAATCTTCTGGGGCAGTGCCTAACGTTTCAGAGTGAAAATCTACACAGCAGCAGCAACTTGTGGCTATTTGTTTTAAAGTGATTGCTTCGTATAAGAGACTTTGTGTTGCATTAAGGATACGTGGAAGTACGGAACATGGTCCCTTCCCTCAAAGGGTTCACAATACAGTTGGGGGAGTCATACAATATTTGTAAAAAGACAACAATACAAGGTAGCATTTTTATAGGTGCTTAATAAATGGTACAAGTAATAAAGGACACAAGAACTTGGAGGAGGAAGTGATCCCCCAAGTGTCAGCAATGGGCTCCCAAGGTTGAGACTCCAGCTTCACTCAATATCTTGGTTATTGCCACATGTCAGGTCAAGCTATCACAGGGAATGATGAGTGAGGTCTCAAACACTCTCTCTGCTACCCTTTGACTGAATCCAAATTTCACAGAACAAATGGAGTTGGAAATCCATAAAAAGGTCACACTTGAGGACCTAAGAGTGCAGGTTCTCCACATCTGGTAACTAGTCCTTTCCTCTTCATTGTCACTATCATCAGCAACTCACACTAGGATTCTCTATGACAGGTGGCATCCCTGGGTTCATTCTCTCTCCAATTCTATCTTCTACCCTTCCAAGTTAAGCTCTTAAAAACTCTCTTTTCACCATGTTCCTTTCTAACTTAAAAACTTACAACTGATTCCTATTACAAGAACTCCTCAACTTGACTTTTAAGGTCCTTCATAATCTAGCCTCCACATTACTTACTGATTCATTTATATAAATTTATTTTCCACTATTCTCAAACACACACTCTGCTCTAGTCAAATTATCCTCCTCATTGGTTTCCCCAACTAGTGGGGGAACGGGGAAGGAAAGAATTCATTGAGCAAATACTTTGCCACTGTGAAGCCTTCATTCAGGAAGAACTGAAAAGTTTGCTAGTTTTCTTATATCATACACTTCATCTAAACTCTTCTTTACCCCACCTCCTGGCAGAAGCACATAGCTTAATGGAAAGCACCATTCTCTGTTGAGCTCCCTTGCTCAACTCTCTGTATTTTGAAAAGTAGATAAAATTACATATGGTTGGTCAAACGTATCCAGCCATCCTCTTGAGTTCTCATAAATTTAACATCCAACCCCTTTAGGGCGAACGCTACAGGTTTGGTTTTTTTTTTCCCTCCAATGGTATTCCGCTAATACTGGGGATGCGGTAGGTTCTTAGTCAATATTTATGGTTTCAGTGGTTTGGGCTGGAAGGCATGGGAGGAAGAAGATTTGAGGGGGACAGAAGAGAAAGGAATGACCTTAAAAAGATATTTTTAAAAATACAAACATCAGAGAAGTCAACCCACTGAGGCAAAACCCAGTACTTTTCCCTTTTTCTATGTCTCAAGGCTGCTTTCTTATTCAATAAACTTGGTATCTGTAGCACACACAGTTCAACTGCTGAACTATAGAAAAGTCAGGTCCTTTATGGCAACTAGGAAGCACAGTCCCTGATATATACATAATATGAGATTACTAAATGCCTGCTGACTTGAGATGAATCAAAATTTCAGGTTACTCAAGAAACAGATTTTTAATATGCTACATAACAGCATACAACATAATGAACCTCACAAGGAATTTTTCCCTGTACACATTACTGTGTTCAATTCAGAAGTGCAAAACCGTACCACAACAAAGACCCATCATACACAGGGCGAAATTGGCAGTCCAACCAAACTCCTTCTAGAGCACATTACTGACATGGCAAAGACAAGACAATGAGTCATGCATAGTATCAATAAAGGATTTTAAAGTGGTGAGAACCAGACAGAGGATGGCTGGAGAAGTTTGGCCAGCCATGTAATTTCATCTACTTTTTAAAATACAGAGAACTGAGCAAAGGAACTCAACGGAGGATGGTGCTTTCCATTAAGGTATGTGTTTCTACCATGGGGTAGAGAAAAGAAAGAGTTTAGATGAAGTGAATGGTAGGAAAGAGTTATTTATTAGCTAACTGTCATTCCAATTCTTTCCGAATAAGGGCTTCATAGTGACAAAGTAATGGAATATTATTGTGCTGTAAAAAACAATAAAGGGACAGTTTCAGAGAAACCTAGGAAGACTAATCTAACTGATGCAAACCTAAGTGGGAAGCATCAGGAGAGTTATTTATGTAACTATACTGCAAAGAAAACTGGCTTACAAAGATTTAATAAATTTGAACAATGAATGACCAACCATAACTACAGATGATGAAGCATGCTACTCATCTCCTAACAAAGAGGCCTCAAGGTACAAAATGAGACATACGGTTCTGGATCTAGACAATACACGAATTTGTTTTGCTTAATTATGCTAATTTGTTACAGGGGTTTCCCTCCCCTCCCCAATTTGGGGGAAGAATGTTGGGAGAAAGATAAGGGTTAGCAATTGTACTATCAAAAAAATGGAGAAAAGGGTTATTGAAGTATTTTTAAAGATGCACAGAAGCAAACAAAAGGAAGCTCTGAAGAAAAAAGATGAGTAGGATAGCTTGAATATTAACACACTGAAAATTACTATATATTTGAAAAGCAAGGTTTTTTAAAGAGATTCCCAATTTCATACACAATCATCATGAGGTGCTCATTTTATACATTTTGTTTTTTAACTTCAGAAAAAAGAAAAGTATCAAGTTTGGGAGAGGAAAAAAAATTCCAGGTTCTCTTCCCCCCCCAAATGGTGCTTATTAAACATATACATGCATAGATGTGTATAGGCATTTTATTAACATTATAGCCTCTGTTAACAGGACAGTCATATATTTGCTTCTATGTGCAGGAAAAGGCATCAGTAATGGAGGAGACTAACTACACAGGAAACCATGTCAGAAGAAAGGCATTTCCATTTCCCTTCCTGCCATTCTCACACAGTGAAAAGGACCCTAAAGGAAGGTTATAGCATAGAAAATAATTGGATTTTTCAGTTCCTATAAAAGAGACTGTTTGAAGAAAGCATAAGGTTAAAGGAAGAGAGAAGAGGTCAATAGCAAGTTCTTCAAAGTCACTTCAAAATAAATCTCACCTCTGTAATCAAAGGTGACTACATGGTAACCAAGGGAACTCAGAACCTGCAAAGGGAAAAGAAACACATATATTTTTGCAACAAAAACAAATGCCTGCCTCACAAAGAACTGTCTTGTTACCTAAAAAGTCTACCTAATATTTCCATGTCGGATTCTGAATATAACCAGCACATCTAACACCTGCAAGTTAATTAGTTGTCATAACCTCACCTAATAAGCCTCACAAGGGACGACTTTATGAGGGGATTTTCTACTCCCAGTTATATCTAATTCTAAGGAATGTTTTGAGGGTTCTTATAGGCCCCAGGATAAATAAACTTCTTGTCTTAGATTCTGCTTCCCAAGCCAAAAGACCCTGGAGGTGGAAGCAGAGTTAGAAGTTTACAATGGAGTTGCTTGGACTTTCAAAGGTGACCAAGGAAGAGCTCCAGTTGTACTCTACTCTGCAATGTTGTTGTTTCAGTTGTATCTGACTTTCTGTTACCCCATTTGGGGTTTTCTTGGCAAAGGTACTAGAGTGGTTTGCCCATTTCCTTTTCCAGCTCAACTGACAGATGAGAAAACTGAGGCAAATAGGGTGACATGATTTGCCCAGGGTCACACCACTAGTAAGTTGTCTGAGGTTGGATTTGAATTCAGATCTTCCTGCCTCCAGGCCCAGCACTCTATCTACTGTACCACTACTTACAATATCCTTTAAATATTCCCAGCATGGAACACTAGGGGCAGATTATATGGAGAGAGAAAATACAGGGACTGAAGTCTATGTCTCTTTGTTGCAATCCAAATAACTTTCAGCTGTTAGCAGAATCAGATCTACTTATTACTAAAATAAAAAAAAAAAAAAACACAAAACATGAAACCCCCAGATTATTAATGTCCCTATCCTCATACCAAAGGGCAGCTAGATGGCACAGTGAATAGACCACTGGACTTGGAATCAAGAAGACTCATGTTCATGAGTTCAAATCTGGCCTTAGACACTTCCTAGCTGTGTGACCCTGGGCAAGTCACATAAATGCTTCATCAGTTTGCCTCAGTTCCAAAGCTGTAAAATGAATTGGAGAAGGAATGGCAAACCACTCCAGTAGCTTTGCTAAGGGTCACAAAGAGTTGGACAAAATTGAAATGATTGAATAACAACAAAACCCTAACCAAAAAGGCTAAAATCTCTAGGCAAGAGGACAAGCATAGTGTTATCATAAAGTTAAGACAACTACACAGATGAGCCTACTTGTTCCTGTCACTGGAGCACAACCTGATAAAAGGATGTAGGAAATGATCCCATCATTAAAACTTCTTGCTCTGTTCAATCTTGTTCTTCTGAGTGCAGAACTTGGAGTCACAGGATCTGAATGCAAATCAAAGCTCTGCCATTTATTACCTGTGTGACCTTGGTTGGGCAAGTCATGTAAATGCTTCATCTGTTAAAGTAAAGGGTTCCTCTAGATAACCTAAGGCTTTCTAGCTTTAAATCTATAATCTCTATAAGTAATCTGAGTTAGGACATGTGACATCTTTTTCCTTTGCCTCCAATTTTTTCTTTTTACAAATGTTTGCTTCATATCACAAGCTCCCCTTAGTAAAAAATGAACTCCATTTCTAACGTATCAACATGCTACTTGGCAATGGAATCATTGAAAACAGAAGTATAATAAGGCAACTTTTTAATAAAGGAATTTCATGCTTTCAGCAAACTATTCAAACTTTCAGATTCTACTTAGTTGGCTGGATAAGTCACTTTCTGAAGAAAAAAAATCTGAATTTTATTGACTACTCTTGAGAAACTGAGGAAAGCGAATCTTCTAATCTGCTTGGAGCAGCAGTTTTTAGACTGACATCTCAACCCTGGGATAGAATTCAGAGGATCAGCAAAGTTGGTTGCAGAAAAAAAACCCTACATCTTTATTTCAGTATAATTGCTTTCCTTTGTAATCACATACATTTTTTCTTGTGCAGTTTAAATTTTTTTTTGCTTTTTGCTTTTTTTTTTTTTGGAGGGCAGTTGGGGTTAAGTGAGTTGCCCAAGGTCACATGGCTAGTTTTTGTGTTGTCTGGGGCCAGATTTAAACTCAGGTCTTCTTGAGTCCAAGGCCAGTGCTCTATTCACTGCACCACCTAGCCACCCTTCTTATGCAGTTTAAAACATGATTTTGAGAAAGGATCCATAGATTTCATCAGACTGCCAAAGCACTCCATAACACAAAAAAAGGTTAAAAAGCCTCTGATATAGATAATAGTGCTCTATTTCATGTACTAGTTGAAACTCATTACTTGAAATTTTGTCTGAGAAGAGAAAGATACTAGGCTCTATTCAGTGTAAACCCAGACAATGTGCCTATCTATCTACAGTTACTCTCTAAATGCTTTACGTTATCAAAAAGTCTTTGGAACATGATGTCAGATCTTTTAATCTAATCACTGCAGGGCATCGAGCCCCCATCAGCTTTCAGTCAAGCTCATCTGTGTTTACTTGACACTTATTTATTTGGGCCCAAATAGCAGAGTGAGTGAGATACAAAAGAAAAAAACAAGTCTTAAACTGGTCAGGTTTAGAACTCAACACAGGGGATCTGCTCCCTGGATCTAGACTTTCAGATATTTTCTTGTCTAATATCATACTATAGTCTATTTGTCTTATATGGATAGTAAGACTCAGTGGACATACCTGAGAAGTATCATGCGATCTGTGGCTATTGAAGAGAGTTCTGTTAGCTACTGTGTCAAATTAGAAACCACAGAAACGGATATAGGCTGCATGGAAGGCTTGAGCAACTTTCCATCAAAGACCAACACGGCATTACTAAAAAGGCCACTGGGAGAAGCCAAAAAACTCCTACCTTCCCAGCTAAATATATACAAAAGCCACAGAGACTAGAGCTGCCCTCATGTCTGATCTCACAGGGAGGCTACAGGACTGTAGGTGGATCATAGGGAGAGGGAGTGGAATGCTTTTCTTTTAATGTAGACCACAAAGACCCACTTAAAAGCTTTTTAACCATCCCTTTTCTCCTCCTGAAGTAGTGACAACTCCCAGAATTATAGTCCAAAATTCAAGAAATGTATCCCTGAAGGCCCAGAGTACTGGCTGAACTGTTCATCTGGGGAAGAAAATTACCTTCGGCATATACTGAACTATTTCTCTGTTTTTCTATTATTCTTTTCTGCCAGGAAAGGCACTGTGTTCTTTAAAATACTTAGATGTCTTTTATTTGTGATATAAGGGAGGAAAGCACGTCCCTAGTTATGTCACTTTTGACCTGACAGTATCGAGAAAAGTCCTAAATTAGAGATTTAAAGAGACAAAGAAAGACAGGGGCTTGGCCCTAGAAAAACATGCACCAGCAGTGTGGTTCAGACCTATTATCACAGAAGTCAGTGATTCTTAAGAGGAACACAGTGCTGATTCAACAGAGAGAGAAAACCCTCAGGAGGACTGAGACAGGATGGGGCTATTCCTTCCATGGAATACAACTTCATGAATACAGAAGCACATTCATCACAATTTGAGATGGCCTGGGCAATTCACTTTAATTTTTTTTCCTACCCTTATTTTTTTTTCTTTTTATTTTGAGAATGAGTTTTTCAATTTCCCATCTGCTTTGGCAAACATTTAGAAAATGCATTTCAGTAAAATTGTTGGAATAAATTTTATGGTATGTATACCTTTCAAACTGTTAGGCAAGGAACTTATGCAGTAATAAGCATTTTGTTTTAAGTTTAGATTAGCAGTAAAGCATACCTGTAATTCTTGCTATTATTATTATTATTATTACTATTATTTTGAACTGGACCTGTGCTTTCATCAGGATTTAGAAGCCCAGGTGTGCAAACTCCCTCCAGCAATACATCTTTTCTATAACTCAAATTTATAGAGAGCTGCCTTGATCACTGTCCTGCCCATGGTCACATAACTGATAGATGTCAAAGGCAAAACTTGAAACACAGGTCTTCCTGATTCCAAGGCCAGCCCTATATCCATTACACCAGCTGCCTCTCATTACTATCACCACAAAAGTTTGGGTCAATGACTTTGCTGGGAGTCTATTCAGCCCAATATTTTGTCAAATAGCACTTCATGAATCCTGCCAGTGTTTGACACAGGCACGAGAAAAAACAATTGAGAATTCTGAAAAATGTCATTGCAGAAAGCTCCCGTGAAAAATGTTTTTGTATGGGGCAAAACAGACATCAGCTTGCTGGTATAGCTTCCTAACATTCCTTTACTGAGAAGAGCAGAGAAACTAGACAATAGCTATTCCCAGCACTGGCTGACTTTCAGAAATATGAGGGGATTTCATCCTATTCCCTCCCACCTCTTAAAATGAACAAATGGGAGAGAGAAAATGTCTTACCTTGTACAATGCCACTCGATGGTCTCCTCCTCTAGAGAAATTAACAGAGAGGGAAGTAAGAAAGTGATACGGTACATTAGTATCATCTTCACAAAGAACTAGGGTCCTTAATGTGAAACACACCCTGCTAGGTGCTAGTCAAGATCTGTTTGTTGATGGAAGCACTTTAACCATAACCCATAATTCAGTGGCACTATGACTAGAGAGTCTACGGCAGGAAACTAAATTCATTTTCTTTTTTTCCTCCTTTTTGTTTTTCTTTTCTTTTCTTTTCTTTTTTGGAGGCAATCAGGGTTAAGCAGCTTGTCCAGGGTCATACAACTAGTAAGGTCAAATTTGAACTCACATCCTCCTCCTGATCCCAGGGCTGGTGCTCTAGCCACAATCCATTTTCTTTCTACTGTATTCAATATATGCTTTAAAAGAAAACTATATAATAGAAATTCAGTTTCGTAATTCAACCTTCTTTTTCTGTTCTTCACACACTGAAATGCTTTTGTCAAGTCTATAAAAAAAAAAATAGAATTAAAGTCACAGAAGTCTTAAGAAGCCCTCGGCAAGCCTCTAAGGTCACAAAGCCCTGATAAAGAGTTCCCTTGCCCTTTATATAGGATCCTTCCACACTGGAAGAGTTTAAAAGTATCTCAAAAGTAAGTGGCAGGGTATACTCAATGTTTCTGGTCAAAAAGCTTACAAAGGAGTAGTAACGCAAGAGTGTTAGAGATCACCTGAGCACTTCCAAAGCATATTGTAGCTTCAAGTCGAGTTTCTTGCCTGCAATATGGTCCAGGGTCCATAGGGCTGAAGGCTCCCTGCCAGGAAAGCAGGTCAGTTTACTGGTAAAGACCACATCTTCAAGCTCTCTAACCTTTTTGGCCAAGTCTAGGTCAGCACTGCCATGTGGGCAGTCATATTGTGGAATTAAAGATTCAAAGTTTTTATGTAATAACTGGTACAACTACAAAGACTAAAAACATGCACGTGGCCAAAAGCCTCTTGAGTCTGTAAGGAATCATCCTGACAACTTCTCAGAAGGCCTTCAGAATCAAGACAAATTCCAAAAAAGACCAGCAGGCCCATCACCGACTCTCATATGCCACCTTTCACTTAACCTATCAGACAATGGAATGGCAGACTACTTTTTCAGACCATGAGAAAGCTTTTATGAAAATGGTGTTTTTAGCTCACGTCAGATGCCTTGGGGACTAGATGGCACCTGCCCTCTTCAGTTAACTCCAGACTGTCTGGCTTGTCTGGGGGCACAGAAATGGTAGCACCAGCATCCTAGTGCTTTAGCAAACTTCAGTTTCAGGAAAAAAATGCATGCAAAAAGTCATGAGATGGAGGGACTGAGCACAGCCTGTGCGGGAAGCTTTAGAAATGGCTCCAAGGCACTGTAGTTTTCTTTTTTTTAAATAAATTCACTCAACCAAAAGGAGCAAACTAACCAAAAGTCCTATTTCTCATCCCCAATTTAAAGAAAAAAAGAGAATGCCAGGGAATGGTAGGGTGGACACTTTTGTCTTCTTTGTTTTGTTCTTGAAAAAAAAAAAACCAAAAATCATAAAGCATGTCTTTAAACAAGAAAGGAATCAGGTAGGTCTAAGGACTAGGAAAACTATTTTTGCAAAGTTCCATTTCAATCAATAACCATTCCATTTCCCACAGGTACTGTGCTGAATGATCTAAAACACTACTTGTATCCTAAGACTGATCTTAGAAAAAAACCCTGTGAGAAAAACTCACATATAAATGGCACTTAAAAGTTTGTAAGGAGCTTTAATACATATCTCACGTGATCCTCCCCCTCCTTTGAGGGACATATTATAGATATTTTAATCCCACTTTTGGGGGTAGCTAGTGGCTCAGGAGATAGAATGCTGGGCCTAGAGTCAGGAAGACTCATCTTTGAGAGGTCAAATCTGGCCTCAGACACTTACTAGCTGTGTTGACCCTGGGCAAGTCACTTAATCCTGTTTGTCTCAGTTTCCTCATCTGTAAAATGAATTGGAGAAGGAAATGACAAACCACTCCAGTACTTTGCCAAGAAAACTTCAAACGGGGTCACAAAGAGTCAGACATGACTAAAATGACTGAACAACAAAATTCTCACTTTATGAATGAAGAAACTGAAGCTGAGAAGGGCTTAGTTGACTTGTCTGGGAGTCATGCAGCTATCGAGAGTCTGTGGTGAGACTGGAGCTCAGGTGTTCTGGATTCTAAGCACAATCCTCTATGTATCACACTACACTGTCCTTCTACTGAAGGTACAACAGCTGCCAGGAGAACACGCACTTTTTTTCCCCTCAATTTTTTCTAGAGTTTTACATGCTGAATGATGAACAGGCTGTTAGTCCAATGACCTTTTAGTTTTGTGATATGTTCTGGTCAGTTGTACTAAGAGGTACTAACTTGGAAGAGCAATGACTGACCCGCAGACTTTCAAATCCTATTTCACAATGTTTCATCTCTTCTCCCTTCTACCTACATAGAATGTCCCAAAAGTCTTAGCGTACTTCTGTGCTATTAAAGCTATTCAAGTTTAACATTTCACTAAGAATGTTGGGACACCTTGTATTTGCCATCCTTTTCCTATGACAACCTCTCCTTCAATACATCTTTTTCCCCTCAGGTCATTTTATTTTTTTTAAATGAAACTTTATTTTATATTCAGGTCTAAATTCTCTCCCTCTCAAACCTTTCTCTCCCCTCTCCACCACCAATGAGGAACAAGAACCTGTTATAAACATACATAGTCAAAAAAAACGAATTCCCAAACTGGCCATGTCTAAAAAATATAGGCATGTTTTTTTCAAACTGCAGTCTGTGAGTTCTTTATCATTATCACGAGTCCTCTGGAATTGCTTTTGGTCATTGCACTAATCACACATTCCAAGTCTTTGAAAGTTGTCTTTACAGTATTATTGGTAGTTGTATATAAATTGTTCTGGATCTGCTCACTTTACTTTGTATAGGTTCATACAAGTCTTCCCAAGTTTCCCTAAAATCATCTTCCCCATTATTTCTTAGAGCACAACAGAATTCTATCAATCTGAATACCACAAATTATTTAGTCATTCTCCAACTGATAGGTACCCCTTCAGTAGTCAATTTTTTGTCACCACACACAAAAAAAGAGCTTCTATAAACATTTTTGCATTATATCCATTCTTTTTGGTTATGATTTTCCTTCTATTTTGACTCTCTATTTGGGTGCCTCTATCAGTGAGAATCACCATTAGTGAAGATGGACAACAATCTACACTTTAGCCTGGTGGATCACTGGAACTGTAGATAAAACAATCAAACATCATTCAGTAACATCTCCTTTAAATCACCCTCCCACTGAGGCCCCTGTCCCCATGAACTCTTTCGTTTCATATAAAGATTGCAACATCTTTCTGGGTCAATTTTCTTCATCATTCCCAAGTTCCTGAAGCTCAAACGAGACCTGTTTTCACTACATGAAAACAATGATAGCTTTTGCTACTCTGGCATTCCTAGAGTTTTCTAGGCCTCCCCAGTCTAGTACATGACAGGAATAGCCACAACCTTATCAACAAAGAGAAGATAAAACATACACTGTTCTCCTGAGAGCCAAGAGTAAGCATCACTGAGGGAAATCACAGAATTTCAGTTAGGCAGAACGGCAGAAGCCATGAAGTCCAAACCATAGCTGGTTAAGAATTCCTTTCTCAACATATCTAACATTTGTTTCCTTACCTTCTCTGAGACCCAAATCACTGGATGTTCATACAGCAAAAAAGTCTTATTTCAGTGAACAGTACATATAGAACGCTTCTACCCTCATTCTTGACTTCCTCTTGCTCCCCTACTCTCCCCTCCTTTCAAATTCAGTCTCCAGTCGAGGGATTAACACCTGCATTAACAGGTGTCATAGACATCCTAGTCCCATCTAACACCCCAGGCACATACAAATAGAGTAGCAATGGAAAGGCTGTGGATGACAAGCAGAAAAACGGACCTACATACACAAGAAATCTTTCCACGTCCCTGCTTTTTTGCCTTGTGATTATGGAGGCTAAGTGATACTATTTGAATAATGTGTTGCGAGTCATCCCGATTATTAGCAAGATGATGTCCAAGTCCAACCACACAGATGACTCTCACCATAGGAAGGCAAACCCAGAGCTGCCTTTGGAAACAAAGGGCAACCAACACTGTGCGGCAAATAGGAAGCACTCCAGTATTTATTCAGCTGACTGAAGAGGACAGGAGTCAAGGACCCTGTCTGTATATGGAAAAGTCCCTTGTGAAGGAAGGGACCTTATATCACCTGGTGCAGAATGAGGTAAGCAGAAGCAGTGCAATCAATGCTATAAAAATGACCAATTTCAAGAATTTCCACAAACTAACAAAGAACAAAATGAGCAGGACCAGGAGAAGAATTTGTAATGACAACACTGTAAAAACAAAATAACTCTAACAGATGTAAGAACAATGATCAATACAATGATGAATACAATTCATGATTCCCAAGGACCAATGATGACACATGCTTTGTAAGCATTTAAAAAGAAGCAATTTATTTAAGGGCACAGAACAAGACAGGTATTCATTTACACAGATAACGGGTGCTGGTGGTAATTTGTTCTGCTTAACTATGGATACTTATTGCAAAAAATATTTTTTAACTTTATTTTTTGTTTGTTTTTATATTTTTTTCCTAATTTTTTTTATTTATAGTTTACAACATGAAGTTCCACAGGCTTTTGAGTTCCAAATTTTCTCCCTCTCCTTCTCTCCCCTCCCTAAGACAGCATGAAATCTGATATAGGCTCTACATATACATTCATATTAAACATATTTTCACATTAGTCATGTGGCAAAGATTTATAACCAATGGAATGAATCACAAGAGTGAAGAAACAAAACAAAAAAGAGAGAGAGCAAATAGTATGCTTCAATCTGCATTCAGACTTCATAATTCTTTCTCTGGATATGGACAACACTTTCCATTATGAGCCTTTTAGAGTCATCTTAGCATCGTGCGTTGCTGAGAAGAGTCAAGTCTATCAAAGTTAGTCATTGCACAACGTGGCTGTAATGTTACCCTGGTTGTGCTCCCCTCACTCAGTATCAGTTCATATAAGTCTTTCTAGGTTTTTCTGAAACTCTCCTGCTCGTCATTTCTTTTTTTTTTATTAAATTATTTCTTTTTAGTTTTCAACAATCACTTCCATAAGTTTTAAATTTTCTCCCCCTCCCTCCCTAAGATGGTTTGCAATCTGATATGGGCTCTATCCATACATTAAATACATTTTCACATTAGTCACATTGCATAGAAGAATTATAATGAATGGGGGAAAATCATGTGAAAGAAAAAAAAAGAAAACAGTCAACTTCATTTTGCATTCTGACTCCATAGTTCTTTCTCTGGATGTAACTGGCATTTTCCATCATGTGTTCTTTGGAATTGTTTTAGGTCCTTGCATTGCTGAGAAGGGATAAAGTCTATCAAAATCAGTCCTCATATACTATGGCTGTTGCTGTGTACAATGTTCTCCTGGTTCTGCTCCCCTCACTCAGCATCAGTTCATATAAGTCTTTCCAGGCTTCTCTGAAGTTCACCTGTTAATAGGCTCATGTGAACTGCTCTGAGCTCTGACCCGGCCTACAGCTGAATCACATGGAACTCATGGTGAGAAGAGCTTGCTGAACAGATAGAGCAGGAAGAGGGAGTGAGGCAGAGCTGAGGCAGAGCAGCTAGTGTGAGTGAGACAAGAAGGAATTTTGCCTAGGGGAGCTGGTTTGTGGGGAGGTCTAATGGAGGGAAGGCTTGGGGATTTCGGTGCTCTCCAGATTGGTGATGTGTATAAACTTCTTTGGTTGAATGGTTTTCTGGTATCTGAATAAATATTTGTTTTTGTCTTTGAGGAAGACAGAGTTATTTATATTTGTGAATTTACTCTGGAAATACGCATGTATATTCATAGCGGCTGCTATGGGTATCACATTGGTGATATAGAAGCCTCTAGCAGGAGTAGGAATGATGTTGTTGACTCAAGGTAAAGGGCAATAAGAAGAAAGCCAGATTCCTGAAGAGGAAAATAATATAAACTTGCAAATTTATAATCGACATATAAATGACTTTAAAAAATGATTAGGGCCTAATCAGACTCTTCATTTTATAAAGATTCATCATAGGATCTTTTAAGGTAGAAAAGTAAATCGATAAATGTTTATTAAGCACCTACTATGTTTAAGGCTCTGTGCTTAGGGCTGGTGACATGAAGAAACACAAAAGGAGTTCACAATCTTATGGGGAAACAACATGAAAACGACTAAGTACAAATAAACTATAGACAGGATAAATTAGAAATAATCAACAGAGAAAATGCACTAGAATTAAGGGGTATCAAGTAAGGATACTGTTAATTATACATAATTTTTCAAAAACATTGTCATATAAAACAAGTACAAATGTTTGTAACATTCAACTTTAGGGTAGGTTATTATGAGGGTACTAAAAAATGAAAGTGAATGGCGGGACTTCTAAACTCATCCTTTTTCATTCCACTGCAGTGATGCCTCTCCATTTCGGACGCAGCGCGGTCTAGTGGAAAGATTGCTGGAAGGACTGACTGGACGTAGGTAGCCTGCCTTGGACACCTATTAGCTGTTTGACCATGGGTAAGTCAAAGTCACTTAACCTCTCTGAGATTCAGTTTCCTCATCTATAAAAAGGCACCTACCTTAAAAGGTTGCAGAGAGGATCAAATGTACATAAAGTACTTTGTAAACCCTAAAGTGCTATATAAAAATCAGACATTATTATTTTATATGGTGGCTTCCTTTTTATAAAAGTCATATAAAGACTGGAATTATGCCACTTACCTACTCAGTAACAGGATTTAGACATGAAAGAACCCTTAGAGACCAACCCTCTAATTTTACAGATGAAGAAATTGATGAACAGACAAGTTTAGTGACTTGTCCAAGTATGAGCCAAATTTAAACAAGCCATAATGTCTCTGGGCGCCAGTTTCCTTATTCATTGAAAGGACTGATGATAATAATACTCACCCTACCTTAACTATCTTATTTTGCTACAGTGAAACTCAAATGTAGCTTTTTTTTTAAGGCAATTAGGGTTAGGTGACTGGCCCAGGGTCACACAGCTAGTAAGTGTCTAAGGGCACACTTGAACTCAGGTACTCCTGACTCCAAAGTTGGTGCTCCATCCACTGTGCCATCTAACTGCCTCTGGGCTCAAATACAGTGAAGCAGCTAGATGGCACAGTAGATGGAAAACTAGACCTGGAGTCAAGAAGAACTCAGTTCTAACATGGCCTCAGGGACACTAGCTATGTGACCCATCACTCCAAGCATCTTTATTGGCTGTCCCTTCCCTGACTTCCCTGGCTTCCTTTAAGTATCAACTAAAAAATTCCAACTTTTACAAGAAGTGTTTCCCAACCCCTCTTATATGTAAACTGTGTGACCCTTAACCTCTATCTTCCTTAATTTCTCCATTTACAAAATGTGCATAATAGCAACTACTTCTCTAGATTGTTGTGATAATGTTTGTAAAATTCTTTGTAAGCCTAAGCTTTCTAGCTATTATTATTGTTCTTGTTCTCATTAATAACATGTGAAAATACTTTGTAAACTCTAAAGCACTGAATTATGATGTCTTTTATCATAATCAAACTCTGACTTTGATTATGCAATGTAGAGCATATATTCCCTCCCCACAGGATATTGGGTGTTCAGACATGCCACATACAGTTGATAATCAACCAAAAATTTACTGAATACTTACTGTACTACAGGGTACTTTAGCAGACACAATGGGGACAAAAATATAAAACAGGGTCTTTGCCATCCAAGAACTTATTAAATAATCTGGTTGTTGAGGAAATAGGACCCAGGGAAAGTTAAAACAATGCAAGATTGTATAATAACAATTCATTCAAAACAACACAAGAAGAGATGTCCCAAAGCAATACCTATTCAATTTTCAAATAAACAGTTAAAATGTGGTAGGATCTCAGCTTGGTGCTGAAGAATGGCTGGGGTTTGAGTGAGAGGGTCAGGGCATTCCAGACAGATGGAACTGCATGGGCACATATATAACTATGGGGAAGCATGTGGCCTATTTGAGAGATGATGATTTAGGATAGCTATAGAGGTTTTGTGTAGGAAAACACCAGAGCATAAGGGTAGAAAAGTAAGCTGGGGCTAATTTTGGAGAGATTCAAATACCAAGCAACAGAGTATGGATTTCGTCCTATGAGAAAAGGGAAGCATTAAACGGTTTTGAGCAGCAGCTCCCAAGACCAAAGGATGGCTCTGAAGATTAGTTTTATAGCCAACGTGTGATTTGTTGTACTTAGTTGTACTTCTTTGACATAAGGTAGGATCCAGGGAGAAAAAAAAGGTATCAATAAAGAGGTCTTTTTTCTCCCCCTTTTTGGCAGGTGAAGGCAGAGCAATTGGGGTTAAGTGACTTGTCCAAGGTCACACAGCTAGTAAGTGTAAGTGACTTGAGGCAGGATTTGAACTCAGGTCCTCCTGACTCCAGGGCCAGTGCTCTATTCACTGCACCACCTAGCCGCCCCAATAAAGATGCCTTTTAAAAAAAATATGGCACTGTGTAGGATGGTGGCCCAGCATCATGTGAGAGCCACCCTGAAAGAAAAAAACCAATATCTTGCTTGGTTTATTAGAGGTGAATGCAGACAAGGAAAAGTCAATTATACCAATGTCTCAGCCTAGGTAATGAAGAATAATATGGCACCACTCAAAGAAATATGATAGGAGGTGAAGATCAAACTGACAAGAGAGGAGATAACGAATCTTGTTTTAGCCACGTTGAATCCCCTCTAATTGGAGGGATGAAAGAAAAAGCGATAAACTCCTCCCGAAGCCTTCCTTTATAGAATGCACAGAAGTTTTTCAGGTTCACTCTCCATTTCCAACCAGCAGTTCTGTCTGGACTGACTCCATGGAGCTTCACATATCTTGTTGGTCTTCCTGCCTCTTTTCAGCTTTTTTTTCTTCGGGGGGAGGGAGGCAGTTTCTTCCTCCCTTAGACCATAGCTTCTTCAGGGCAGGGATTCTTTTTTTTTCTTATTTGTATTCCCAGAGCATAGCAGGGCATCTGGCACACAGTAGGCATTTAATAAATGTTTGTGGTATGGTACTGTATGAAATGAAAGAGGATATGACAGTGCAGATACTTACTAGGTAAATGGAAATGTGGGATTGAAGATTGAGATTTAGGAGTCATTTAAAAACAAAGGTTAGGGGTAGCTAGGTGATGCAGTAGATAGAGCACCAGCCCTGGAGTCAGGAGGACCTCTGTTCAAATCTAGCCTCAGACACTTACTAGCTGTGTGACCCTGAGCAAGTCACGTAACCCCTATTGCCTCCCCAAAGAAAATTAAAAAAAAAAAAAAAAAAAGGTATTCATTGAATCACCGGAAATACATCTGATTACCAAAGAAACTGAATAAATTAAGCACTGAAAAAAACTTCCCTGGATTTATAGTTTATAATATAGTTTATTATTATATATAATATATTACATATATTATATATAATATAATTATATTATAATATAATATATAATAACCTATATATAATATAGATTATATATAGGCTACATGTAACCTTCAATACAATAGTGAAGTAGAAACTAAGTTTGCAGGGAGTAAGTGGGTAGTGAGGAATGGAAGAAGTATTAACCAGTTGTATGAGAAATCAGATGGTGAAATGAATGAAACAGGCTGGTATCCGGGAGTAGGAGTGAGAGATAGTTTAAGATGGTGGAAAGCTATATGTATCTATGGATAGAAGAGAAAAGAACAAGATAGTAATCACAATGTGAAGTAAGAAACAGGGAGAAGAGGGTCAGGGGGATGGAGAGCAAAGGGGAAAAGGGGAAAAAGTCCTAAGAATGAGACAATGTTGAAGCTGTACCACTTGCAACAGAAACCAAGCTCTTCTTTCCTTCCTTTACCCTTCAGTCTGAGTTAGGAAGCAGGAAGAAAAACGAAGAATGAAACCACTATCTCATCTTCATAAACCTAAGAAGCCTTTTCTCTCAGGATTGACTATATTTACTATCCAGTTATCAACATTATCTACTCCGTATTTTCTATATGCACCTACTTATGTCCATGTTGTCTCCCTCATTAGAAAGAAATCTCTTTGAGGGCAGGGATTATTTTTGCTCTTTCTTTGTGTCCCCAGTGGTTAGCAGAGCTCTTGTCTCACAGGAAGTGGTTAATAAACACATGCCGACTGACTGTAAAACTTGTTTGTCTATAGTAAAACTGGGCATCTCCTTGAATCAAGCAAAAGGAGATGCAGCAAAAACTATTTTTAACTATGCATTCCCTCAAAAAGAGGAACAGCAGCTCACTGTCTTTGTCCTGCTTAAAGGGGACAGCAAATTGGGAAGTGCGTCCATGATTCAGAAGGGCAACATTCCATTTTCACGGCTTAAAACCCTGGTCTCGCGTTACAAAGGTTGCATGTTTTCTATGGTTCTTTCTGAAATGCCAAACTATAGTCATCCAACAATGAGACACCTACTGTGCCCCACTTCCCTCCTACAGAAAGGCCCTTTACAATTGTTCTTTGATACTTTTCTTCTCCCTCCCCCAGCCCTCAAGCCTCATGCCTAACTGGCTTCATGTTGTGTAACACCACACGCAGCGTTCGCCAGTGCCAGAGTCATTTATAACTACTCATTTCCTTGATTATCCCATAATTTGTTTCTTGTGAAAAAACTGACCTACAGTAGCAGTGCTGAACTTAATCCAGATGATTTAAAGTAATCATAGATTCACACCATTATATACAATAGAATTTATCTAAAATTAAAAAAAAAAAAGACAACACACAGGCACAGGCCATTTCTATTACACTGAGTTACAGAATTCTGCTTCATTTTGTTTAAAAGAAATTATTCAGCTGAAACCTATATGAGTTCCTGATCAAGTCATCATAGATTTTGACTTTGAAAAGATCTGAGAGGTCATTTGATCCATTTCCCCCTTATTTATAGATGGGAAAACTGAGGCCCAGGGAGGAAAAGTGACTTCTCCCAAGCTATCAGTGGTAGTACTGGGGTGCAAAACCAGATCTGCTGATTCTTAAATCCTGAATTCTTTCTATTTCTGTTTGCAGGATTGTTATGAGGACTAAATGAGAGAATATCCATACAGTGCTTAGCACAGTAACTGGCACAGAATAGGCACTTAATAAATACTTGTTCCTGTCTTCTTTCTTTCCACTGCATCACACAGTTCCCTTAAGGACATGCACATGAAGTAAGTGTTCAAAGCCAATTCTGGCATTCCAATTCTAATTAATATACAATGTGCACTTTCTATACTGGTCATGTGCATTTTAACTGCAGTTAAAATGCAGTTAAGTCTTTCCTAATTCCTCAAGGTTAGCTTTTTTCCCTTTATGTATTTTCTATAATTCATTTTCCCTGCATTTGCATTTTTTCTTTCAATTCCCTTCCCTGCCACCTCCTCAACACTGGATTGCAGCACAAAACTGCTTCAGGTGTTTCTTTTAATTACAGGTCACACTTTCTCATCATCTTTCAGATTTCACTGGTTTCACTTTCCTGAAACCTATGCGGAGGTGGCCTTAACTCTCTCCCCCTTTTAACAAGCGGGACTTGAGGCAAAGGTAACTCTCATCAGAACCAACAATGTCCACTACATCAATTTAAGCCACCAACCAAAAAAGATGTCAATGATGTATGTTTATACTGATTCATTTCATCCTTACCTAGTGCCTGCATTTCCATGTAAATAAAGAATGATAGGATGGTTAGAAGCCAAGGTATCCTCATACCACACTTGGTCTTTTCCTTGAGCATTCTTCCATAAGACTGTAGGGACTGTGTGCCTGAAAATATGACCAGAAACAATAAGTAATGATTGCATATTCCTTTTTTCCTTTAAAATTATAATTTCATTTGGTTTCACAGAATTAATTTAAAGATCAAATGCCATAAAGGATGCAATAAATACAGTGTAACTACACAAAAAATTTGGACTTTCCACTAGGTTCCTTTCTTGTTGGGAATCATGCATCCAGATACTCAATTCACTCATATTACAAAAAAGAAGAGGGCTGTGATGACCTATGGTATCACAGCCTTTTTAAAAGTTTAAATGATACTTTTAAAAAAATAACAAACCCACCATTTCTTTTTTCAGACTGAGTCTCTCCATTTTACCTAAGCTAGAAGATTAGCATCCACTAATGGAAGCTTTGATCTTCTCCATTTTCTTTTTTTTTTAAATTTAAAGAAAATATTTTTTTTGGTAGGGCAATTGGGGTTAAGCAACTTGCCCAAGGTCACATGGCTAATAAGTGTTGAGTGTCTGAGGTCAGATTTGAAGGTCCTCCTGGCTTCAGGGCCGGTACTCTCTTCACTGCATCACCTAGCTGCCCCAATCTTCTCCATTTTCAACTGAACAAGGATGTACCTCCTCCAAGAGCCCTTGTGAACCCCTTCTCTCAGCTGCTAGAGTTAGTACAGACATTCAACCACTTCAGCCCTCTGCAGTTGAGAACTCCCAAATTCAATCAGTCCAATAGCCTTAGTGTCCTTGGTAGCAGAGATAACAGGCATATGTTGCTACATCATCCCCACTTAATCTTTAGTAATAACACAGATAACTGAGCAAAATTAATTGGCATGACTATCATGTACACACATACTGCATCTGTAATCGCCTC
Organism: Pseudochirops corinnae; assembly: GCA_028646515.1. Lineage (NCBI taxonomy): Eukaryota > Metazoa > Chordata > Mammalia > Diprotodontia > Pseudocheiridae > Pseudochirops > Pseudochirops corinnae. The sequence continues at coordinate 121,444,171 of CM053585.1, read as the reverse complement.
ATTTCTCTACAAGAGAAAAATGTTTTATCTATTCTTCTGGACCAAGGTTGGCCAACACAATCTGAGTTTAGGTGTCTTTTAAATTTTTTAGTGGGATTTTTGTTGCTTACATCATTGTAGTCATACTATTCTCTTGACTCTGCTTCATACTGTATCAGTTCATAAAAGTCTTCCTCCACTTCTCTGAATTCTACATATTGGTTGTTCCTTGTGGTACAAAAGTTTTCCGCTACATCCTCCCAGTCCCTCAGGCTCTCTCTCTGAACCTAGGTGTCTAGCCTCACTCTCTCTCAACTCCTACCTCCAATCTGTTGCCAAGGCCTGCTGATTTCACATTTGAAACATTTTTTTGAATACATTCCCTTTCTCCCTTCTGATATTGCCACCACTCTGGTGCAGGACTTCATCAACTCATGCTTGGACTACCACAACAGCCTATTGGTGGATTTTCCTGACTCAAGTTTCTCCTCACTCCAATCCATCCCACCAAAGTGATTTTCCTAAAGTATAGTTTCAACTATACTACCCCACTACTCAAAGAACTTGACTGGCTCCCTATTACTTCCAAGATCAAATACAAAATCCTCTGTTTTGCATTTAAAACTCTTCATAATCAAGCCTCCTTCTCTCTTTCCAGTCTTCTCGCACTTTATGCCCCACCATATTCTCCTCAATCCAGTGGCCCTGGCCTCCTGGCTACTCCATGAACAATGTAGTCCCTCTCTCTGCCCTGGGCATTTTCTCTGGCTGTTCCCCCATGCCTGGAACATTTCTCATCTCTGCCTAGTGGCTTCTTTAAGTTCCAATTGAAATCTCATCTTCTAAAGGAAGACCTTCCAACCTCCTCCCCTTGTATTCTAGTGCCTTCCCTCATTTAATTATTTCCTGTTTATTGTCTACATGGCTGCTTCTACATAGTTGTTTGCTTATTGTCTCCCCCATAGATTGTGAGCTCCTTGAAGGGACTTTTGCCTCTATTTATATCTCCAGCGCTTAGGAGAGTGTTAGGAGCTTAGTAGACACTTAGCACTTAAATGTTTACTGGTTGATTGTCCAATAGGTTAATTATCCTTCATAGCTTTGTGTTATCTATAAATTTGATAAGCTTGTTATCTATGTCTTTATCCAAGTCATTGACAAAAAAAATACTTTAAAAAGTACAGAGACAAGCCCAGAACTCCACTGTACTCCACTAGAAATTTCCTCCTAAGGTGATATCAAATTATCCTTTGGGGTCTGGTTATTTGAGTAATTAGAAATTCACTGAACTTTATTATTATGTAATCCACATCTCTAGAGGAAGCTAGATGGCTCAGTGGATAGAGGTGCTGGGCCTGGAGTCAGAAAGACCCGAGTTCAAATAGGCCTTATGAACAATTATGGTCCATGGGGTCGCAAAGGGTCAAACATAACTAAATGACTGAACAACAACCACCCATGTCTCCCCATCTTGTCCACAAAAATAGCATGAAACATTTGGTAAGACATTTTGCTAAAATCCTGGTAAACCAAGCATTCTCTAATCCATCAGTCTAGTAAACTTTGTCAGAAAAGAAAATGAGTTCATTCTGCTATGACCTGTTCTTTTCTTCCCTTCACTTAAGCCAATCCAAAAAAATTCTGTTTTCCCTCCCTCCTACCTCCTCCTTTCCCATTGGAAAAAAAAAAAAACAGGAAAATAAAATCTCTGTAACAAACACACAGAAACAAAACAAATTCCTGAGGGCGGAGCTAAGATGGCGGAGAGTAAGCAGTAACCTGAACAAGCTCCCAAAGAATTTCATCCTTGGGAACTAAAAAGTCAATTTGAGCGGATTTAAAAGTGACGGAGCCTATTGTGAGACGGGGAGTGACAGATTCCCAACCCAGAGAGGTGCCTAGTTGGGTCGGGGCAGGGAGAGCAGAGCGCCGCGGGAGTGGCGCCAGCGTGGACCTGGGAGCGGACGGAGCGCGGCGGTCTGGGAGGCCCCACCCAGCAGATTCCCCCAGCTGGAGGCCCCTACAGCCCTCTCACTACCCAAGTGAGAATCGAGGGAACTGGATAGAGGGGAGCGCAGAGTGTGTAGCAGGGTCGCGGTCTTTCCGGGGGCTAGCAACCCACGGCTTGGATTCTTGAAGCTACATGCTCAGACTTTCAGAAGCTGGGATGGAGGAAT
>CM053585.1:121425367-121441515 GCA_028646515.1 Pseudochirops corinnae | reverse complement strand
AAACAAGTTGTGGTATATGAATGTAATGGAATACTATTGTGCTATAAGAAATGGGGAGAAGTCAGTCTTCATATTCACATGAAGAGGCTTATACAAACTGATGCTAAGTGAGAAGAGCAGAAGCAGGAAAAATTTGTACACAATCACAGACACATCGTATGTGCGACAACCAACTCTGATAAACTGGACTCTTCTCAGCAACGCACAGGTATAAGACAACTCTACAAGTCTCAGGATGGAAGGAGATATCTACATTCAGAGAAAGATCTAGAAAGACCAGAGTTTAAATGTAGACTGAAGCAATACATGCTATTGTTCTTTTTCATGTTTGGTTTTGTTTCCTTTTTCCCATCGTCCACTCCATTGGTTACAATCCTTCTATACAACCAGACTAAAGTCCAAAGTTAAAGTATTTGCAGATCCTATACTTGATTGTATGGTGCCGTGGGGGAGGGAGGAGGAAAGAGGGAGGGGAGAAAATTTGAACCTCAAGGGATTGTGGAACTGAATCTTGTAAAGTACAAGTAAATAAAGAAATCAAATAAAAATAAATAAATAAGTCTCAAAGTAAGTAAACATAGCTCCAAGGGAAAAAAACATTCTATTACAGAAATAGTGAAGGGTCCTGAGTCAGAAAGGAATTTCACAAGGTCATTGCTGTTGACCCCTATCTATACCACTTATTCCCCTCTTTCTCAAAAACAGACCCCATTTTCTTAATAAGCATATTATACAGAACTAAAGCAAGATAAGCCTGTGTTTGTCATTAAAAACTATTTTACTTATTTTTCTTTTTTTGTATTATACTCACAAATTTGTTAAAGTGAAACAAATGTTTATTTAATGATTTCTTACTTAACAAATAAAAAAAAAACAATTTACTGCATGCCAGGTACAGAGCACAATACTGAGCATGGAGCACTGTGGATGCAAGTAAGATTGTCTCTGTCCTTAATGAGCTTAAAGTCGATGAGGGAGTGACATGGTCACAAGTAGATACAGAGTATATATATTTTTAAAATACATGGTGATAGTAATAGCAACATTGTGTGATGATCAACTATGATAGACTTAGCTCTTCTCAGCAATACAATGATCAAGACAATTCCAAAAGATTAGTGATGGAAAATGCCATCCGTCTCCAGAGAAAGAACTAATGGAATGGGAATGCATACTGAAATTATTTATTATTTATTCACATTATTTATTTTTCTCATGATTTTTTTTGGGGGGGGTCTGTGTTTTCTTTTGCAACATGATTAACATGGAAAAGTTTTGCATGACTACAACGTATATAGTCTATATCAAAGGGCTTGCATTCTCAAGAAGAGAGGAAAAGAAGGAGGGAGGGAATTTGGAACTGAAAAATTATACAAATACCAAATGTTAAAATTTGTTTTTACATGTAATTGAGAAAAAATAAAATAGAGAAAATAACAACAACAAAAGAATATCACTTTGGCAGCTTTGGATTGGAGAGGAGACTAAATGCCAGGAAGCTATTCTAACAGTCCAGCAAGAAGTTAGGAGGGCCTGGAATAAAGTGCTAAGTGTATGAGCAGAGAGAGGGGAAAGGATGTAAGACATGTTGGGGAAGCAGACTAAGATATGATGACAGAAAATAAAGAGTTGAATATGATTCCCTGGTAATGAACCATTGATTGAGGAAGTAGCTGTCGACAAACCCCCCAAACTACAGTATATGTATGTTATGAAACACTATTGTACAGTAAGAAATGAACAATATAAGGAATTCAGAGAAATGAAGGAAGATTTTTAATCAACTAAGGCAAAGTCAAATATGTGAAACCAAAAGAACACGATGACAACAAAGTAAATGAAAAGATCCCTAAAAAGAAGTCAAATTCTAAATAGCAGAAAAATAATTGAAGATGTTGGAAAAGAGATAGTAAAGAACATCTCAAATAAGATAGTATTTGAAAAGCGCTTAGCATAGCACCTGGCATATAGTGGGTGCTTAGTAAATGCTCATTTTTCTTCCCTTTCCCTTTCATGGCACAGAGGTAGGAGACTACTAGGAAGAATACTGTATATACTATCAGAAAAGGTTTTTATATCAGATGCTTTGGCTTAATTGCTTTTATTACAAGAGTGGGTAGAAAATTATTATAATGTAAATGCAACAATAAGACATTTTTTAAAAGTGCTACAGCATTACTATAAGGATTAGACAGACTCCAAACTGAGGTACTAAGAAATGGATTTCCTGAAGTCACATAGCTGGCAAAATGTTGGCAGAACCTAGACACAAACTTAGCTCCCCCCATCCCAAATCTAATACTCTTTTTCCCATATCACTTTTCCTCAGGAGGGTGGATTTTATTCTTGTCCAAGAGGCCTTCCCTTATAAGAAGTCTCACTCAAGGTCATTGAAGATCAGGTTACTCATTCATTGAATCTGAGATGTAGGCAATTCTAACCTCATTCCTACTCAAAACTACCAGTCTCAAGGTCTATCAGTTATAACAGAGGGGTTGTGATGCTCATTGGGGAGTCAACGCCAACACAACAATATGTCCCTGAGTACTAAAAATTTACAAAGTGTTCTCATAACAGTCCTGTGAGAGAGGCAGTACAAATGTCAGGACCCACATTTTAAAGATGAGGAAACTAAGTGACCTTACAAGGAACAGAGCTAAAATACAAACCTGCTTTCTACCTCCAAAATCAACATTTACTTCAACATTACAGTTCCTCATCTATAAAATGAGCTGGGGAAGAAAATGGCCACCTGGTCCAGTAACAAGATCCCCTATAATTAATTCCACCATGGTAGAAAAAGCTGAAATAATTGCCTAAAAAAGACAGTAAGTAATATTCATATAACACTTTAAGATTTGCAAAGTTCTCTACATATGTTTACTCATTTGATCTCTTAACAACCTTGTGAAGTAGGTGTTATTATTACCCTCATTTTACAGAAGGGAAAGCTGAATCACAGAACTGTTAAGTGACTTGTGCCGTGTCACACAGCTAGTTAGTATGTGAGGTAGGATTTGAACTCAGGTCTTCCTGACCCCAAATCCTACACTCCATCTACTGTGCCATCATGCTTGCCCAAGAGGGACAGACAAACAAAGAATCCTGTGGTATTCTTATATTCCATTCTGAAGGGTCAGTAGCCAACTAAGAGCCACACTTTCCCTTCAGAACTGCCTGTAATTCTTAGCCTTAGTAATAAAAGAACCTGAGCTATTAGAATCTAGAAAACACAAAAATCATACCAAACCTTGAACAGAATCCAACGTTAATCCATGCCATGCTTGCTGCATGGAATGGCAAGGGACCACAACACAAAAACACCTTCATTCTTGTGCATATGTCTGCAAGAGATATATTTTCAATCAACCAATAGTTATTAAGTACTTCCAGGTACCAGATCCTGTGCTAGGCACACTGAAGATTAAAAAAAAAAGATGCAGTTTGTTATCTATCAGAGTTATGAATTCTTAAGGAAACCACTGCAATTAATGTTTGGGAGAAGTTTTGGGTTTTTTTTTCCCTTAATGGTACCAAACTTTTGGTTCTAGTTCATAAATTTTTCCTCTTACTAAAGAAAAACAACAGCTATCCTTTACATGACACTTTACCATGCTGTAAGGATTACTAGATTGACAGCAGCTTAATCACTACTGGTTATGTTAAAATATGATTATGCTTCCCAGTCTAGTTTGTATAGTCTGTATATTGGAGGACCAAGGAATATTCCAGGAGTTAACAGGGAATCTAAATACTGTACTGTCCTGCTGCACTTGACTCCAACATATCTGCCTAGTTCCTAGAGTCAATTTGTTTTAGTTCATTTTTTGTTGTTGTTCAGTCATTTTCAGTCACGTCCAACTCTTCATGACTCCATTTCAGGGTTTTTGGGCAAAGATACTGGAGTGGTTTGCCATTTTCTTCCCTAGTTCATTTTACAGATGAGGAACTAAGGCAAACAAGGTTAAATGACTTGCCCAGGGCCATACAACTAGGACATATCTGAGTCCAAATTTGAATTCAGAAAGATGAGTCTTCCTGACTTCAGACCCTATTCACTGTTATCTAGCTGCCTCATTTAAGTTAAGTTACATATACTCATTTATAAGAAAAAATGGCAGGATTAATGGTGGGAGCTTTGTAAATGTCAGTCAAAAACCATAACAGAAGGTTCTTGAAGATCCTCCATTTGCTTTTTAAAAGGCATAGGCTTAGGAAGAGGCATGCACTTTCTTAGTCTTTAGGTGACTCAAAAGGTCAAACAAGATAATAAATAATCCAACATAAAAGCACCCTCCAAAAAAAGAAATACAACTGTTCTGTTACTTGTAATCATAGAGAATGGGCTTTGAGAATGACTTGCCCTAGTGTCACACAGCCTGATTTCAAGGCTGGCCCCTCTATCCCACTATACCATGCTACCTTTCATGTCTAAATTATTAGCTTAAGAAAAGAAAAGATTTGTTCTGTGAGGTCAATCATTAGCCAGTGGCATGAAAGATAAAACAAGAGTATTTACAGAAGAAAAGCATTTGAGATTACTATATTGTCTAACAACAACAAAAAAAGCACATATAACCTACCAATACTAGACAATACAGAAGCTCCTTGGGGGAAGGGATGGTATCTTATGTAAACTTTCTATCTCCCCTATCACAGAGCACCAAGCTCCCCCCATAGTAGGTGATAAGTGACACTGACATAGACTAAGGTTTGCAAAGCATTTTACATACTCAGACTCATCTGAGTCTCATAGCAATCCTCTGAGAAAGGTAATACAGGTATCGTTATCCCCATTTCATGGATAAATAAGGTTTGGAGAGGTCAAGTGACTTGTCCATGGTTAAAGAAGTAAGAAATGTGAAAGGCAGTATTTGAATCTAGATCTTTCTGACTCCAGGTCTATCATTCTATGCCACCTTGCCTCTTAAGTACTTGGCTATTTAAACATTTATTCATGATGCTGCCCGTGAGAATGAGCTAAACTGAGAATTACCTTCAAAGAAAAAAATTCAAAATATTATTCTAAGGAGCAATAGCAAGGATGCTGTGGTTATTCAAAAGTAATGTTCTAATCTAAAGCAAAGAGCTAGCTCTGGAGATGAATGTACTTCAGGGTTAAATGTTTTTTTTCTTGGATCATCTTGTTCAGTTTGGTCTTTGTTCTATAAGAGCTTCAGATTGAATTGATAATATTGTGTTGGTCCATAGGTATGCATGCTAAGGACATTTTCTCCTTTCCAGTAGGTACATTCTAAAATTTTTCCTCAGAGTTTTTACTCTTTTTTTTATCAAGTGCTTTATTCTTCTACCCACCTACTACTTATGAGATTAATTTGGGATTGTTCACAATAGAACTGGTCCAAAGCCTTCTGTTAATTGGATTACAGGTCTCCGCCATTAAAGGATTTCAATATTAACAAAAAAATCAATAATGCAGGGAATTAATTTAATAGTATTACCTGAAGACTCAGTTATGGAATTCTGAGTTCCCTGCATTACCAGTTCTGTAAGAGAAATTCCTCTATTAGGCTTGGCAGATGACCAACAGAAGAAACAAAATCATCTGACTCCTGGTCCCCACCAGAATCATAGTAATAAAGAACTACTAGTCCAATCAACCTCACTCTCCCTGCCCTTGACACTCCAGTTCAGTACCATCTGTCAAAGAACTCTCCAGTTTTAAATTGTTCAGTGGCCCAAGACTCCAGATGTTCACCTAATCTCACCATTATTTCTCTAGAATATATCTCCAATTTTATAACATGAGACTCTAGGAAAATTCATGAAATTTGTATATAGAACTTCACCTTATAGCCAAATAAAAATATCATAAACAAAATATAGATCCTTTGCTTCTTGCCAAAAGAAAAGAACAACAAATAATATTATCATTAATGCCACAGAACTGTATTTTTATATTATGTATTTCAAAGCTCTCTGACGCATATGTGATCATATTTGATCATCACGATCCACTCAGTGGAGGTAGGTAGGACAGGTACTACCCCTATTTTAAAGATAAGGAAATAAGCAAAGGTTAAATTATTCATCTATAGTTATACTACAAGGAAAACTAGGACCAGAATCCAATCAGGCTTCCTGGCTGAGTCTTTTTCAAGTGTCCTACCAAAAAAGCCTTCCCAAAGTTAATGAGGGTAAGGCAGAAACTTAACAAAGCCAAGAGTTGCAAACACAAGAAGTATTTGTGGTATATGGCATGTGGGAGGGGGAAGAGGGAGTTGATTGTTGGGCAGGAAACTGACAATTATAACAAAGCACATATATTCATTGTTAGTCTCTTACATCTTCATTAAAGATATATCAAGTCGAGACCTTCATGTTTAACACAGAGAAAAAAATTAATACAACAACACTTCACTTGTCCAAAAGTCATTTCGTATAGGAAAAAGAGAACAGTATTTGGAGTCAGGGGACTTGGGTCGGACTATGGTCTCTACAAACCCTTTCAGGTCTAGATACTTTGATATTATAAAACTTAGCATGTAGAAGCCTCAACTACACAGCCCACAATCGAGAAGTTTATTTTTTGCTTCTGAGTAGCAAAAATAGAAACCACAAAGCCCAGATACTTAAGTTTATGAACTTTACTCGCAGGAAAAGTTGTTCAGGCAATTATTAAAATCCTGCTTAAGATGACTTAAGGTAGTTCTAATAAACGTGGTTATGAAGTTTTCAATCCCTAAGAAGATTAAAACCAGCAAATTAGAAGGACTGTTAGAGGCAGGCACGCTGACATCAGCAAGAAATAAGAGCTGACAATCTAACAAGGGAGGAGACAAATAAATTGTATAAAAATACAAAAAATTAAGTTTCAGACTTGAAAGGAAACTTAGAAACCACACAGTCCAAAACCTACACCTAAACATAAATTTCTTCACAATATAATTGACAAGTTCTCCCAACCTCAATATAATTGACCTTTTACAATATAATTGGCAAGTGATAACTTAGTCTTTGTTTAAGATGGAAGGAGAAACTCACTGACTTCCAAGGCAATAGTAATAGTCTTATTACACTTTTAGGAAGCTTGAATTGTTAGGAAATTTTTCCTGTCATCAAAACTAAATTTGATTCTTTGTGATAGAGATTTTGATGTTAAGATCGAGGATTCTTTCTTTATACCACAATGTTACTCAAAAATGTACTATAAGCAGGTGGAACCAGGAAATATTCTGATTGTAAGGTGAGGAAATAGTATCAGAGAAGATAAATGGCTTACGCAGGTGACACAGTTAATGAGTAGCAAAGACAAGTCAACCTCTTTCTAAACAATAATAATAATTAAATAATAACAATAGTAATACCTAATATGTATATAGTGTTTACTATGTGCCAAGCACTGTGCTAAGCACTTTAGAATTATTATCTCATTTTATCTTCACAACAAACCCTGGGAGAGAGATGTTATCAGTCCCATTCTACAGATGAGGAAACTGAGGTAAAGAGGTTAAGTGACTTGCCCAGGTCAGTATGTGTCTAAGGCTGGATTTGAACTAAGGTCTTCCCAACTTCAGGCTCAGTGCTCTATCCACTGAGCCACCATATTGCCCCTAACTAGTGAGGCTTCTATACACTGCTTATTTGTAAACTATTTGAAGCTTCAAGTTTAGATTACCTACAAAAATTGAGCCAAATAGTGCTACTCAGGAACTGTGAAATCTCCTTTATTAATTTTTAGCTGGAAAACATGTAGCTTAGTTTGTACTCAACTATGAGAGTCAACCTAAGAGCCCTGAGAAGAGGGTAGAGGAAGCATTTGCATGCACCAAACAAGGTTAAAAATTTGCACAACTTCTGCTTTGAACCTTCATTCTATCATATGCAACTGAGACACAAAAGAATTTTTTGCCTTGAAGACTAGAGTTTTCCAGTATTTAAAAAAAATTGCCTTTAAACAATATTTTAATGGTCCCTTGTTGAATCCCCCTGCATGCTGTACTCTCATCAACTGCCTACTTTGCCTCCCTTTTGTCTCAACTTTGGTAATAAAGCAAAGAATGCTCTGTCTCTATAGCATAGATCAGAAATTCTGTTTCCATTCCTCGTGCCCTTAATATCACAGTAATCTTTTCTACACACATCTAAGCTGAAGAAAATACTCAACAGTTCCACTGATTAAGTAGCCAGGTCCAAGCAGTTAAATAAGTATTTATGTCCTAACAACTTAGTAGCTATTTTAAAATAATAACTGAAAGAAAAAATATTTTTATTTTATTCTTAAATAACCATAATTATTTACTAATGGGATGGGTGTACCTGTTGAGTGCTGTACAATTTTCAAACCTTGAATTAGATTAGACACAACCAGCTTTATTTCCTGTTCCACACTGATTTTCAAGTAGGACAGAAACTACTAAAAGCCCAGTTCCATAAAGATGACATCACAAATAAGAAAGTTCAATAAATTAGCCAAAAGTAAGTGTAAGTAAATAAAATCATATCTCAAACATTAAAAGACGTCATTAAAAGGCATCTAATGCCTTGAGCTAATGCCATGAATGAGTTCAAGCTACTAGTTTGCTCAGAATCTGACAGATGTCAAGTACTACAATGTTTCGCTTAAATTTAAAAGATCTCCAGTTTCCCTTTGAGTTCATGATAGTGACCCAAGGTGCCAGTTGAGGAACACTGGTTATAAGTAGTTCCTCAGCAGAGTTCTAAGTTTCTTTGGTTTGGAAGTATGAAGTTGACATGACTTGGCCAACTGGAGGTTTCCAATGAGAAAGGAAAATCTGGGGAGCAAACAACAGGGAAAAAAGATGGTGTGTAAGAATGGAATTTACATTTCTAGATCAAGGTTTAAACTACTGGAATGTTCAAATCAAGAGGGATTTAAACTGAAAAGGGGTGGGGAGGGTGGCAAAAAACTGCCAACATGCATTTCTCAAACTAGCTATTAGAGAAAGTAGAAAAAGAACAACATAGGAAGAAGACCATCAATAGTAAGAACCAGCAAGGTACAGTATCTCACTAAGACTGCTGGCCTCCAAATGCCTATACACAAATGTATAAAATGTGGATAACAGAATGAACTAGAGATTCTAACATAAAGAAGTGAAAAGGACCTAGGCTGAGAAGAGTGTGAGTCTTATGGTAAGACCTGGGTTCAAATCTTGCCCCAGGCACTTAGTAGCTGTGTGATCTTGGGCAAGGCATTTAACCTCTTTCTACCTCAGTTTCCTCACCTATAAAACAGATAATAAGAGCACCTACCACAGAAGGTTGTTGTGAAGATAAAAAACATGTAATGCACTTTGCAAACCTTAAAGTATTTTATAAATGCTAGCATTATCATAATCAGTCATCATTTTTGTTATTATATTGTGACTATTTCAATAGCTTTGTGATTGGTCTCCCTACTCTTCAATATATCCTGTGCACATATAATCCTGTGCCAAAGTAATTTTCCTAAAACACAGGTCTAATCAGGTCACTCCTCTGCTCAAAAAACTCTGGTGGTTCCCTGTTCCTTCTAAGATCAAATACCAGCCCTCTTGCATTCAAAGCCTTTCCTAATCTGGCTCCAATATACTTTTTTCCAGCCTTATACATTTTTCCCATTTACACATTCATCAGACCAGCCAAAGTGGCTTTCTTGATGTTCCTCACATACAACTTTCCATCTTCCCTTACGTGTCTTTTAACAAGCTTTCTCCCATGCCTGTGCTCTTCCTCACATACAACTTTCCATCTTCCCTTACATGTCTTTTAACAGGCTTTCTCCCATGCCTGGAATGCACTTCCTTCTCACCTTCACCATCTAGTACCCCTAGCTTGCTTCAAAGATTAGAGTACAACATACAGGGTGATTCATCAAAGGACTGCTTCCTACGCAAGACCTTTCCCAATCCCCCCACTTAAGAATGACTCCTTATAAAAAATCCATGTCACCTTTCCTGATAGATTATAAGTGTTTCAAGGGTGGAGCAGTTTTAATTTTGGCTTTGTATTCCCAGTGCCTAAGCACAATGCCTGGGACTCAGTAGGAGCTTAATAAATGCTCATTCACTAAGCGGGGCCTCCAACTCCCCACAGGAATCCCATCTACAATATCTTGGATGAGTGGTTGTCCAACTTCTGCTGGTGACAGGGAGTTCTGTCATAAGGTAACTTATTCCATTGTTAGTCACCTTGAAATTTTAGACAGGTTTTCTTTATATAACACTGGTGGGTGGTGCTGTGTTACTCCATTCTTGGTGCTCCCTCCTCCCTTCTGGAAGGGGCTGAGCAACCTCACTCAGGCATCTCCAGATTCTTCTACCTAGTCTCTTGCCTAGATCACATTAGAGGCTGGCAACATAATTGACCACACCCAGTTAAAATAGCTCATATTTACACTAGGGAGAATAAAATGGACTTCAGGGCCCAGAGAGTCCCTTTCTCTGCTCTTCTATGGAGTTATAACTGATGAAAAGCTATTAATACAATTATAACAGCTCAAAGCCCCCACTAAGGAAAAATCCCTTACATTCAAACAGAAGTTTGGCTCTTTGCTCCAGCTAAAATCTTGTTTATTTCCAGCTAACCCCTGGCTTCTTTACATTTCAGGTAAAAATCAGGATACAAGAAATGCTTAGGTTTAAAAAAAAAAAAAAAAAAAGAAGCACACTAGAGTATCTGTTACTAGACAGGCATGGGGAAAAAAACCGGGGAAAGAGTAGACCTTTTGGAACTTTCCTCAGTCCTGGAAGTGTCAATTACAACCAGCAGCTTGGGGTCAAGTTCTCTATTCCAAGATCCCTACATGACCCTCTCCTCCATCTTTCCCTTCCACGCTGTAGCTCAGCTCTCCTTTTAGTTCCTCCTTTAGCCACTAATTCTTTCCAGCCCAGTTTATTAAGTCCTGGGTGGGGATGGGACACCATCTGCTGCAGCTGCTTAGCTCATGCAGTTTCTCTCCTTCCTCAGTCTGCTCTCTTAGATTGTGTTTCTTTAAAAAAAAAATCTCAAGCATGACTCAAGTATGTGTTCTGGTTTAGGGATGCTTGTCTCTCTGAACTACAAATCCCTGGATGCCAATTAGTTCTCAAAATCCTATTGCACTTACAATGTAAACTCTACCTACCAGTAACTTGGCATTATTAGATTCTGAGCAGGAGTGGGCATTAGAAACCATGCAGGTCAGCCCCCAGAGAGGTTAAGTGATATGTCCAATGCCACACAGGTAAATATTGCAACTAGGGATAAAACTCAAAACCAATATCCTTTGACTCTTAATCCCGATGCCCTGAGGTGCTGTCTAAAATAATTCTTGGGGCAGCTGGGTGGTGTAAGTGAACAGAGCACCAGCCCTGGAGTCAGGAGAACCTGAGTTCAAATCCAGCCTCAGATACTTAAAACTTACTAGCTGTGTGACCTTGGGCAAGTCACTTAACCCCAACTGCCTTGCCTTCCCCCCTCAAAAAAAAAAGGCAAAAAATAAAATAATATAAAATAAAATAATTCTCCTTCCTCTTCCAGAGACAGTACTTTAAGCATGGAAAACTAACACATCTCCCATAGACTCCTATACTTCTATTCTCTAGACTCACTGTTCCCTCAAGGAATTGATAAATTGAACTCATTCCTCCTCCTCTCTTACCATTCTGATCCACTTTCTCTGGAAACACACCATTTGTAGGAGTCCCTCTTAACATATGGTAGCCACAACAGAAGATGACACTCTAGATGTGTTCTTGCCAAGTCAGAGCCTACCAAGACAATTACTTCCCTTCTTCCAGGTGCTACAGTTCTAACGTGGCCTACATAGCATATTAATTTTGGGGGCAGCCAATGCACACTGCTGACTAACGCAGAGTTCAAAATCAACTAAAATCTTTTTCCCCCTTCCTCAGACTCCTTAAGTCTTTTTAACATGAGAAAAGGAAGGAGGACACAAATAACTTAACCGCACTTAGTATCAAAAAAGGGTCAAACAACTAGGTTTTTAAGTCATCAAATCACTTAATGTTACATACCAATGGGTCAAAAGCTGACTCCTTCCCCCAACACCTACAGGCTAGAAAGGATACTTAAAGGCCAGGCACCACAGTTTCAGCTTGCAATTGGAGCCAGATTCCTCCTCTCACTCTCAAAATTACGGCAATTCTTCAGTTCTCATCCTTGTTTGATATCCAAGAGACATAACTATCAGCAAAGGTGAGGCAGTACTGAAAACAGAGTATCTTCTTTCTCATTCCTCCTCTCACTCTGTCTATCCTATTCTTTACGGAACTTTGTGAGTTTGATGCTCATTTAATAGTCAATAATATATATTCTTGTATTATAAATCAAGGGTGTTGTTTTTGTTTTTTGCTCTGTATAATACTAATCTAACTTGTACAACAAAAATAGTTGGCACCAATGAAGAGAAAGAGATGGAAGTAGGTCACATACTCAAGGTATCCAAAGGTTACATCCTGATGAAATAGTATTTCTGCACATTTATGAATTGCTTTGAGCTTTCAAAAGTCCTTCCCTCAAAAAAGGCTGAGAAAGTATAACTCACTCCCACACCCTAAAAAACCCAACTATTTTAAATTACGAACTTATTTCACAATTCAGTATTCAAGGTATATATTAAAACCTCGTTTAAACTCAAATGATTTAGAATGTGATTATTTAGATCAGTGGTTCTCAACTTTCCTAATGCCGCAACCCTTTAATACAGTTCCTCATGTTGTGGTGATTCCCAACCATAAAATTATTTTCGTTGCTACTTCTTAACTGTAATTTTGCTGCTGTTATGAATCGTAATGTAAATATCTGATATGCAGGATGTATTTTCATTGTTATAAATTGAACATAACCCACAGGTTATTTAGATGCAGACTGATTTAGATGGAGACTCAGCTAAAGTCATCTTTATACCATCTATAAAGATAGTGTAATGGAGGGAGCATGGAAAAGATTTTCCTAAGCAAGTCAGTTGTATAACCAAACTTAAAAGAGCTTGATTAAGGGAACTTATTATAATTTCTACACTGAGATTTCCTCATGCTATAGTAGAAACCAATAAAATGAACTCAAAGTTAAAAAATGTTAAAAGCTAATAGCATTAAATAGTCCCTATACGCAAGACATAATAGAACAAGGTGCTGTCCTAAGTCCTAGGTATATGACACAAACTTTACTTGCAACTTGCTCCCAGTCGGGGACAATAAATACACATATAACTGATGTAAGGGAGACCAAAATGAATCCGAGAGAACAAAGCAAAGAAATATGAAAAAGAAAAAACATATAAGAAATATGATACATGGGAGTATTTTCATCTGAGGCTATGGGGGCCAAGGAAGGCTTCATAGAGGAAGCAGAACATGAACTGGGCCTTGAAGAAAGGCAGAGGCTTCAAAACAAGATGGAGAAAAGAAATGCAGTTACGTAGAGAAGTGTCCATTGCAAAAATGAAGAATCAAAGAATCTTTGAGTTGGAAGGGATGCCAGAGGCCACACAATCCAAGCCATATGTGATTGAGAAGCCTCATTACAAAGTAATCAAGTGGCCATCCAGCCTCAAAGATTTCTGGTGAGAAGGAACCTAACACCCTCCTGAAGCAGTCAATTTCACTTTTGTCTAGCTTTAAATCCTGGTGCGTTTCTCTTTATACAAGCCTAAATCTTTCTCTCTGCAACTTCCAGGAATGGAACCATTGAGTAGCCCATTCATGAGACTCTTTATATCCCATCTCAGAAGATAAAGACACTTTGCAGAGGACTAATGAACAAATTATTCTCCTTTTCATCTCAGAGCACTTACACTATCTGAATTTCATGGTAGCAACAGGGTTGACAAGGTCCAGATCTCTTGAAGGACATCCTCAATTCCTTCGACTGGACTTCCTATAGCAATCTTCAGGCCCTTCCTCATCTTAGCCACCCTTGTCTGGATTCAATACAGTTGATCAATGCCCTTCTTATCATGTGTCATCCAGAATGTACACAGTCCACAGACTCAGACTACACCTCTCCACATAGCATAAGATCACAGCTTTGGGGGAGCAGTTATGTTCAAAGCTAACAATTCATTAAAAGCACCAGATCTCTTTCACCATGAATGATTCTTTAAGGACACCTCCCCAATCTTCTTGTATTGATAAAGTCAATTTTTTGAGCCTGAGTATAGACACTACATTAATCCCTATACAATTCCATCTTATTAGATTCTGCCCAGAATAAAATTGATGAAAAGACTCTTAACCTCTTTCAACTATCATTGACCCCATGGGCAGTCTGGTAAAGCCTAAGGGAACCCTTTCTCAGAAACTATTTTTAAAGGCATAAAATACAGAAGAAACCAATTTTATTTAAATACAGTTATCAAAGTATTCAACAAAAACAAACAAAAAAAGTAAGTTCATATATGCCAGGTTAAGAACCATGGATCTAGAACCTTCTGGGATCCTAACTCAGTTACCCCAGGTTTTAGCTATCCCTTTAATTCTTTGTCTTCTGAAGACATGAGAAGCAGACCATCTCTGCCATCATCTAAAATATGGAAAGAAATAGTGAGGAAAACAAACCCCAGGTCAACTTCCTAGGGCCCTCTACTAGAGCCTCCCTCCCATACCCACCCCAAGTAGATTTGGCACCTTGACTTCTCTTAGAATCCAGTCATTTAACGTGTTCCAAATTCACCTACATGCACTATTATCTAGCCTAGGATATGATGGTAACCAAGAAATCTAAGTTCACTTCAGAGTTGCCTCGCTACTTAGTTACATGGGGGCGGGGGGAAGAGAGGAAAAGGGGTTGCCAGGAAGGAATACAAAAATCTTTTCTGCTGTAGAGTTCATTCATGGAGGTCTTGGAGGGTCTTCAAAACTGTGAGTTGGAAAAAATCCTTAGAATTAAGAGATTCCCCTAAAAGGCAGGGAACTACCTTAGCCAGGGGAGGGTGAGAATGGGGAGAAGACAGTTCATATATAATGATGATCACACAGCTGACTTTTGTCAAGTTTTACAAAATTGTTTGTACAGTTTGGCCAGTATATAGTTCATACAGTATACATTATCTCATTTGATCCTCACAAGAGCCCTGTGAGCTGGATATTCCTGTCATCAGATGAGGAAACTGAGATTGAAAGAAGCTAAATAGATTGCCCATGGTGACATAACAATTCAAGATTCAGATTTTGGATCCACAGGTTTTGGATCCAGGTCTTTCCTGACTCCAAATCCATCAATCTTTCTATCAGAGCATGCTGTCTCTCTTAACATAAATATAGAGTACGTGAAGGGGAACACTTTACAGCAGGTTGAATGGGTAGGCTGGAGCCAAACTGGGTTTAGAGAGTTTTGAAGTCCAGAATGAAGGCTAGATGGTCAGTTGGAAGGTAATTAATAATAAGGCAATTAATAGCATGGATGAGATAAGAGTATGAAACAAGATGATTCTAAGATGAATTTAAATGAGGGGCAGGGGTGAAGTGCCTTAGATAAGAGAGACTGTAAAGTTAGAAACTACAGCACTTAGTAACTGTTGTGACAATATTATGTGAGATGAGGGAAAAGGAAGAATCAAAATATTACTCCAAGGTTACAATGCCTGAGTTATTAGGAAGATAGTATAGCCATTATTAGAAATAAAGAAATTAGAGACAGAAGAAGGTTTAAAAGGCAATTAGATGATGAGTTCAAATTTAGAGATATTGAGCTTGAGGTGCTAAGATTTGGAAATAATGGAACTGGAGCTTTGGGAAAGGTGAAGTCAGGGATGAATATTTAGGAATCATTTGTATGGAGATAATAATTAAAACCACAGTGGAAGAAGGTGAAGGTGAGATTAATAAGATGCAAAATGTAGGGATAGAAGAGGGCACAGGAAAGGACCACGGGAACACATTCACCATTAAGCAGTAAAAAAAAAAGAGCATTAAAAAGCAAGGGGAAAAAAAAGCAGGCAGCTGGTAGAAATATGGAACTGAAGTTCATTGCTAGTGGAGATCCATTGGGAAAGACTTTCAGATTCTTCACATGATACCTGTGCTTTGCTAAAGAGGATCCCATAACTGATGCTAAGTGAGAAGAGCAGAACCAGGCAAAACCTGTACACAATCACAGACACATCGTACATATGATGACCAACCTTGATAAACTGGACTATCTTCAACAACGCACAGCTAAAGACAACTCTACAAGCCTCA